>LPNX011224243.1:32963-196020 GCA_001517045.1 Pseudotsuga menziesii | reverse complement strand
TCTCAAGATTTCTTGGCCTCTACATTCTCTGATGAAGTTGATCATGATGAAGAAGTTTCTCATACAGTTCATGTTGCTGCTGCCCTCTTTCATTCGAATTCTTCCTCCTTCAATGAAGAAGCAAATATTGAAGAGCCATATTTTTCTGTGTCTCTTGAAGGTGATTGTTCTTCTTGTGATACTATTGATGAAAAAGAAGTAACATATGGAGCTAATGATGATATTGATTATGATCCTATAACCCATTCATTGTTCTCTCAATCTCCTATCTTAGATTCTGATATCTATGTGCCAGATTCTTTACACCTCTTGCATGCATCTCTCATTGATGGTGCACAACCCAGTGACTTACAGGATGTTTGCTTAGCCACATCAAGCTTTATTTGTGTCATACCACTTACCTTACTTGATCTCATGTGCTTCAGCATATCTTCCTTTGTTCTTGGCATCAATACTCAGAGCCTTCTTGAAGATTGTGGACATCTCATTCTTTCCTCCTTTCATACAGAGGATTCATTACCAGTGTATTCCCATGAGTCTATTGATATGATTATATGTGATCCTTTGGATTCTGATTTAGAAGCATATTTGCAGGTTGATACACATATAATACCACCATCCATACCATCTACCATACCTCTGAATAATCCAAAGAATATACAAATCCCAAGATCACTAGTTGATTCCTCATTGGTCTCTTATGTAGTGATATTTATCTTACATGGTTTGAAGTCTTTCCTATCTTTCATTGGCTGGTTATCCATGTCCTTAGTCATATATGGACTGATATTAAACATGTTTGGATCTGTTCTAAACACTTATGGTTCAGATCTTATGCCCATCCATTATTCAGATTTTTACACCTATCAGTTTTCCCTGGTTGCTCATAATTTTCCTAGTCTAGCCTTATATCCTCATGGAGCCATTGAAGCCTTTGTCCTTGCTGTTCCATATGTTAATATTTCTGATATATCAGAGTTTTATCAGCCTCATATCAGATCTATACAGGTGCTACATCAGATTGGAAGATTGACATGTGATTCACATCACAATTTTGCAGCTATTCAGGGAATTGGGTGTGAAATGAATTGTCTTAATTTTTGTACGCTTTGGAAAGGAGTATGCACAAATCTCTTTTCCATTTCAGATTATGTTTGCAGATCAGAGTTTGACAGCAGAAAGAAGCATTCATATAATGCTCCTACTTCATCAGTTGATGAGATACAAGGAGTCTCTCATCTTCCTTCTTGCAGGTTCTACTCTCCAGCGCATGATCATGAAGTTCATGCTTTCTTCAAAAAGTCCTTCATCCAGAAGCAGTTCAGTCAGCTCATTAAAGTGAAGATGAAGATATGTTGAAGACATATTTCAAATTTTGTGCATTGTCCTATCTTGAGGGAGGATTTTCCCCATGTGGTTTTGCCTCTTTCCTCACTTTTCTGGACATAATAATTGTTAAAGGGTGACCATAGCCTTGTTGTTGGGCCCTATATGCATCCATATGCATCCATATTTTCTGTCATACCATCATAAATTCGGACTTATAGGGGGGTGTTGGAATATATTAAACCCACTCACAACTTAGGATAAAATAATTAATCATTATTTGATTAATTATTCACCCACTAGCTTAATTAGTTGGCATTCACTTGCACCTTAAAGTCAATACATGCCATCTATATCCTAGGAATGATTTATTTCTGATTCTGGGTTGATCCAGAATTAATATACAGAACTTTACAGCAAATTCTGTTTTTTCTGCTTTTTCCTGCTTTTCTATGGATAAGATAAAAGCTAGTCAATTAGGAAACTGGGAGCTTTTGTTTCCAACCCATCCTCCATTAGTTTTTCTCCATTTTGTAGGATTAGCATGTTATTTATATCTCCTTGACAACTCATTCATGCTTTTGCCAACTCGTGAGGTCCTCGATAGATTTAGCAAGTGCTTTATCCACCTATGGGGGTTTGCTATATTTTGGTAAGTCAGCTTTTTTGAGCTTTATGAGTTGTTTCCATACAATTCGACTTTCCCATGAGGGAAGCACTATTTATGTACACTATTATTCATAATTATTCAATGGAAGGATACACACCAATATTCATATCTTCATTCATATGATTCAGTCTCTTTTCTTCTCTCTATTTTTCTTCTGTATGCTTGTGAGAATTCTTAGTAGCAAGATCTATTTCCTGTGCTTCTTTTTAGCATCATTTCACATAGCAATGATCTATTATTTCTACAAAAACAATGCAAACCTAGTTTAAATACACAAAATTAACAACCAAACAATATTCATATCACTTACAGATTTCAAGATGACAGTTGCATATTCTCATCCATCTTTCTAGGTAGAAGATCACAACGAGTTTCAAAAGTTTAGCAAAAAATAGACATCAATTCTAGATTTGAAAGTGAGATATCATTTTCAAACAACGTTGGAGTAGTTAAGAATACAAGTGTATCCCATCCAAATTTGAGGAAGAAACTCTAGTTTATGGATCTTATCTGTTAGATCCGAGTTTTCTTGAATCAATTTTCTATTTTTAAATCTTAGCTAGAATCTCGATCCATAATTTTTGGATCTTGAATTTGTGATTAAAGTTTCTCTAT
Organism: Pseudotsuga menziesii; assembly: GCA_001517045.1. NCBI lineage: Eukaryota > Viridiplantae > Streptophyta > Pinopsida > Pinales > Pinaceae > Pseudotsuga > Pseudotsuga menziesii. The sequence goes on along the minus strand of LPNX011224243.1, from coordinate 193,409 downwards.
ATACAAGAAAATAATGTAAAAAAACAGGAGGAGTTCCAGCCAAGAAGCTGAGAGTTGTAAATGGTCAAGGATTATATATAGTAGAGCTAAGACATGCTTTTTAATATCCTTTGGAGTCATGCTCAATTGAATATGATGTCGTACATCTTTTGAGCTAGGCTTCCATTTTCCTTTAATCTGAATATTTTGGAATCTTGTTTAAAGTGATTTGTATTATAGAATCATTTATATCAATGTTTTCCTGATGAATTCCTATACTCAGATTTAATGTCTTAGATTTCATGCTTAGAATTTTTTTCTAAGCATTGTTCTTTATGCTAATATAGGATTAACTATTAGTTCTCTGTATTACCAATTAGCCTCGAAGCCTTATCCATCACTGATATGTTTTAGATTTATTCCAGGTATTTCATTATTATTTACCAGAGTCTGATGTATTTAGTTGGCTTATACCTTTTTTGTGTGTAATGATATTTTTAATCCTTTACACTAGCAATCCCAACCACTTCATCTAAATCAATTATTTTTTCCTGAGCATTAAGATGTTCTAGCCATGCCCTCTCTGTAGTTGGAGTGCGTCTTTTAGCACTAACATGTAGTTTGGATTCTATAGGTTTAGTGCCTAAGTTTGACTTAGCTGATGTCAAACCTCTCTTACCTCACCAAATCACTTTCCAAATCGAAGTAGTCCATGGGGCTAAAACTATTGGACGAATAGTTATAGACAAAGGCGCATCTACTTGTGTGATGGCCATATCATGTTGGAAAGATCTATGATCTCCTGAGTTGGTTCCGAATAACACCTTGTTGATCGCTTTTGATGGAAGGTCTTTTTGTCTGCATGCTATCCTCCCTTCTTTTGATATAGAATTGGCAGTGAAAGTGGTTTCAATTGAAGTCGAGGTAGTAGATGCTCCTTTGGATTATAAATTTATTTTGGGTAGAAGTTGGACTCGACCCTCACAAGTTGCACTAGACGTTCCCTTATTGACATCATAAGTGGATTATCAAGCTATATATTATGTTGTTGTTGATTCCATCTCGAATCCTGCAGTGTCAGAGGATTTATATGAAGCTTATTTTCCCACATGGGAAGTCAACTCTACATAGTCTTATGACTACTTGGATATGGTTTTGCCATCAGATAAAGCCATGTTGGAAGCTATGATAAAATCTGATAAAATTTGTGAAGATATGCATCACAAGTCTTATTTCCTTCCAAAACTGAGCAAGATAAAAAAAAATTAGTTGCACATGAGATTAAGTTAAGGTGTTGATAAGCCTTTGACACTGCTTCCCAAAGAAGGAATGTTTTCTGAGGGTAATATGGTGAACATTTTCAAGACCCTACCAATTAATATCTCCACAAAACTTTCCATTGTGGAAATTGTTTATATTGGAGCAAAGTTTTCATCTAAAGTGATTTCCATTTACACTTCCCTTTTCAAGGAATTCTATGACGTGTTTTCCTGGTCATATGAGGATATGTCGACCATAGAACCTTCCATTATTGAGCACAAAAAAAGGAAATATCTCAATATTAAACCTATTCGGAAAAAGCTACACCCTGTTAATCCTCGGAAGACAAGAACCATCAAAGCCAAAGTTGAAAAATTGTTGAAAAATGGATTTATATACCCCATTTAATTGATGGAGTGGGTAGCCAATTTGGTTCCAATCGATAAGAAACAAGGATTTATCTGCATGTTTACATATTTTAGAGATTTAAATAAAGTGTGTCCTATAGAAAATTACCATACACCATTCATTGATCAGATAATTGATGCATGTGCAGGTAGCGAAATATTTTCTTTTATGGATGGTTTTTGGGATAAATCAGATCCAAATCAAACATGAAGACCAACATAAGACCGCTTTTATCTTCCCATGGGGTACCTTCGTATATAAAATAATTCCTTTTGGATTGAAAAATGTCGGAGCTACTTTTGAATGAGCCATGGACTTCACCTTCCATGATATAAAACATATAGTCGAGCCCTACCTAGATGACCTTCCGACACATTCTCGCAAGAGAAAAGATCACCTGACTCATCTACGATCGATATTTGAATGATGTAGACACTACCAGATATGTTTAAATCCCCACAAATTTGTTTTTGTGTCGAATAGGTATGTTTTCTAGGATTTACTGTGTCCAACAAAGGTATCATGGTTGAGTCGTTAAAAGTTGAGGAAATCGTGAACTTGCCTCCTCCTCGAACCATTAGACAGATTCAGATTTTACAGGGAAATCCAATTTTCTCAGACGATTTATAATTAATTATGCCAATATCACTAAGGGTTTCATGTGTACTCTTAAGTAAGACACTCAACTTTTATGGGATGAAGCTGCAAAACAATCATTCGAGGTACTTAAAAAAAACATTATTGTTAGCTCCTTTTTTATGCTTGTCGGAATACAGAAAATTTTTTATATTGTATCTGGTTGCATCAGATTCTATGGTTGGCATAGTTCTTGTTAAGGAATATGACCAATTCCAGGAGAATATCATATACTACGTAAGTTGAAATTCACTACTCACACATCGATAAGTTGGAATCAGCAACAGTGTATGTTGTTCAAAGGTTACGTCACTTTATTCTATTATGAACAACCACTACTTTTGCACATGTAAACCCCTTCCAAAATTTTGTGTCCCGACGAATAATCGAGGGAAAATTTAACAAATGGATTGTCATACTCCAAGAGTTTGACCTGGATTTTCAGTCTGCCAAGTCCAAAAATTCTTTGGTGTTCACGGAAGTTATCTTTGAGTTACTTAGTGAAGAAATTACTAAGATAGAAGATGAATCATTTACAGATGAAAACGTCTTCTTAATATCAACATATGATCCTTGGTATGGATATATTTTCATATATCTTCAAAATATGAAGTGTCCTGCAACCTCATCTCAACAAGAGCGAGGGAAACTATGTATTGACACTAAATACTACCTCATAATTGGTGATATGATATAGAGAAGATGGGTAGAATCAATCTTGAATAATTGTCTTACTAACGAAGAGGCTGAGTTAGACATAAATGATTCCCATAGCAGAGCATGCGAGGGTCATTTATCTGGGTTAGCAATGGTCTAGAAGACTTTACATGCCAATTACTATTGGTACACCATATTTAAAGATTGCATGGAAGTTGTTAAGCATTGTCATCCTTGTCAGCTTTATACCAAAAAGATGTGGTCACATCCAACTCCATTTTTTTCCATCATCGATGTAGGACCTTTCACTAAGTGGGGGGTGGACATCATGACATGCAACTCAATTTCGATTCGGGGTTCATAAATATATCATTGTCGTTGTAGACAGATTCACTAAGTGGGTAGAGGAAATGTCTAATTTCGAATCTGATGGTGAAACTGTGGATTATTTCCTATTTAACCAAATTATTGCCAGATTCGGTATTCCAAAATAGACTGTCACTGACCATGGAAGTCATTTCCAGAATAATATGATGACTGACTTAAGTACTGTGCTTGGTTTCAGACAAGATCATCCATCTTTATTCTATCGGTAAGTGAATGGACAGATTGAAGTTCTTAATAAAACCTTGAAAACCATTCTCAAGCGGACCATCAATGCTACAGGTCTAATTGCATCTGTCACCTCCCCTCCCCTCTGAGAGGACGCGACCTATAGAACTGGTGCTATCATTTGAATGAGGTTACAAGCCCCATGACATGAATACTAAAATTGCATTGAACTAACATGCATACATACACAGACACATTATACATTGGAAGCAAATTCCATTCATTTTCATTCAACATATTCATCATCATTCATTAAAGAATTACACTTGAAAAGGTTAACCACAAGAGAGACTTATCTTGAGAAGAAGTTTGTCCCGCAATGAGCTATGTCGCTGCAACATTCCACCCAACCACATGCCAATGTACTCATTAATCTCTCAGCAACATTACCACCCTCAAGATGGGCATGATTCCCACAAGGAATAAGAGAACTACATCAGGCTCACACATAGCCAAAGACACATCAAAATTCAGCCAAGACAGAACTACATTTGGGTTTATCAGGTTGATAAGGAGGTGGAAGGATGAATTGATAAGCTAATGAGATAAACCCCAGAACTATGGAAAACTACACTAGATCTAGCTTGGTTTTCCCATCACCTACACACCCAACACAAGGAAACACCCCCTTCTTTGCTACACAGACCCTCAGGATATGCCTTCCCTTTTAGTTCTCTTCAGGGTGTGCAAGAAAGAATAACCATACCCCCTTGATATCTATGTGTGGTTCCTTTCTACACTAGGTTTATCAAGTTAATTCTTCCCTCTTCCACTCCAAACCAGTTCAGACCAAAACAAAGTATGCACACACAGCAAAATGCGAGTTTTGGGTTTGAGTAAAAACGTTTTTCAACCAAAAATGTTTTGGTAAAATGGAGAAATCGACCCCTAGGTGAGCAATTTGAACTCAACAACGATTCTAGGCATTTCATGAGCAAAAGCAACTGATATGAACCCCAAAATTGTGAGTCCTTACTGGCCATTCAATCAACAACACAAAAACAAATTTCCCGGGCATAGAAAATTTGGAAAACAGTTGAGCATGTGAAGGATAAAATAAAGGAAGGTTCAGTTGCATGAGAGCCCAACGTGAATGGAGGATGGATGCAAAAAATGTCTAGGGGCTCCCCCAAAAACATGAGGAAAGATGAAAACATGAATGCAAGAGGGAATGGGCAACAATTTTGGGCATTTACTTGGCTCATAAGTAAAAACAATTTTTTTCCAAAAATGGGTGCTCTTCCCAATTCGAATTTTGACCTCCATACCTTTCCCATTCCAAGGAAATAATTTCCTCAACCAATTTATGGAAGTAATAAATGATTGGGTCAATAAGACAAGAAAGGTAGTTGACAGCTTGATGGGTTTTTCCTTTGACATTTGGATTTTCCCCATTGGCTAAAAGGTTTGAATATCCCCCCCCTTTATCCTTAGGAAATCATACCCCATCTCTTTAATGTTGCATTGCCATAGCTGGCTATGGGTATTTTAATTAAATTGCATATTTACATGATGTCCAAAATTATAATGTGCCTGGTTAGCAAGAAATACCATCGGCATCGATTTTAATCGCTGAAACATAAAACGATAAATCAATGGTGGGTATTTTGCCTTAAACTCCACACCATGATTAATTATAATATTTACATCATATACATTTTTAATGCAAACGGGTCAAAACTGGGGTGTTACAGGATCATCATGCTTTATCTCGTGCTTTGGGCAACTGAAACACAATCAAGGTCTCTATAGGTTTTTCACCTTTCCAACTCATTCATGAGATGGATGCGGTCACACTAGTTGAATGTGAGGTACCATCTCTTAAACTCGCGATACAATTACTACCTGAGACTTCAGCTTTAGAAGAGTGTTTGTTGCATTTAGAACATATAAATGAACAACGCAGAGATACACTTACAAAAATGAGGCACATAAACAATAGATGAAGGTTCAATATGATAGATCAATTAATCCTAGGAGTTTCTCCAAGGGAGCTATTGTTTTAGTCTACAACCAAGACAAGGAACCCTTGCGGGAAGGGAAATTTAAGTCAATGTGGATCAGACCATAAATCATATCTAAAGTTAATAAGAAGGGAGAATTTGAACTAGTATATTACAATGGGAATAGGTTGTTGGAGCCTCGATATGGGGTCTACTGGAAAAAGTATTAAGCCTAGGATACACGCTTCTTCTTGTATGTTTGTACAATTTTGTAAATTTTCATTCTTTTACTATTTATTATGCAAGTTTGTTTTTGTTTCAACTTCTTAGAGGATTTAATCATGTTCCATATTAATTCAAAAGAGGAATAACTCAAGGGTAGGCTATCACCTTCAACACATTCACCATCCTTTCCCATATCAACCTTCTGACTTTGGATTGCAGCTTGATTTTATCCATTATCAGACCTTGGTTCTATAACCGACTTTTCAGGTATATCCCCCATATACTCCTCCTCATACTCATCGTACACAGGTACACCGAAATCCCTTCTAAAATTGTCATCAATGGACCCGGTGCTGAGCATATTGCAACCTTCAGAAAACAGGCCTATAGAACCATCATTTTCTATATCAGGCTGATCATCTTCCTATCTAGAAAGGGAAATATTTAGCTAAATAGGGACTCTCCCCTTCTTTTTGTAGGACCCAACCAATTTTAAAGTATCTTTTATTTCACCACCATTGTCTTGTCTCGACAATCTTTGGGATCTTTTAAGGTTTTCCTCAACCTCCAAACAATCAGTAAACATATGCTGCAGAGTGGTTGATTTTATTTCCAAAATAAGCAAGGATAGCTCAGGGGGAAAGGTGGTTGCATAATAGATATTAGCAGCGTTCTCAAGAGGTTGGAACTCCTTGGGCATGTTATAATAAAAGCTTGCAAATATTCTGTTAAAACTAGATATGGCCTCACCCTCATGCCTCTTCAAGGAATGAAATTCTGAAAGTATTTGATCCAGTGGCCTTCTCCTACCCCAAAACCTTAAAAAAGGTGCAATAAAACTCTTCCCAGGTATTGATGGACTCAGGATGCAAATGTTTGAACCATTCTTTAGCATCTCCTTGCAAATATTGGGCAAAAGTCCTCATGCAAACATCATCATGTTCTATCTCAAAAAGGTCAAATAAATGTTCAAAGGCTTGTAAATGTTTCTAAGCAGTGAATTCTTTCGATTCTCCATCAAATTTGGGTAGGTACTTGTAATGTTTCGCAGGAAAATCATGGAGGATAGGAGGCAATTGTAGTGGTTTTTATTGGCTTGGAAGACTGGGAGAGACCGGGTTAGGCGCAATAGATACGCTATTAACCAAGGTTTCATGAGGTTCATAAGGGTGACCTTTAACGTCATGAGCTTCGGGATAAAAATCTTGGTCAAAATCAAATGTACAAGGCGATGCAATGCTTTTGGTTCATAAAGAAGGATATAAACAAGAATATATTCATAGCTCTATTCTAAACGAATTGAACCATAGAAGGCTGTTTTGTTTTGATAGATTTAGGAAAGGATAGGAACAAAATTACAAGGAAAGACAAGGCATCTTGGAAGAAATGTAAAATCAAGTATCTTAACCTTTCACCATGCATTTTGGGCCTTACAAGGGGTCCATTTTCCCCAGCGGAGCCTGTAAGTTTTTCTGACAATTTGATTTCTGGGTCATACCACCAGCGGAGTCGTTGAAGTCTGAATCCTTCAAGAGTGGATTCGCCAGGTGAAAGTGCTCAACCTTCTTGATGTCTGATCATTGTTCACCATCAACAATCAGATCTAAAACTATGTTGTTCTTCCCATGGATGATCTTCAATCTCGTCCCCGAAAATGATGACAGTTTGTTAGCACCGGGATTGAGCCCATAGGTTGGGAAGAAAAGGGTTCTCTCCTAGGAAACAACATAACCACTTTAGACTGCGCCTCTATCCCTGCCCAGTCAGAGAGGGATTTGCGTCGGTGTCCTTTTTGTTGCTTTTTTCTCATTTCTTTTCAAACTAGCATTGATCTAATCTGCAGGGTAGTATAGTTTATTTTATTATTAATTTCATATTCCATACTTTACATTTTAAATTAATCTTAATACTTACCCCACGACTTCTCGATTGACCCGAAAGGGGAAAGAGATTCGTGGTAGGACTAATTGGAAAACTAGAATTGTGTATCTGCTTTCTTTTGATCATTTGTTTTTTCCAGCTATCATAAAATTAACCCCTCCTCGATTCCCTGATTGAGATACACTTGGATCGAAAGAGGTTCCTGGAGGGTTTCCTTTTAAACAAGAACACCCATTGTAAAATTTATTAAAATTGACAAGACTCCGGCGTGTATGCTCTACACTTGGCTACGGTTCGTCCAATCAGTCAAGCTGTATCAAAAGCACTTGAGTGACTAGTATAATTAGGACTCACTCTCCCAAATTAACAAACCAACAGGTGAAAATCCAACACCTAGATCAAACCATCACGGTGGCAAAATACCCAAAGGAAGCGAGAACTTCTGAAACGTGACCTCAGGGCGCTAATCTCTGTCACACCCTAATGGGTGCGTTACAAACAATAGCCCCAGAGACTCCATTTCATCCCACATATTCCTTGCGGGTAGCCATGAAGGTTTAGTTTTGGACATACTCCAAGTACTCTCAGGTATATCTGGAGTCCCCCCTTCGCCTAATTTTAATCAACTCACACTTCAAATTGAACTTAAAATGTACCAAGAGGCAATCGCAAAACATTCACTCCAAGCACATGCAAGTATATTGATCTTATTGTTTGACTCCATTCTAAGGCACTGGTCATTTTCTTGCTTTATATAAATATTGTGTCTCAGCATTGTGATTTCATGTGTTTATCTTTTATATCTTGCCATCTTTGATTATCTATAGTTAAATTGCAAACTCCTAAAGCAACTCATTCAATTTAACATCACAACACTAAGTAATTATCCTTAGTAACTTAATAGGGTCTACCCCCCTTGGCTTCATTAGGAGTTGAGCCTAAACAGAGGAGTCAAGAACAAGGTGAAAGCCTTGACTCGAGACTTGCCCCCAAGGACACACCGAGTGGCTTGAATATTTATGCCACGTGACCCAGGTGTGTGAAAGGCGGAAACACTCAGCAATTGCATACAAACAATTCAACAAAGGAGTCAATTATTTAGATGCAATGAAGCGGTGAAGCCTCAGTGGGAATATGAAATAGTTTTACTCCTTCAATTAGTCTGTCATTCATACCATCTTGCAATAAATGGAAATGTGGCAACAATCACATGGGGCAGTATTTATAATCATTTCAAGGAAATTGCCAACTAAACCATCACTTCACCTATTAATTCAACGGTAGTTATTGTGCACTAATGGAATATGTGACCAAAAATCACGCTGCCAAAATATTATGTTACTTTACATTAGTTGTCATCCAATTATTATCTATGATCAAAATCCATGTGAGAATAATTACTCTTTTGCGACGTGCATATAGCTTGCAATAGAATTCTCCTCTTGTGAAAGATCGATAACATGTGATACGTTCTTTTGCGACATAAAATATCACGTGTGACAAACCCATGGTCTACAACAACATTTTATACTTTGTGAGATCAATTTTTCTTTTTACAAAATACTCATAAGCTTGTAAAAAACACTCATACTCTTTTGAAAAACACTCATAAATTGACATAAATAACACTTATAAATGGTGTGACAACAACACTCATTATTATTATTATTATTATTATTTAACTATCTCTCGACCAAAGTGTTGTTATCCCGATAAGGATTTAGCCAAGTTCCATTCACTAATCCTTCAAACATACTACCATCTAATTTCTTCAATTTCACTGCTCCTTCTTCAATGATCTAAATGACAATGTATGGTCCTATCCAATGTTTTCAAAGATTTCTAGGATGCTTTAAAAATTTACTATCATAGAGGAGAACAGAATATCCAATATGAAACAACTTATGCTCGATATGTCAGTCGCGCCTTTTCTACATTTTTATGATATACTGATACGACTCAAGTCTTATTCTAATTATACAAGCTACAACAATCTTTCTTCTATTGCACCAACATCATTCATTTTAATAATTACAGTTATTCTTAAACTGGGTTCAATATATTCCATAAATATAACATCCTCTTCGCCATAAACCAGACGAAATGGTGTTTGATTAATCAAATTTTCATAGGTGGTATGATATTCCCATAATACTGCAGGTATTTTCTAATCCCAATCATATCTTTGAACATGACAGATCTTCGTCAATGTGTTGTACAGAATCTTATAAATGCCTCGACAACACCATTTGCTTGTGGGCGGTACGATATTGTCTTCCGGTGCTAAATTTGAAATTCTTCATTTACTTTTCCAATCAGTTGATTGACAAAATGTGTGCCTTGATCACTTATTAGAATCTTTGAACATGTAAATTAGGTTACTACATGGTCAAACAGAAATATTGTAGTAGTACAATCTTTTACTCGTATTGCTTCATCCCATATAGTCAAGTAATATGTCAGAGTAATAATGTAACATGCACCCTTGTTTTTCCTAATGGGTTAATGGGTCCAACAAATTCAACATCCAATTTTTCAAAAACCTGTAAAGTTATTTGTGGTACTAGGAAATCATTTGGATTCATGTAGTAGGTCTGTAATCTTTTTGACAGTCTCATCATCCTAGTAGTCCCCAATATTGGAAAATTTTGTATTCTTGGGAGACGCAAAGTTCACTTTCTTTATTTTCAAAGGATTGAAAAACGTGTCTCTTGAGACACCTGCTCCTTCCACCATGTGAGTACCTTCAGACTTGGGAAGATTTATGTCATGTGGGTCATCATCATTAGGTTCTACTATTATATTATAGCATTCCATCCAATGTTGGACTGTCACGCTTCTCTGATAAAACATTGTCGTCGACACAAGAATATCTTCAAATATCTTAGTCCTGATTACTTGTATAGAAACATCAATTGAAGCCTGATCATCAAAAAATTCAAATGTATGGGTGAAACTAGAAGCTAACTCTTCTCATGATACTATTACTCATCATAACTCGATCAATGTATACCAATTCCTCGGTATCATGTCCAAAGAATGTATAAATTGGTGGACCCATTCTTGTCATGTACATGCCTCCCATGTCGTACGACAATGATCAATGTGCTTGATAGGACTAGTCAATCCTATGTTTTTATGGCCAATGTACATCACCTTCTCTCCAAATCATACTTCTATAAATCTCTAGAATTGAGCCGATTCTGATATAGACTATTTATGCATGACCCAAAATCTAGAAGGTGTAGCCTTCAATGCAAAGTACAAAGCTAACAATCACTGAGGTTATGTTACTTTCTCTTCAAATTCGGTTAGAAAATATTCCAGGTTAGGAAAACCCTCATAGGTAGGTAGATCACGTATCGCGATACCTACCCGTCAAACGTATTTTTTTAATTCTGGCACATCTTCACATTGATACTTCATGGATTCAATTCTACCAATTCTCTAAATCTTCTCTTGAATATGATGTGTATGAACTGACACTTCGTCAACTAAGTTTTTTGTCGATCATTTGATTCAAATAATCATCCATTGTAGAAGTAATATTATAAATATGGTCCAAGTATCCATGTTGTCCTTCATTATTTACCTTCTTGACATACATCTGTCCTTTTAGAGGATCAAGCAATGCAACCACCCTTAGTTCTAATCTTGAAACGTTAATATCCTCTTCTTGAAATTGATAATAGTTCGGTTATCAATGTCCCAGTCGATCCCCAGAAGCACGGGATACGGATTCATATCATCAACAATGTCAATTAACTCAAAGTTTGCATAAGTTTCAGGTCCTTTTATCTCAATAGGAACCTGAGTCAGTCACCAAATAGTTATTTAGTTGGATAGGATACCACACTAGTCTAAGATTTTCAAAGGGATCTGAGAAAATATCCTATGTCTGTCTGCGATCAAAAGAAAACTCATCATTTATCCTGGCTATCTTTAATAAAAATCAACCATAATACCAATAAAATGAGTACTGAAAGAAAAGAAAACCGGAGCTGGGTTTTCTCGTGAAAAATTCAACCTAATAAAACAAGGCACACCAGTCATTTACGAAATCAGTAACGAGCTCATAACAATCGATGGGAAAATGATTAAGAAACGGGCATATAAAAACCCCCATCGATGAATCGGAACACTTGACATCAGTCAGTTAGTGTGCTACGTAGCTACAACGGCGGGTGACCTACAGTCTAGGGGTTCCGGAACACAAACCAAAACTCGGCGTGATAAAACGTCGAGGGGAAGATCTACTGAAGCATCATATAGTTAGTGCGCTACATAGCCGCAACGGTGGAATTTATACGGTTAAGAAAATTCGTAGACTAGTCAACATCAGAGAAAAATAGAACATGACATCGACGAAAGGACAAGCAGTCCAACGAACAGTTAGTCTATTCTGGGGCCACAACGATGGAAATCAATCAGCCCTCGACCTTCGATAACTGACCTCTGAAAAGGATGCAACTAAAAATCCCATTTTAAACCTCGGCCAAACTTCGGCAATGATAAAACAACATGAACCCTGCTAAGTTCTACAGTCCAACGCATTCGCAGACCCAACGAATTCCCAAAAAGCAAGAAAAACTGGCCTCAAACAATCCAAACGTGTCGGAGAGTGGGAATAAATGGTCTTCAACAAAATCAACAAGGAGGGTCCAAAATTTTAGAAATTTGGGAAAAGTTACAGCTGCAACAATTGGCAGCTCACTGGTGAACCCAGATCCCTGAATAAATTCCTCCTTAAGTAACAGAATGTTTAGCAGCAAAAACCGACATGCTGAATTCTTCTAGATGTCTGGATTGCCATAATATCAAATATATGTACTTGTAATCATTGATGATAGTCCAATTTTTAGGAAATGGAACCCAAAATCTCAAATTCAGGATAACTCTTTTGAGGCTAAGTAGGTGAATTTCATTTTACCTCTGTCTTTGGGTAGCTTCCAGCTTAGACACCACAGGATTGTAACACATGGTACATAGAAATATTCACTTGTTCCCCATTCCCATGCCATTTGGCACTTTTCGTTTGTGGACTTTTTGTCCTTTTGAGTCCTCCTCATGCCTTTCTTTCTGAATTTTATTCAGGATCTTCTATCCATAGTGTCCTTTTGTGTGAGAGATGCATTTAATTTTCAGCTCATGGACAGAGAAGAACTTTTGGCAATCTATACTCATATGATTCAGTACTTCGTTTCGATAAATATTGCTTTCTTAGGATTTTTGACTCTTATTAGCCTTTAGCTTTCAATTCTTGACATGGGATCATTTAGATATAATATATTGTTTACCCTGCTCCCCTTTCCATGGGTCTTTTGTTGTCACCCCTTAGGACGTTTTAGATGTGAAATGGATGGAGCCTCGAACTAGTATTCCAGCCCTTTTGATTCTGAGTTATTTCAGGGATTACGCCGGACTTCAATGTGTTCATAGACATTTAGGAAAACTACTTACTAGAATAAATTCCATCAGATTCAAACAATAAGATACAGTCTAATTCCCCCACCAAAAAATATCTCAATTTATCCAGGGCTCTAATGCTCTCCATGCAACCAAAAGTTTGCCTCTTTTATTGAAATCAGAAGAAAACTAAACTAAACAAAAAGGAAAGGAACAAATCAAAGTGGCAAAATGAATCAATTTATTTATGCACAAAACAAAAACAAAATAAAACAAAAATCAAGAAAAATAAGGTTTAAGAACTAAACCATTTACTAGTAAGTTCTCCTCCCATCCTTGTAAATCTTGCAATTCATAAGTTGAGGGGCCAAGTTTTGCTGCAATATGGAAAGGGCCTACCCATAACTGTTGAAACTTCGTATGCTTCCCCTTCTCATCATGTGGGTGATCCCACTTAAGAACCAAATCTCCTACTTCAAATTCTTTTGTTCAAGCTTTGTGCTTATCAAACCACCTCTTCACTACCTCCTGTTGTTGTTTAAAACGTTCTCTGGCCTTGGATCTAGATTCCTCTTCCTTCAAAAGATTATGGATTCTTATCTGCAAGACTTCATTATCTGATCCTCTTGACTCCTGAGCTATTATGGAAGAGGGTAACATGATATTGGGGGGTAGGACGGCCTCTTTTCCATAAACAAGGGTATACGGGGACACACCTAAAGAAGTCTTGGGGGTGACCCTATCAGCCCAAAGAGCATTTGGTAATGCTGAATGCCAACTTCTCTGGTTTTCTATCACAGTCTTTTTTAAGATTCTAATCAGATTCTTGTTTATAGATTTTGCCAAACCATTTCCTTGTGGATAATAATTTGTAGAATAATGCAACTTAATTCCTTTTTCATGAGCAAATGCAGTTAATCTAATAGAGAAAAAACAAGTAGCATTATCGAAAACTAGAGAAATTGGAACCCCAAACCTGGTCATAATATGATCTTGCAAGAAGTCCATGACTGCATCTTCATTCACTTTACGCAATGAAATGGCTTCAACCCATCGAGTGAAGTAATCGGTTGCGTCATAATATAATTGTGTTGCAAAGAAGAATTTGGCTTTATCTCTCCAATGATATTCATTCCCCACTGCTCAAACGGTTATGTTATCATCATAGGCTTTAATGGTCTTGCTGCTTTAGCTTGTCTTCCACCACACCTTTGACAGATGTTGCACTTTCTGACATGGGCATGTGCATCTTTGAAAAGTGTGGGCCAATAGTATCCGGCTCTAATAATTTTATGGGATGTTGTATCTTCAAAAAAATGTCCTCCAGCAGGCCCATCATGTAAGTCTATAATGACCTTCCTCACATCTTCTTTCTCTAAGCATCTAAGAAGAACTCCGTCATAATTCTTCCTGAATAATATTCCTTCAACAATTTTATATGAGGCTGATTTAAGAAGTAGTGCTCTTCTTTGCTTAGAATTCCAATGTTCTGGTAACAATCCCTCTTGAAGGTAATGCACAAGGTCTCGATACCAGGAGTTTGGAGCTGTGAAAAGAGGACATACATCCATCAAATGTAACCCAGCTTCATCTTCCCAGCTATTTTCTTCATTGTCTTTACTTTTAGTCATTAGTTTGCACAATCCTTGCCCTTTAACTATGGAGGATGGCTTGAATTCGAGGTCATACTCCTATAAATATGTTACCCAGTTGCCTCTTCTTTCTCCTAATTCTTTTTGTACGAAAAGAGACCTCACAGCTGGATGTGGAACTATCACCTTTGTCCAGTTCTTAAGTATATATGGTCTAAATTGTTTTACTACTTTGAAGACTGCATAATCTTGTTTATCCACAGCTGTGTAAGTCAATTCAGCTTTTTACAGACTAGTGCTCATAAATGATATGGGGAACTCATCTCCCCCATCTTCCTTCTGGATAAGCATCGCTGCTAGCGAATCGTCAGATGCGAAAGTGTACAAAATAAAATCTTTCTCAAAATCCGGACTTTTGAGGGAGGGTGCGTGCACAACCGATGTCTTTATTTTACTAAATGCATTGTTCTCTACATCATTCCACTTGAATTGTACACTTTTCTTTACCATTTGCTGCAAAGGTTTAACAATTTGAGCGAAATCGGGCACAAACCTTCGCACACAATTTATTGTCCCCATAAATGATTGCATGCCTTCTTTATTATGGGGTAAGGGAATCTGTTCGATAGCTTTGATCCTCTCCGGGTCTATAGAGATCCCCTTCTTAGAAACCACGTGACCCAGTAACTTACCTTCGGTAACGAGAAACATGCACTTCTTGGGGTTTAATGAGATACCATATTTTCGGCAACGTTCGAAAATTTGTTTTAGATGGAATGCATGTTCTTCCCTTTTCTTTGAGAATATCGTGATGTCATCGAGGTATACTACAACACTGCGGCCAATCAGACCATGGAAAGCCATGTCCATAGCCCTCTAGAAAGTAGCTCCAGCATTTATGAGTCTAAAGGCCATCCTTCTGTAAGCAAAAGTCCCCCATCGGGTTCTGAATGTCATTTTAAGTCTGTCTTATTTAGCTACTAACACTTGATTGTAGCTAGAGAATCCATCTAATAAATAAAATAATTCATAACTTGAAACCATTTGCAATATCTGTTCCATGGGTGGGACAGGATAATTTTCTTTATCCAAAGCGTGATTTAGGTTTCTGAAATCCACACATAGTCTAATTTCTCCAGATTTCTTTCTTACTGGTACCGGATTTGAAACCCATCTCGAGTGTCTAACTTTGAAGATAATTTTAGCATCCCTCAACTTCTTTACTTCATTTTGAATTAGAGGCTCTAGTTTTGGATGCATTTTCCTTAAAGGCTGTTGATAGGGCTTGACCCCAGATCTGATGGGGATAACATGCTGAATAATATTGGTGTCATATGTCTTCATATCTTCATACGTCCAGGCGAAAACATCTTTGTATTGTTTGAACATACTGATGAACTTATTTCTATCACCTGGAGAGCAACACTTTCCCAAATTCACATATTTAGGCTCAATTTTAGTCCCTAAATTAATTAAATCAAACTGTAGAGACGAGCTATGAGCCTTCACATTCATTGGCCTTCTAAATTTATCGTTTAGATCAAACATCCACTCTAAAGTCCTGAATCCTTTAGGAATAAAATTATCGAATTTTATCTCGGCTTGATGTTCTTCATCATCAATGATTGCCCCTTTGAAAGTTTCATCATTTGTCAAGCATTCTAGAATCTGCTGATCATCATCAAAAAATCATAAATTGGTAATCATATCTAGAACCGAAGGCCTGAAAATAAATTCAATATAACATCGGTTATTAGAGGGCATAAGCCTCGCAGTTGAGGTGGCCAACAAGTCAGCTGCTGCATTCTTAAGTCTAGGAATCGATACAATATTAAATGCATGAAAACATTTAAGCAAATCCCATACTTCATTTTGATAAGCTTTTAAATGAGGGGAAATGCAATGTATTTGATTTCAAATCTATTTTACAATTATTTCAGAATCCCCATACACTTTCATATTTTCTACCTTTAACTCAATTGCTTTTCTTAGTCCCTGAACTAATGCTTCATATTCAGCCGTGTTATTGGTGCATTCAAACTCTAACCTACATGAAAGAAAATGTTTATTTTTCTTAGGATCAATCAGGACACAGCCGACTCCTGACCCTTCCAAAGTTTTAGATTCATTTAAAGAAAAGCATCCAAAAATTGCCTATCACTACTGTGCATGAATCAACAGCTACATCTACAGCTAAGTCTACTATTTTACAATCAATTTCATCAGCCTGTGAAAACTGAAGGAGATCAGGCTGAGCATCTGACATATCGCTGGATTCTTTCGCTTGATAGTTTCCTAGTTCTAGCTCAATGAAGTAATTTTCCAAAACAAAATTCACTGGTTCATTTTTACCTTCGAACTGAGTAACATTGTGTTTCATGTGGGGCTCTCTTAAAACTTTAATTTGATTTGGGATTCCTTTATAAGGTAGCCACAGATGTGACCAGTCCGAAGCAAAATATCCACTTAGCTTTGCTGACCAATCTTTGCTCAAAACAAGTCCATAAGCTTTAGGTATGTCTGCTACTACAATATCAATGAATTGACATACCTTATCATTTGAAGATAAGCGAATGAGAACATCCTCCATTTCCCCAATTATCTTTACATTTGTTCTGTCCAACTGAATGACCTTCCAGGTAGATGGTTTAGGTTGTCCATTTATTTTTTTGCAGACCGATAGCGGCATAACATTTACTGATGCCCCCGAGTCCACTAGACAATTGTGCACGTTATGGTTGAAAATTTCAAAAGTAAGGAGAAAAGGGGGAGTCTTGCATTTAGGCTTACCTCCTACACTTGCTTCACCAATTTGTTCTTCTTGGGGCTGATTGTCAGTGGGAAGCTTCTCCTCTGATATTTCAAGTGCTTTCAACAACTTTTCTTTCTGCTGCGGCACATTACACATCCCAAATAATGAGATATTTGCCTTCACCCTTTTGATATCCTCCACGATGTCATAATCCATCTTATGTTCTGTGAGGTTTGTTTTAACATTATTGATCTTTTCTTCAATGGGCTTGGTAGGTATGTTGATCTTTTTCGGATTTTGACTGGTGATGGTAAATTCCGTAATTTTATTAGCTAACGTGTTTTTTTGAAATTTCTTTACATTCTTTTGAAGTCTCTTAATCTTTGGGAGCATAAGACTATTTTCTCTAATCAACCCCTAGCTTCTCGTCGTCACATTCGTTTCCAAGATATCTTCATGTCTTAGATCCTTTTCTTCTTCGGTATCAAACAACGATACATAGTCCCATAAAACCATGGCCTCATCCTCTTTTTTTTCGGTTAGTTTATTGTTGTATTTTCCCTCTTCATCATTATCTTCGGTTAATTTGGAATCCAATAGCTGATTCATCACCAACGTCATTGAATTTATCCATTGAGGACAATTTTTTTCAGAATGGGGTTGTTGGTGGAAAGTGCAAAAGTTATCCATCCCCACCTCTATTAAGTTCATCGATGTAGGACTATGCGGAGGGGGTTGGGATTGATTGTTATCCTCCTTTTTCTTGTAATAAGGCTTATAAAACTTTTGGGCTTCCTTTTCCTTTTCCAAGTCTATTATTCTGTTAGAGAGCTTCTACATCATCTTCGCCATTCCTTCGAAATTGTGTGATTGCTCCTCTTTAGTCTTAGTAAATAACAAATCTTTTCTCCCAACATTTTTTTCTCCTGACTGCTCAGGATAATATTCGATGCTTTCCTTTTTAGCCTCTACTCTCTCCGCTTCTTCATAAGTCTCTGCTAGCGTAGGTTTGGCTTTCATTTTGGAAAACATGGCCAAATCGGGCCTTAGAGCTGAAGTATAATACTCAATCAGAACTTTATCCAAGGGTTTGTCAGTTTCAGAAAAATTCTTAAGATAAGCTACAAATCTTTGGGTAAAACTATGCACCTTCTCTTTTCTTTCTTTCTTTAAAGTGCACGGTCCTTTCATGAGAGCTGCATGAGTTTTTTTGGGTTGCATACTTACTTCTGAAAATCCTTTCAAAGGTATCCCAATCTGGAATAGAGTTTGCAGGAAAACCAAAATACCATGATGCGGCTACTCCTTTAAGGGTGTGCAGAAAAAGTCTATAGACTACATCCTCATGTTCCCCAGCCCTTAATCCTTCTATTGCCAAATAGAAACTTTGCAAATGGTCATCTATTAAAATCTCATCATTTGGATCAAACTTGGGCAACATCTTCTTAAAAGCTTGAGGTAAGTCATGCAACGGTGGCGTTAAGTTTAGGGGTGATATGGCTTTCCAAGCAGGTGGTGGATTTGGTGGGTTAAGTGGTTGATTTGCATTTACACCTGCCATTAATCTGGATGGAGAGTGAGGAGGTGAGAGAAAAAGAGTATGCACAGGAGAATAGTAAGGTGTGTTTGGGCCTACTTGATTCAAAGGTTGAACAACTTCCTGTAATGCTACTTCTACTAATTCTTCCAAATCTCCAACCAACACTGAATCTTCCAAGATGGGATGATCTTCTTGTATTCTCTTCGGGGTAAATCAGGGATAGTGGGTAATCCTCCAATACTCTTTACATATGCTCTAGTGTGTCTCCTCAGATTATTAACAAATTCATTGTCTACATAATACAAATGTTCTCTATTCTCTTCGGTATTTGGATCAGGAAATAAACTGCTTTCAAAACTATCGTTGGTGGAGTACAACATGAGTGGGCCTAATGGTTAAGAGCACGTGTTTCCTCTTAGGAGGTCACGGGTTCAAATCCAGAGGGGGGTAGTGTATGTACACCTCTGTAGACTTTAGCAGTTAAATCGTTGTGCAGAGGGTGGTACCTTGTCCCACAAACAAGGGGGTCTCATACACCAATTTGGTGTCTCACTTGGCGGTGACCTTAAAAATAGATTATTATTATAATTTTGAGGAAATGGATTTCCCCGGCCATCCATGCACTGGTGGCCCTCCTTCTAGCACTAGAAACTATTGAGGCCTGGAAATTCGCAAGCAGCAATAGCAAGGGATCCTCCCCAGTCAACGTTCCCAACTAGCCCATGACTGTTTGGAATGGGGAATCCATTCGGTTTGCGGTTCGGCTACCGTAGGTCAAGTAACAAAAATAAAGGGTTTTACTAGTTGCAGCCTAGTCCACTGTGTATATTTTTGTATTTTTTGACTTTAAGTATGATATGCAAGTGCCTATCTAACATGCAGATTGATAAAGTGTACGAGGAGCGGTCACAACGTGATGCGCAAGTTCTTACCTCTCGTCTTAGACTCTCTTGCATCTAAATCACACACAATTGAAAACAAGACTAACTAAGCTGTCCCTAGGGAGCAATATTATCAATTAATGAGTAATGCATTACTTCTCATATGTTAATATAAATCACAGTTAGCTTCTCTTAAAATCAAAACACATAAACATGAATAGAGATATGCACAACAAGATAGCTCGTCATCTGTTAAAACAATCATTACTCATAGTGGAAATTATCACAAAATAAACTAGAGAACATTCATACAAGAACATAGGTTCAGAAATTTAGAACGATCTCACAGTTAATGAAACACAGCTGAAAACAAAATAGTTCCCCTTCAACATTGTTCATTTCACCACATTTGAACATTCCACAGAACACTTTCTCCAACAAGCAAAATTGTAACTTTTACTATTGCAAAACGAAATAGTTCCTCTTACAACAAGTATTTCACAAGTCTCACTGGGAAAAATCCCCCCATCCCTATATCTTTCGTATATTTATACAAGAAACCGCTCCCAACCTTTCGGTTGCCCCCCCAACCATTTTAATCTCATAGTTTTGTCATTTTGCGAATGCTCATAATTCAACGTTACGTTTCAAATAAAGATTTTATAAAAATGGGAATAGCTAGGTAACTGATGAACTGCCCAATCCTGGGCATTTTCTCTTTAATGATTACGCTCTACCATTCCTCAGTCCCTCTTCAGACCCTTATTATTTTCTTTTCCTCGAGCAACAACTCTGTTGCTTTATGCTTTACCATGCTTTGTCCTTCAGCTACATCTTCTTCACCGCAATAATCTTCAAAGGGATCTGAAAAAATATCCTATTTCTATCTGCGATCAAACGAAAAATCATCATTTATCCTGACTATCTTTAATAAAAATCAACCATAATACCAATAAAATCAGTACTAAAAGAAAAGAAAACCGGTGCTAGGTTTTCTCATGAAAAATTCAACCTAATAAAACAAGGTACACCAGTTATTTACGAAATCAGTAACGAGCTCATAACAATCGGTGGGAAAGCGATTAAGAAACGGGAATATAAAAAACCCCATCGGTGAATCAGAACACTTGACATTGGTCGGTTAGTGTGCTACGTAACCGCAACGACGAGTGACCTACAGTCTAGGGGTTCCAGAACACAAACCAAAACTCGGCGCGATAAAAATTCGGGGGGTAGATCTATTGAAGCATCGGATAGTTAGTGTGCTACATAGCCGCAACGACAGAAGTTATACGGTTAAGAAAATCCGCAGACTAGTCAACATCGGAGAAAAATAGAACAGGACATCGGCAAAAGGACAAGTAGTCCGACGGACAGTTAGTCTATTCTGGGGCCGCAACGGTGGATCTCAATCAGCCCTCGACCTCTGATCAAAGTCACAACGTCTTCCAAAACACCGCAAAGCAAAAACCTTCTTTTCGTAAAACACGGGATTGGCGAAAGGCTTTAATCATCGATTCAATTTCTAATTGACCTCCAAAAAGGAGGCAACTAAAAATCCCATTTTAAACCTTAGCCAAACTTATGCAATGATAAAACAACATGAAACCTGCTAAGTTCTATAGTCCAACGCATTCGCAGACCCGACAAATTCCCGAAAAGCAAGAAAAACTAGCCTCAAACAATCCAAACGTGTCGGAGAGTGGGAACAAACGGTCTTCAACAAAATCAACAAGGAGGGTCCAAAATTTTAGAAATTTGGGAAAAGTTGCAGCTGCAACAGAATGTTAACATCAGAAACCAAGTATAAAATAATATAATTGAAATCGTAATATCCTATTTAGCCACTCATTCTTAGTTAACGATTGATTTTAAATCTTTTCCCGATGTGGTTAACCATCCTTTCCTATTGCACATATTCTTGAGGGTCTTCTATTAAAGCTTATAGTTCTAATACAACATCTTTATCTTGTATCAATGCTAGAAATATTTTAAAGAATTATTTCTATTTGCTAACCTTTTCTGTCTATTTCTTCTAAAATAGATGCTCGAATATTTAAGGAATGTCCAATATTGATCCTACATTTGGTATAGCAGTGGAATTCGATGCTTGATTTTTGCTGACGAACTCATGTTGAGGATTGAAGAATACCTATTTTTCCTTTTGAACATCAAATGGAATATTTTTTTTTTGTTAGTTGCACTCTTGGTTTTCCATATGGTGCTTCTTGATCTTCTTTAGTCGCAACACCTCCTCTTGTCAGGACAGAAATATTAGTTTCTCTCAGTTCAACAAAAATATTTTGTATATTTAGATTAGCATTCTGAGGTGGATTCTAATTTCCTATATTTCTATCATTCCAATTCACAATCAATTGTGGGAATTATTCAACAGTGTGATCTATTCATTTACAATACGAATAGGTTGACATAGGATTCGTTCATTCGTTAGCAAAGTGTCTAGGATGTCCACAATTATAACATATTACTTTACCACTTCGATGACCAAATCCTCCTCATCGTCCTTTTCCTCTAAAAAGTACACCTCCTCTTGTTTGAGGGTATTGTTCCTGAGTGTATTGAGTCTGTAGTTATTGACCTCGAGCTCTCTTAACTTGCATCTGTTCCTCATTTTTCATTATGTATGTGTCAACTATTTTCTCCTGCAATAGTTGATATACTCTGCAGTTTTTCTCATTGTGTCCTATTGATTGATAGAATTCACAATATAGACTAGATGGTGTGCTTACTATTTTCTATAAATATAGACATTCTTCTTACATGTGTCTTATGGTTTGACAAATTCTACACCAAGGAATTCCTTGTCTACTTATCTGATTCCATGCGCCTAATGCAAGATAGTTCATGAAGGTTGGACATGAATCACTATGGTGTCCTTCAGTTTTACATCATCTACACCAGAGATATTCTCTCATTTTATTCCCCTTCTTGATATCCTAAAGTTTCAATGTGATATTAGCAAGCTGTGACTGCATCTGCATCATTCCTGCACCAGTATCTTTGACTAGTGAAGCTTCCAATTTCATGGAGAGCTCAAGAGCTTCGCTCTGTGATACAATTTTTTGTTGCATTAATGGGACATGAACATGTGTTAGCATCAACGCATTAAACTATTCTTTGTGTTGGACATCCGTCATCTGAAAGATTAATTTAGTCATTAATGTTTTGAATCTTTGGTTGACGTTCCAAACAGACTCCATAGGAAATTGTTGAATTTATTTTAACTCTGTAATGCACTGTGAATCATATTTAGGCTTCTTAAATCCATCTATCAATCTCATTCATATTTTATCTAATGTCATCTAAGGGATTCCTGCGGAAACCACTAAGAATTACATGTACCAGTCGAGCGCATGACATATTAGGGTCGTGATCATCTAGGATTTCTTTAAGGCCTCATCTTTGAGCTATCACACGGTCCATACAAATTCACATAAAAACCAATGTTGTTGAGGGAATTATAACCCATTTCCATTAAATATCAGTCATGGGGACTTCACTTAGTGAACCTCTCACATAGCACGTATGATCATGGGATATTAAAGAATACCCTTAATTTCTAGAGATATTGACCCAAACTCTTTTTGTTGAAACCCCCTCCCAATACTTAAAACCTCCTCCCCACCCCTTTTTATACCTCAATCCTTATAAACCACCCTACTCACCCCCACATTAAACCCCTCACCCCCCCCAATACCTGCAATATATTGGTTCAATTTTTGATAATTTTAAAACCCACAATATGAACTGACGTCATAGGATATTGGTCAACAAGTGAAGACCCCGTGATATCAATATCTTTATATAATTTCCAATCATTTTTTTACTCTTGGTACTACTGAATTAAATATTCCACCAGTGGGAATTCCCTGGCTGCTATTTCCACTATAACTGTTAGTCTGATCAGCAAAACCACTGGGCGATGTGTTTCTAGATTTTATCTTAGGTGATGTACATGAGGTCATGGGTATGCTACAATATTTATCTCAATATGGTGCTCGTTCTCGTTCTCCTTCTTCATATATAAGTCGGTACTCCTCTTATTCATCACAAGATCCTTCATCGAGGTGTGACGCTGATTCGTAGTCCTCTCCCTCGGTCGCACTACAACTTACTCTCCTTGTTGGAGTCCTTCTTTTCTTTCCTGACTGAAGTCTTCTTCCACTCCTTAGGCGTTCTCCTTCTATCTTGGTATCACTATTTCCATAAAAAATATCTGCTTATTCTTGTCCATTCTACTCACAATACTTATTGCGACATTACCCTAGTTCTCCATGCAAAAATATGTACTTGTTGGACTCCAATTTTAGGATCCCTTTCTTACACATCAACATCTTGATCCACAACTTTAAGGAATTCAGATATCGAACTTGAGTCCCTTGGAAAAATTCTTTTTTTCTTCGGTGTATGACTTTATCATGTCAACTGCAATTTATGCGATATATCCCTCCAAAATAATATCAGCCCAAAATTCGACATCCATATATATAGGATTGTTAATTCTTTTCAACCACTGGATCAACTTAGGACTCCACTCTATAGTTTCTCCACCGTGAAAGTTTTTTGTATAGGTCGCTAGCTTTGACAACCACTCATGTAATACAATAGGAAATTCACTAAAGAAAATTTAATGGATGTTTGTGTAAATGTATTGCTCCAACCATTCTGTCGGGATCAATCACAATCCTTTACTTTCTTGTTGTGCAAATCGCTTGTTCTTTATATTCAACCCAATATTGAATTTCAGGGTTCGTCAGGTAACAAAACATATCCCTGTCAATATGATTCACAGTCCAGACAACATAACCATTTGTTGGATTACTTTAGGTCAAAAAATTCTCTATAAAAATAAAAGAACCAACTAGTACACTTTGGACAACTCTACAAGAAGAAATCCAAAATAATTACCATTCCATTGTAGCCTGTCTATTATAATCAGTGCGCATTCATTTATATTACAAACATCCCAAACATCAATAATTACATAAATGAATTATGAACATATACACTCCCATTAATGCCTTAGATCCAATAATAAGTGTAGAGAAATATCCTAATAAAAGAACATTTTAAACAACTGGGTCAAATTTAGTTTGAATATATAAAAACCCTGTGGCGTCTCTTCATCTAAAGTAGCATCCACTAACACCATATAAATGTCAGTCAATAGTTTGAACATTACAGGGCATAAAATAAATCATATCATTTGCAATCTATAACACTTTCACAGAACCAATATACCTAGGATAGAATGAAACCCTAATAACATTGAATGATCCCTAAGAATCAAGAGTGCCCTAGAATTCAACAGGCCTCAAAAAACATCCATGATAAAAAAACATGATAAAAAGTAAATTTATAATATAATATTATATTGTAACTATGGATAAAAAGCATAAAAAGTTTGATAAAAAGAATACCATTCTAATTATTGGATGAAAAGTGTGATGTGAGTTTTTACTCTCTGATAAATTGCATGTGTGGCATGCTTCTTCAATACTTGATCTTTTGAAAATGGATATGTTATGAGAAGATTAAAATGTCAAGAAAACTAAGAATGAAAACTGGAATTGCATCAACCAGAACCTTCACCCTGCAACAAAAATCTGATATGGGTGAACCATGAACCATTGTAGCCTTTATATAGAAAAAAACTAGCCCCTTATATTCCTGCCAATACTGGAAATCAAGGGTTGAACGAAGGTATCACATGAAATTGGCTAAAAGTACAGGAAAATGCAACAATATTCCTAAATTACAAGGAAAGTGGAGGGATAAATAACCCTTGGGAGCCTCCATTACTAAATATTGGGGGCGAAAGAGTGATTTTACTAGATTTTCTCTAGAAATTAGGGGCGAAAGATATATTGGACGGAGATTTTTCTAGGGAAAAATAGTTTTTTTTTTCATTTTCCTCATTAATATACAGGAGGCTATTCATTATGGATTTATTTTTTCTAATAAATATTGGTGAATATATTTTATCTAAAAAACGCTTTCCATATAAGAAAATAGCCCACTAAATTTTTGTAGCCCCCATAATATAGCCCAGGGGCTATATATAGCCCCTAAAATTATCCATGCTCACATCTAAAAAACTCACTATGGGCCCAACTTACATTCATGACTTGTTACTAAAAGAAAGCTTTTAGTCTGACTAATTCTTTACCAAAATTAAGTCAAACTCAGCTTTCCAACTTGCTTTATTCCTCTTCCGTTCCATCTCCTTCCGTCACAAATTTTACTCATCTTGCGACCATAATCTTCATCTTTCCGATCATTATTCTATATAAATTATCCTATGGCCAACAAGTATATGAGGTTCTCTACTTTTTTCTAGAAATCTCTTGTTAGCATTTTGCACTGCTAGGAGGTTTATGCGATTGCATAGAAAATAAGAAGTAGGAATATGCTTATTTTGTATGCTTATACTACACAAAAACGAGCTATCATTTTATAGAGTTGTGTAATAGCCTATTATTCAAGTCTTATGTCTACCAGTGTAATACATTTGTCGAAAATATATAACAGGAACAAAGCATTGACAAAGAGAAAAAATGCTTACAAATATACTGGTAAAGGTAATGTTTCTGCAAAATGTACTAAAGTTGATGTCCATGCATGTTGTAGTAGATGTTTCTACATTTTTCTCTCCTATATCGTTTTAGTTCAACCAATAAACCTTCCTTCTAGGTATAGGACTTAGTACTTGCAAGAGGACAAAGCCTAGCTTTTCATGCAATAAGAAGATATATGTTGTATCATGACTTGCATAGATTTAGAAGCGGTGGTTGTAAGGTTGTAAGGACATTTTGGAAGACATGAAGCCCTCAGGTTCTTGAAAATAATTTGTTAGCTTAAATCAAATAACATTCATCAATTTCCAAGCATATACCATGTTAGAATATTAAATCTCATTGAACTTGGAGAAAGACAATCAATTTAAGTATATACCTTGTAATCTTATCAAATTGCACTGAACTCAGTGGTGAATAGTTACAATTATAGTCCCAATGATATGATAATAACTTAAATTTTATCTGAATCTATACTAATAAATTATGTTGATACTTTAAAAACCATTATTTCAAAAAGATATTTAAAGTAATTATGATTTTGGTTATTGAAATGAGAGGAGCGAGGTGCTATACAACCCAATAAAGGGGAGGTATTTTCACATAAAATAATGTAATGTAATGTTACATTACCAAAATACAAAGTAACTAAAAAAATTCATGTTTGTTCACAAAAATATAAAATTGTGAAAAATAATTATAAAATCTATGTAATCCTAAAATATAAAAATAAAAACTAATTGAATCTATCAAACAAGAGAGGTATCAAATTTCTTAAGTTTAAGATGAAAAAAAATACACCTAAATAAATTAGATCCCTCTTGGTGCTTGATAGATATGGGTTTAACATGGATCTATGCTAGTCTTAAAATTTTTCTCATGTAAGTATGAAAACTCTTGTGGTTATATCAATTGTTCATTCCCTCCATCCAACGGGAAAGGGGAAGAGTCAATAGTTGACTCTACCCCTTTCTTGTTGGATGGAGGGAATCAACTATGGGGATAACGATGGCCTATGAAAACATTAACGCACGATATGAAACTATGCTTCTGGTTATGTTAAAACTTTGCAATTGCATGCAAGATGCAATTATGCTTTTGGTTACGTTTAAACTTTGCAGGTGTAAGTATCAAACCACTAGCGCATTAGTCATTACATATTCCTGGGAATTCTACAAGAAAATTAAATATACCAGGATAAATCCATGAACATTGATAACACTCTTTGGCCAAATGTGATGGTGAAAATTGATTTTTTTTACTTTTTTATTAAATCAAAGCCTTGAAAACTCATATGCCTTGTGAATTCTAAGATGTAACAAAAAAAATGTAGGGAATTATGTTGTCTTTCCACCTATATTTAAAATAATAATAATAATCCAAATTTGCATTTAATTATGGGTTCGTTCTTGTAAATTTCAAAAATAGTTAATAAGTGGCTTGTGTGCATGTAAAATAATTTAGTGGTAAATGCATAACTTTTGAAAAAAATATATATGAACTTAATCTACACAAATTGCTCTAGAGAGCACACATTATTTTATATTTTATATTAATTTTTGATACAAACTTTTGAAAATTTTAATTACATTTGCTACACATTTGTGTGCACATAAACATTTTTTTACTATTTAAAAAGATTAGAAAACAAAAAATAACCTCTTGAACATGATGCGTTGATGTGAGGCGTATATTTTTTTTTGGTTGTGTACTTTTTACGTTGATTTGTTTTCAGTGATTCGAAGTTGTGGACATGGTTTTATAAGTACAAATTTGAAAAGAAAAAAAATATATAAAATGAACTCAAAAACTCATAAATTATTTGTCAATGGTTAAATGATTCATTGACAAATCCACTAGTATGAAGTTTTCCACCTAAAGTGCATCTTCGTACAAAGTTTAGGCCTCACAAAGAGGGAAACAAAATTAAATTTACAGAAAAGGGGGACACAAGTCTATTTTAAACCTCTCAATCAAGCTATTAACTCAATCAAAGGTTTTAAAATCCTCTAGTGGTTTTATTTGCATTTTTTAAATACCTCGATTGAGGTTTTATATGTGGCTAATCCAAAGTCTTGATCAACTTTTTAATCATAAAAAAAATTATATTTATGAAAAAAATATGAAGTAAAATAGCTTGATCTAGCTATTTGAAATAATATTATTTTCTCCATATAACATAATTTTTTTAATGATGGTTAAATTTTTTATTTTGTTTAAACATTAAATGATAATACATAGTTTTAAAATCCGTGGCTATTTCAATACTTTTTCAATCCACGCTTAAAGTGATTTATGCCCATGTTACATGGTATTTGATGTGATGTGATGTCATGGACAAATTTAGCATGTGTTATCAAAGCCATGGGTCAAAAATTGCAATAGAGTGATTAAAAATTATTTGAAGTATGGTTTTTAAATATTATGTATTATTAATATGGATACTATTAAATATTTATATATAAATGTGCAAATTGTAATAGAAATATTATATAAATCAAATGTTAAGTTGTAAGAAAAAAATTTATTACATATAATTAATTAAAGTTGGATGTAATTCTATGTTAAATAAGAATTTCATAATATGCATTGTATTATAATACCTCGATCTATATCTTTTCTAAACTAAGTTTTTTTTAATAGCTTAATTGGTGGTTATTTAAATCCTCGAGTAAGCTACTAAAAAAAATCGATCTAAAGTTTATTTAAACTTTTGATCAAAAGCTTGATTGAGAGATTAAATAAACATCAATGTAACTCAATTTTTAGATAATTTGCATCCGTGTCTTTCTAAAAAGTATTACCCATATTAATTGGAACACCCATTACTCATTAATATATATATTTAATGCAATGGATGTTATACCACTAACAAAATGTATATATTTAATGCAATGAATGTTATAAATACACATATTTAATGAAATGGGTGTTAATATTACCAAATGAAGTTAATGCAAAAGAAATGGTTATTATATAATGACAGTCTTCTTTGCAAAGGACTAGGAAATATGGGTTTTAATGCAACCAATGCAAGTGATATTTCTTATAACAACATCACAACCACCTTGAGAATAAGACCTCAACATTGACATCCAATAAGATGACAGATACATATAGTTTATCGTTTATTTTATCATTCATAGTCTATAAGAGCAGTATATACACTAGCTTAAGTTTAACATTGCAAAATAAAAAAGAAATTTAAAATCATATAAATAACTAATATATAGTTAACCATAAATGAAACATAATATTAGGGTACTTGTAAAAAACTCACTTAACCAACAACCTAAAGATTGATCGATGCTGTTAGATCAAATGTTTGTGACGTTTTTTTATTTGTTTTATGTGTTTACATAACCAAATAATGAAAGTGACATTTATAAATACTAATATAAAAAAATATTATGTGACCACCTACCAATTATTTTACCATACAAATATTCATATTCTCATTTTATACTTAAATGTCTTAATAGCATGCTCTTAAATATAACATTTCACTATAAAGTATTAGCAAATCTCTTAATAAATTATAAATATATAAATGGTCTATTGTCTATACATTTTTAAAACATGAGATTAAATATAAATATGAAATTAAATATATAATTATAATAATCATTTTTAATAAAAGTATATATACATATAAAATATATAGTAAAAAGCTTATTCTTTTCCATGAAATCTTTTCAAATAATTTTTTCTTAAGTCTATGAAAATATTTTACATTAATATAATAATTTTTTTATTAATATCAATTATGTTTATGAAAAATATAAACATATTTTAAATAAAAAGCATGGTCATAAAGTTAAATATGTATTACAGTTATCATATTCAAATAGGCCACTCATTATCCTTTTCTATAATATATATAAAAGTCTACTTTGTCTATGTTCTAAGTACCTAGTTTTAAAAGAATAAAAAGGAATCAAAGACGTGACTTTCTTTACATGCTTCAAAATTATTTGGTGTATATAAATACATACATATAAACATTTTATATAAATTATGTATATAAAAGTTAATTTCAATAAAAACAATGTAACAAAATAAAATATTTATTATCTTATTTAAATAGGACATTCATTATTTTATTATTATTTTAAAATATATATATAGATAAAAGTCCTCGTTGTCTAAGTTCTATGTACTTAGTTTTAAATGAATAAAAAACGTGAACTTCTTTTCACACATAATGGCCTTAAAGTTTTAAATTTTTTTATTAAATATAATAACTATTTTTTAAATAAAATTGTAAAATGTTTGTTTATTCATTTATATATTCTACCCATAAGTATGTATTCAGTAGACTGTTTTATATTTTTTTTAAACATATAAATATATGTTTGTGTTTTACATTTGTTTAGAACAAAGAAATAACATCATAATTTAGAAAGATCAATTTTACAACATGACTAACCACCGGAGCTATAACAAATGGATATAATATATATCTAATTTTGATTTTTATATTTATATCCTCCTTATAGAAGTGGGTCTTTCCTCCATCGAGAGCCTAGCTATGACTAGACTCTTGTTATACAAGAACAAAATCAATAACATGGGAGACCATAGACTCCCTAAGATAGCTTTAACCTCCAGCCAAAACCACTTCAGGCTCAAGCGTGGGTGGTATAAAGATACCAGGTCTTGGTTAAATCATTGGGAGATCGATGAAAATGTTGCTTTGCAGAATATTAATAACATTAAAAATATTATTTCTTCTAAGTTTAAAGAAAAATTGTGGTGTGAGAAAGATCTCGAGGCTAAAAGAAAATTAAGATATTATAAGGAGGTCATCAACCCTACTCTAGAAGATCAAAAGTATCTCTCTGTTTTGATCAGTACTAAGAAAAAAATTAACATAGCTAAGATAAGAATGAACTCGCATGAGCTCCATAGTGAAACCGGTCGTTGGACAGTCCCTAAAACACCATGGGTAGAAAGGATCTGCCACCGTTGTGAGAGTAAGAACATTGAAGATGAAAATCACTTCCTCTTAGAGTGTCCTGCATACACCCACATTAGATCTCAGTTTCATAATCTTTGTTGCAATACCGACTTTCCTAGCCTTTTAGCCCATCAAAATTATAGTAAGCTCGGGACGCTTCTTTCCAAGCTCTTTGAGCATAGAAATATAACTTTAAAACAAACTAATTAATTCTCTTCTTTAGGTCCGATAGACCAAAGTTTGGTCTCAGGGGACGTTAACCATCATCATCATCATCATCATATTTTAGAATTTAAGATGAATTTGTATTTATGCTTTTTTCTAGATTGCACGATGATGAGACAATTGTACTATTGAGATTGATTTTATGTTCCAAATTCTAAATAAACAATTCTAAAAAAATATATAAAAAATATTTGTAATTGATGCATTGATAACTCTTAGCTAACGTCCATAGACACATGTTTAACTAGAAAATAAATAAAAAAATCAATGATTACAACTACACATGGAGAACAAGTAACACATAATTTATGTGCAGCACTTAGCATTCTGGCCTATCTATGTTCTATGTTCATCGAAAACAACTTAAATAAATCTAGTAGTAATATTGTAATGTAAAGTTTTGAGATATGAAAATTCCAAGCATCAACTAAGATCATTATAATAATAGAAATATATAATAACTTTATAAATATTTGTTTTATTCTTTATATTAATATTAATAAATTTTAATCAAATTAGTTTTTTAATAAGTGTGTATTACTAATTTATATGTATTTTTTAAAAATATTCATCACCATATAATAACATTAGCATTATCATATGAAATATATCAATTATTTTAAAAATGTTATTTTGTTACTAATAATAATAATTTATTTTAAAATTAGAATTAAATAAACATTAAATTGATGTACATTTTATTATTAAATTTTTAAAAATATAGATATATTAACTGCCTCTTAATTTAAATATATTATTTAACTGCTAGATCCACTTAAATTTTCCAATCTATAACTAACCTCCATCAACTTCACCTCGAAATTCTTCATGGAGAGGTTTTATCATCGGTAAGTACTTCATCTTCATGTTCAACACAAAGGTACCTTCACTCATTTTCCAACCAAAGATTGTATATCACTTGATTATAAGTTAAAATATCTTTTTTCTTACTCTCTCTTGGAATGAGGAAGAACCATTGTATTTCCCCAACATCGATAGCCAAATCTACAATAATACGAAAACATACATTGTGTGAAACTTCGTTTTCAAATTCAAACCAGGGAAGAATGAAACAAAAGTAATGTCTCAAATTTCCTAGGAATCATATCGTTCCAACTCCTAAGGAGATTAATTTAGTGTCTATAGATATTGTGCCTGTTAGATCTCAAGCTACTTAAAATCCAATAAACATAACACATGCTACTACCACATTAATCGGCATATAACATAGACAATTTTCTCCCTAAGTATTATTACACCTACGAAGTGGATTGAGTAGGGCATTATCCATGTGAAAAATATTATTCTTTGCAAACAATTGAACCATAACCATAAACTTCCAAACAATTAGTATGCAAAAATTTTCATAAACTGGATCGCTTGGAATAATTCCTTTTCATACAATGGATCGATTGGAATAATTCTTAATAACCTCTAATTATAAAGATTACCATCCTGACAACCCACTACATGAAAAAAATCCTATGCCAGCCTGCAACCCACCACCAAGGTGAAACAAACTGTAGAGGTAGTGGAGTTATGTGTGAAATAATTGAAATAATCTTGAATTTTTTAAATAAATTTAATAAATGTAATCGGTAAACTTAAAAAAAACATGAATACCAATTGATTTCTCCAATTAATTTCTGAAATTTAAATCATTCACTTTTAGATACTACTAAGAATATTCGAGGATATTGAAATTTGGTAACTGATTTATTAAAAAATTGAAAATTTTGGCCCCCTCCTTGAAATATTATGGCTTATCTACCACCTTAATAAAGCATTGCAATATTCCTAATTTATCAAAAAAATTGAAAATTCTGAGACCCTCCTCCCACTTTATTGAAATAAAAAAAATCCTATTAGTGTAACAAGGCATTGTAACATTACGGTGACCACGATCTATCATACTCTACACGTCGAAAATATTTCAAGGAAGAACCCACCCAATCCATGAAATGGTCGTTGCAGCTGTCAGTGGAAAAAGATGCAAGACAACCACTATGTGAGTGACAGGAGCGACATTTTTCTTGGACTCTTCGTTGGTCAAGCGTTTACTCCACATATGCTACATTGTTCACACTACAGTGATCCAAGTAATTCCATTATCCTCTCCTCTTATTCCATATAGGGGTGGGGTGTTGGAAATATTAATGTCACAAACCTATAAACACCCTTTCCAAATAAAAAAAAAAATTAATTATGTTGTCGTACTTGCAAATGTTGGTCGTAGCATGAAATAATTGTCGTGAAGTAAAAAATATGCGGGTAAAATAACTTGTATCAATTTTATGTTTTGATGGGAAGGTTATGCCATAAGTGGTGTTTGTAAAAAGAGGGATGACGACCTTACAACCACTCATCAAGGTGATGTTTTTCACTGCTTTGTACTTTATTTAAGTTCAGTTTACTAGGGGCATGAGCCTAAAATTCATGGCTTAGACCTATCATACAAAAGTCGTAAATGGTTTATGCACTTGAAACCCTAGCGCAAGATAAGGGTTGGTGTATGGTTTTAGTATTTGGTTAAAGGTGATAATTAAGGTTGTTTGGGCTATGGTGATAAACACAATAGTCATGACCCTAGCCTTTAACATTAGAATTTATATGATAATGTTTATAAACATGGTTTAAACCATATCTTTGATGGGAGATACAAGGGTGCCAGCGCATCTAATTAAATTTTGGGCTATGGGAAAATAACTCTGCCCTCACTGCGAGTTGAAAGCTCAGCCATGAATTTTACTGGAAAGTTGTAAAAGAATGTTCAAGAGGGATCTCATCCCTCCATCTGTCATGATCTCCTGCAACGGTTTTTGCAAGGGTTTAATACAGTTTAACTCTATCTGAGGATTTTCATTCTCATATTAGTTTGGTTTGTAATTGTTCTTGGAAGAGAACTCGGTCATTTCATGGCTACTTGCATGTGTCTGTCGCGTTTCTTGCACAGTTCGTTAATGAAAGTTTATTTCTTGTTTATGAGGTTTTCTTAAAAACAATTATTAGTGGTTTGGACACCATTATGGCCTCGGCCTATCTGGTTCGTCATGATGAGGAAGGAAATAAATCTTGTTTCGAGCTTACCAAGCCTTTAACATGGTAACACATACAATCTCAACTGGATTTTTACTTAGTTTAAATTGTGTTCTTAACTTAATGGCGTATCAAATACATAACTTGGGGTTTCTCCTTTGTTTGTAGGTAGAGGAGAAATAAGGGCATCCAGGAGGAGTCAACCCCTGTCCCTCTTTGCATTCAAATTTGGGTAAGATTCAAATTAAACATTTTTCATGACTGTTGAAATCGATATAATTACAGGTTTCAATAAAATATTTAATTTTCACTGCGTAAGTGTGGAATGCAGGTTGTAAGATGGATGGCGAGAGTGTCCATAAGGACAACTCCTCTCAAGTATGTTACTTCTTTTCCAAGGTGAGGATAAATACCCCCACTATGTTTAAATTAAACTAAAGAAGTCTGTACTTAGCAAGCATACAAACCTTTCTTAGTTTGGTTGATGTGCATGTGTTTCCCCAACATGGTCGTTCTCGTTTTGCATCAATGGATCCATCAACAACCAATGGTAAGGATTATTTTAGAAGTGCATTATAGTTGTTTCCCACTGGGCTTGCAGACCACTTAAGGATAGGGATTTCACCACTACTACGAAGATAAGTTTGAATTATTTTTAAAAGGACCTTATGTTTTGTACAAGTTGTAGAAGAAAACGTTTCACAACCTCTCTATTTAATTTGTTGTCAGGCAATCCATCTGGATGTACATGTCATTGATTTCTTAAACGGTGGATGCCATATTTAATGGGATTACAACCACATATTGTTTATCAGATGGGGTTTGTTGATGAAATTTGAATATCTTTGTGATTTGATTGTGTGGAAAATTTATTTTTAAAGAGAGTCATAAGTCACGGGGTTTGGATACCTGCGATTACAGTCTGTGTGCTTAAATTAAACTACTGCATTAAATTTACTCTTTAGTTTTGCTAGATCTGATTGTTGTATTTATGATATGGATCTGTGAGTTGTTATCTGTTGATTTATTTGCAACGATTCTAAACTTGATTTAGTGTATAGTGAGTATGGTTACCCATATCGTGTAATTGTTTGTTATTTAACTTAATAAATGGATCTGTGTTGGACATTTATGTATTATTTGCATAGTATTTACTGTTACGATTGCTGCCAATCTCGATTTTCGATCTATATGTTTTTTTTATGGAAGAAAATCTTCTTGTCTCTACTTTGTATACCCTATACCATTATATGTGACAATCTGTAATCTTTTCATTTACTATTCATGTAATTTGAATTCTTGCTGGGTTATTTGATTCGAGGTTTAAATTAATAGTTCCCTCTATAATTTTATTGTTTTAACTATATTAGTGGAATCTAATCATAACAATAGGTAATCTGGAAACATAGTTCTTTTTAATTGGGAAATAGTTATAAATTTAATACAGTTTTAGAGTAGAGATAAGCTCTATATGAAAAATGATCGGCTTCTAGAAATATGATTAGTTGAAAGAAATACATTTACAATATTTTAAAAATTTATATGAAAACATACTTTAAAATATGTAATCATGTCTATGAAATACCTTCATTCAGTCTCCTAATTAGCCTAACATTATATCCTACTGTAATTCGAGTATGGAAGCCCAAACAAAGATTAACTTAAATTAGATAAGTTTGTAATTCCTCCACTAATAAAGAATAATTTACATTAAATCATAACATGAAATAGGAAAGGAAATGGGAATAGATGCATAGTATCATTTACTTTAAAAATGTAATTATGATTCATATCTATAGTCAAAATATACTTTAACAATACTTAAACATATAATAAATAGAAATAGGGAACCTGGCTCCACTGTCAGGAAAACAGAACTGAAGGTGTTGTTCCTCCCAACCAACTTATAGAGCAACCAAGTCTTAGTTTCTCTAGAACCCTCGAGCATGTTTGCTGAACCACAAAGAAAAAATTCGATCAATGCACCATCTCTTGCATTAATATATCAATTCCCCATCCATCGCTAGCCTCTTGTTTGCTTGATGGACATACTATTATATAGTATTTTTCCTAGGACTTGGTCATTTATGGCCCACCTACTCTTTACCACTCCACAAGGAGCCTTGAATTGATTTCGGGGAAGATTCCTCCTGCATCACCTGCATTCTCACTCAGTAACTTTCACCACTTGTCTATTCCACTTGTGGGTCAACAAACAATCTTTCAACAACTACTTTAGTTCTAATTCCTCTTGGTATTTTTAATTAATAAATAAAAATAATTCATTACATCTATTTTGACTTTCTAGTCAAAATATTTTAAAAAATTAAATATTCAAATAATAATAATTTAAATTTATTCGGGGTGTTACATACACCTCCCCTTAGAGGATAACACCATCCTCAGTGTTATTATTTTTCTGTCTTTATTCTTCCATTATTTCATCTTGAAATAGGATCGGATATTCCTACCATATATCACTTTCAAATTCCCAAGTGGACTCCTTCGGACTAAATTTATTCCATTGCACCTTGACTTGTGCGATGGTATAGTTCCAGAGTAAAAGTTCTCTGGTGTCGAGAATACACTTTGGTTCCACCTGAAACTTTCCTTTGGGTTCCACATGTATAACATTCCAAGCAATCACATGAGTAGCATCATGAATGTATTTCTTCATAATGGAAACATGAAAAACATTGTGTACTTTAATAGTAGGTGGTAATGCTAATTGATATGCTACCGGTCCTAATTTTTCCAAAATTTCAAATGACCTGCAATACTTGGGTTCTAATTTTGAGTATATTCCCAGTCTTAGGGAGATTTTCTTGGGTTTTACCTTTATGTATACATTCTTTCCTACCCGAAACTCTGGCATAACTCTTTTTCTTGTCTGGAGCATCCTTCAAATTTTGTTGTACCTGTTTCATTATTAGTTCCATATCTTTCAATAATTTAGGACCTAACATTAACCTATTGACGGGACAACTCCAAGAAATTGGAGTGTTACATTTTTGTCCGTACATAATTTTAAATGGAATCATTCCGATCGAAACTTAGAAATGATTGTTATATGAAAATTCTACTAAGTGTAAGTAATCCTCACACTTACCAGTTTTATCCATTACATTCATTCTAAGAATGTCTTCCAGAATATGATTTACTCTTTCAGTTTTCCCATCTGTTTGAGGATGATATGCAGTGCTGAAATTTAATTGTGTGCCTAGTCCTTTGAACAAGGATTTCGAAAAATTCCCTGTAAATTTTACATCTCTATCTAAGATTATTGCCTTAGGTACACCGTGTAACCTGAAAATTTCTTTCATTAATATATCAACAATGTTAACATCCTTATAAGTAGATTTAACCAGAATAAAATGAGTTTCTTTACTTAATTTCTCTACTATGACCATAATTGAGTCGTGTTGTCTGAAATTCTGAGGTAAACTTGTTATGAAAACCATGTTGATTGCTTCCAATTTCCATTCGAAAATGGGTAATGGATTCAGTAATCCTACTGGATGTTGGTGTTCAGCTTTTACCTATTGACAATCAACGCAACACGCTAAATATTCTTCTACTTCTTTTTTCATATTAGGCCAAAAGAAGTGTTTTCTTGTCATAGTGATCATTTTTTGGTATCCATGGTGTCCTAAATACGATCGTTTGTGTAGTTCATCCATAACAGTTCATTTAATATTTGTTGAATTGGGTATATATAATCTACCTTTATGTTTTAATAGCCCTCTTCCGTTCAGTCTAACATATTTTTTATTTTATTTATTTCATTTTCTGTAGTCTTTTCTTTTAGGGTTTGATACTTCTTATCAAAATTTTCTGCATTTAATTTTTTTTTTCCTAAATCTAACTCATAGTTGTTGCTTGCATATAGTAAGTTTGTGTGACAACTTAAAGCATCTCCAACTTTATTGTCTTTCCCCTTTATATGTTTTATTTCGAAATCATATTCTCTTAAAAAGGAGAACCATTTACCTTGTCTAGCATTAAGATTATGTTGGTCAAACAAGTTCTTTATACTTATGTTATCCGACATCAATAAGAATCTTCTTCCGATGAGGTAGTGTTGCCAAAATTTTAGCACATGTATGATGGAAACATTTCCAAGTCATGAGTAGCATAATTCTTCTGATGTTCTTTTAACTTTATAGAGTCGTAGGCCAAGACATAGTTAGGCTTGAATTAGTACCTCTCCTAATCCTTCTTTACATGCGTCGGTGAATACGACAAAATACTTAAAAGTATCATCAATTTTTAAGATAGGAGCTGTGGTTAACATGTATTTTAGTTTATTAATACTTTTCATACATTTTTTGCTCCAATCAAATTTCTTACATTTCTTCTGCAATGAAGTTATGGGATAGGCTATTTAGAAAACCCTTCAATAAATTTTGGGTAATAGCCAGTAATCCCCATGAACGATCTTATAATTTCAGTTACATTCTTTAGAATAGGACATTTAATTATAGCCTTAATCTTATCGGGGTCAACGAATATTCAGTC
Organism: Pseudotsuga menziesii; assembly: GCA_001517045.1. Taxonomy (NCBI): domain Eukaryota; kingdom Viridiplantae; phylum Streptophyta; class Pinopsida; order Pinales; family Pinaceae; genus Pseudotsuga; species Pseudotsuga menziesii. The sequence goes on along the minus strand of LPNX011224243.1, from coordinate 154,302 downwards.
TTTAGACACCATGTGTCTTAGATACCAGATTATGTCTTTACAGAAATCACACTTTCTAAACTTAGAAAACAATTGTTGTTCTCTTAACACTTGTAAAATTATTCTTAGATTTTCTTCATGTTCTTATTTAGTCTTGGAGTAAATAAATATGTGGTCAATGAAGATGACTACAAACTTATCTAATTAATTACTCAGAATATTATTCATTAACCATATAAAAGATGTAGGTGTGTTTTTTAAACCAAAAGGAATTATGACAAACTCATAATCACCGTATATGTACCTGATGGTATCCAGATCTTAAATCTATTTTGGAGAATATGGTTTCCCTTAGAACAAATCGAATAGATCATTTATCCAGGGAAAAGGATATCGATTTTGAATAGTCATCTTGTTAATTGGCGATAATCTATACACAGTTTTAAAGTGCCATCTTTTTTTATTACAAATAAGGTAGATGCTCCCCAAGGAGAAACACTAGTTCGAATGTACCTTTTATTAATGATTTCTTGGAATTATGATTTAAGTTCAGTAAGCTTTATTATAGTCATATGATAGGGAGCTTTCAATGCTGGTACCACCCCTAGTATTAGATCGATCATAAAGTCAATGTCCCTCTTTGATGGTAGTTCGAGAACTTCTTCCGAAAATATGTCTTAAAAATATTTTAAAATTGATATATCCTCAATTTTGAGTTGATTATCTTCATCCTTATTGTCCATTATATAGACTGAAAAATCCTTTCATCCCTTACGTACATACCTTTTCATCTGTAAGGCAGAGATTTCTCTTATGGTTACTTTTCTCGGAATTCCTTTTACATTAATTGTATTACCATTATCATCCAAGCATGTGAAAGTTTTATCATAGCATTTTAACATAATTATATGTTTCTCTAACCAGTTGTTGTAGGTACAACTAATCCCATGTCATTTTGACACGAGAGCCCAATTATATATACCAAGATTACTTGGTAAGACTTTTCGTAATCTTAAAGGGTTTCAGTAATATTTTTATTTTGACTCTTGGGATTCATTAACTTAGCCAAAATTCCAAAAAAAATCCGTGTTTAATTTCTTTTGTTTTTAATGTAAAAGGATTGGGTTTTTGTTTGATTGTTTTTCCCAACCCGCATCCCGTAACCCGCAAGATGAGGAATGCGAGAAACTGTTTAATTTGATATTTCATTTTTAGACCCACATCCTGCATGCCACAAATGCGGGATGTGGGAGAGTTTTTATGACTGTTTATTTTTAGTCAACCCGCATCCCACATCTCGCAACTTGTGGAATGTGGATTGTGGGGTTATCATTTGTTTGCGTTTTGGTTTGCATATTTCTGCATCCCGCATCCCGCAATATGCGGGATGTGGGGTGTGGAGCTGATTGAATAATTTTTTTCTATTTTTCTATTCCACACTCCACATACTGCAACTTGTGAGATGCTGGTTGTAGAATAATTAATAAATTTGCGATTTTGTTTTTGATCCTGCATCCCGCCAAGCTCATCTTGATCGTTCTTTTCTTTTTACTATCATGTGATGGTCTATATTATTTCTCGGGAATTATAAATAAGATGGATTGATTTACGATTTTTCACTGTATTTTACTGTTGTAATTCGCTATGCCGTGTGATTTTTACCTCCATATTTTACAGCGCGATTCCGACACTGTTTACTTCAGTTTCAAATTTGTTACTAAGTCGTTCTTTCACAAATTTCAACTGTTTACTGTGTTTCATATATAATTCAGTTTTAATTTTGGTGCAAGTATTCAAAGTTACACATGGCGACATCCAAAACCCCCAGATTTACCAGGAGTTAAAACCTTCAAAATGACATGTTCACTGAAGACCCAAATTTCGGTGTCTTTTCTGGTACTAGTAGTCGAGTGACTGAAACTTATCATCTGGACTGGTCCCAGGTTTACTCAATTTTCGATAACAATGACCTCTCAGATTTCCAGAGTGACCAAATTGTTTATGAGAGAATTAGAGATTCTGTCCTACATATGATTGGCGCTAGACAGACCATCCTACCTTATAACGATGTTGTTTGATGGATTATAAACCATGCCAATGTGAAAGATCATTGTTTGAATACCAGTACCAAGTCTCAGCTAGCCAATTTTCACCCTAAAACTTTTGTCAAGATTTATTCTCTTAAACCTTATACCCAGCTCCTTCATGCAGACTTTGTTAACACTGCCAAATCCAAATTCAATTTCGACTAACTGCTCAAATCTTGGACGAATGAAGCCTGCAAGTTTTCCAAGAGAAAAGACGAACTATACCCCTTCGAATGGTTTAAAGATCCTTACTCCCTACTTCTAGCGATGTTATGCAGGCTTTATGGTCTCCCCAACTATTCTTTCTTGAAAGAGGAATGGGCTCCCATTGCTCATCATATTATAACTACAGGTGAATCTTTCCCTTGGGCCTCAATCCTATCCCTGGAACTAAAGAACGCTATATAAGAGTTCCAGAAAGCCAATGATAAGAAAAATCCCAATTTTTACCTTACTTCCTTCATTGTGGACATATTCTGTGTTGATTTCTGTTACCCTAATCTGGGATGGAGTTGGGAATTACCAGCCCCACCTGTACATATTTACCATTATGAGCTCTAGGATGGAAACTATGTGACTAGGTTCTATGATATATGTGAAAGTTTTCTTGGCAGGGTATATTTTCTGATTTTCAACAAAGAAGCCCCTACATTCTCACCAGAATCAAAATCTCTCATAGCCACTATGGGAGACTAGTATATGGGTGAATCATTCACCTACATCAGGGTTTATGGCAGCAACGCTTCTCACATGTTGCCGAAGGTAGTACCGGACAGGTTGGTTTTAGAAGAGATCTCATCTCAGACAGTTACAGAGGGGATCTACAAGAAATGTGCTGCACCAAAGAGGAAAGTTTGGCCCACGTTTCCCATTACCCTTGGATCCTTGAGTGTACCCACTTCAATTTGGGCATCAGAGCTTATTGACCACATCATGTCACTTAAACTTGGTTTTGCAAGAAAACGGAAGCATGATCCCAAATGGATTGTTGATTTACACCTGAAGCAGAATCATTTTAAAACAGGATATGTTCATGAAGAAATTCCTGATGATTTCATTTATCAGGGAGTAGATACATTTTTTGAAGTCCTAGCAAGGGCTAAGAGAAAAGAAGAGCAGAGCCATATCCTACAGTACCAGAAAGAGATCAGAGACAGGGTAAAACATTACAGGTCTATGGAATTGGACATCTTGGAAAAAATGACAAGAGATAGGGAAGAAAGAGAAGCTCGAGCTGCAACAAAAAAGGCTCTGGTATACAAAACTACATCTATAGAAACCAGCTCAGGTTTGGATAAAGGGAAAGCTCCGATTAGAGAAATTCCCCAGACATCTGTATAACAACAGGTTAAGGATTATTTGCAGACTTCTCAGCAGATAAAGCAGAAGCTGGAAAAAATGACTTCAGCGCTAGATACAAAAGAAATTGCAACCTCTCAGTCAGTTGAAGTTTCCCAAGTATCCATTGTGGTTGATAAGACTCAACTTGGACAAACTTAGGTTGAACACAAACCTTTAAAGAAGGCAGAGCTTTCCAGTTCTGTTCCTACTATTGACCTGACTAATTCAGAGGAAGAGGAGGCAATAAGTTCTCCTGTTCCTGTTACTATTGATACTAGTAATGATTTCCAAAATCTCATTAATGGTAGCAATGTTAATGTATCATCCCCTCTTCCTCAATCTCAATCTTCTTGTCAGTCTTCTCCCTCTTATTTTGCAATACTTCTTTGATCAATAATGGCTATATCATCATTTTTCGATGGTTATGTTGTGACTCCTTTTATGGCTGAGATTTATCAAAATGCCACTATATTACCTGAATCAATTATATCTTCTCCTGTGGATATGCCTATTCCTTCATCTGTGGTGCCTCCAGTTTTCAAAATCCCTTTGCATATCCCTTCAATTAGATCAGTTCATCCCCTATGTCTAAGAAAATTGCAATAGTGTCACCATCATCATTTCTTAAGGCTACTACTGTGGAAGATTCTATTCATGACATTTCTTCAGCCTATGAAGTGACTCTTTCCCAGAATGTTACTTCCTCCCCTGCCACTTCTCATATCACTATGGCTATACCTTCTCAAACTTCATCTTTGATTTCCACAGGAATTAGCATACCCCCTATTGATGAAGTCAGAGATGAGTTCAATGAAGACTTTGTGGTATCCTTGGGTGAATATAGATATAGCAAAGCTGTTAAATCAGTGGTAAGATGAGGAAAGAAGAGCGGTGGAGATTAGAATGATATGGAAATGTCTATGGTGAATGAAGTTCTATGGACGTAGCCATCAAGTGATGCATAAGCTTATGCTATAGATGCAACTTCTATTCTAGGATCTTTCATAGGTGCAAATCTGGATGTTGTTAAAACTTTAAGCAAAGAGTTTGATAAAAAAAAAGGAAGAAATTGTCAGTTTGAAAGAAACACTAGAGAAGGTCAAGAAACAACATGTGGCCAAGCAGGATGAACTTGAATTGAAGAACGCTACTCTTAGTGAGGAGATGCTAAAGGAAAAGAATGATAATGACACCTTGGTTCAAAAGGTTGCAGTGTTAGAAAGGAAAAATGAAGATGCAACTGCAAGTGCAGCTTCATCCTCATTTTCCAAATTTTCTCAAGAAGAGTTTAAAGAACTTGCCATCAGAACTAACAGGGAACACTATGATTTGATATGTGAGTTATTTAAAACTTTAGATGATATATTTGTGACTCACATGGTGTTCGACAAAATGTCTGTTGTTCTGGAAGACTTAATTGAGAAAAGATAGCAGGCCTCAAAATCTTATGATGAAGTAACTGATTGGTAGAGGTACATGAAGGAGAGACCTGATAATATCACTCTTCTCACTACTTTTCAGTTTAAAAGAGCCAGAAGATGGTATGCAGTTGATAATATCATGACTGAGTTATCCTTTCCTACCATGGCGCTTATTGAGAAAGCATGTACACCTGGACTGATGATCGAGCAAGTTGAGAAATGAAGAGATGACCAGGAGGAGAAAATCAAGGAACTGGACCACATCAACATACATGACGTGGAGCAATTAATCAAACAACCATTTTTAGTACAAAGCAAGATTCATGTATACATCTGAGTTTGGCATAAGTTGGCTAAGAACGAGGTTGAAGATTATAAGTGTAATGCTCGATTAGGCATAGAATCGGCCACTTATCCTGATATTGAGGAGTTGCTACGAATTTGGAGGGTCTGGAAAGATTTTCTAGGATATTAGCCTTGTTTATGTTTTGGATCCCGTTTAGGGGGAATTCTATTGTTTGTAATAATTATTTAAGTGAATGATTTCCAATGTATTAGGGGCTCTTGAACTTTTGACTTTCGAAAAGGGGAGACTGATACAAGGGATCATACTACACTTCAAATTTTTTTTGTAAGGTTTTGTGTAATTTTTTACAGAGAATTCTTAATAAATACAGTGTTGCAGATTTATTTCTTGTACTTGATCTATCAAATTTCTTTGACAGGTTTTAGTTTCTTGTTCCAAATGATTAGATAGTACTGTGGTTCATTTGTAATCAATTAATGTGTTTATTTAACTTTCATTTATCTCTGTTAATTATCAATACATTGATAAAGCTTCATGAAATTTCTTTTATGAACTGTCTTTATCTATTTCTGCAAATGTTTTAGTAGTAAGAGTTTTATATCTTATGAGTTGGTTTTTCAACTAGCTTGAGCACCTGTAGGTTGTGTTGAATGGTTTAATTCTGATTTATTGTTATTTATTTATTTTTAAACAATTTTAATCTCAGTAAGTATAGTTTCATCTTATTTACATTTTTGTCAATCTGATGAATTACTTGTTCTTCACACAACACAAGATTACCTGTAATCCTTCAACACCTTTTCAGAGTACTTCATAATTAGATTAAGTTCATCTTCCTAGTTAGGTTTAGGTTTTCCTTTTTCTTTTCTCAACTCCTTGTTTTCCATTTTGGAAAGCAGATCCACTCTGGATCACATCCATCCATAAGCCAGTGGAGTCTACAAAAGTATCCATGGGAGATTACCATCCCAAACAACTCGAGGATAGAACAATACCTGCGTGGGATTGTTTGAAGCCTTTGGCTGGATTTTCTTCATGTGTTACAAGCCTTAAACACCCTAGTCAGCCACATACACACTTGGGGATTCAACAAATGGTGCTAGCAGGAGGGCCATCACATCATGCCTAAGCGAAACACTCACACACCTCCTCCAGTAAGAGATCCAATCATTACTCGTAGTTGCGCTAGCGCATCTACCTCAGGGGAACAAGTAGCTCAAGTCTCAGATACTATCCCAGTTACCCCTGGACAAGAACAGGCTACCCCGTCTGACAGATACGTTCTTGTATCACCAATCCTAGGGCCCATCACAGTTGAACAACAGTTGAAGGGTAATTCCCACAATGTTGTTGAGCTTAGAATAAAGTTCATTGAAGATCATCCTACTCAGGATTTGCCTTGGATCAGTGCTAGCAGGAGGGCCATCACATCATGCCTAAGCGAAACACTCACACACCTCCTCCAGCAATAGATCCAATCATTACTCATAGTCATGCTAGCGCATCTACCTCAGGGGAACAAGTAGCTCAAGTCTTAGATACTGTCCCAGTTACCCCTGGACAAGAACAGGATACCTCGTCCGACAGATACATTCTTGTATCACCAATCCTAGGGCCCATCACAGTTGAACAACGGTTGAAGGGTAATTCCCACAATGTTGTTGAGCTTAGAATAAAGTTCATTGAAGATCATCCTACTCAGGATTTGCCTTGGATCAGTGCTAGCAGGAGGGCCATCACATCATGCCTAAGCGAAACACTCACACACCTCCTCCAGTAAGAGATCCAATCATTACTCGTAGTCGCGCTAGCGCATCTACCTCAGGGGAACAAGTAGCTCAAGTCTCAGATACTGTCCCAGTTACCCCTAGACAAGAACAGGCTACCCCGTCCGACAGATACGTTCTTGTATCACCAATCCTAGGGCCCATCACAGTTGAACAACGGTTGAAGGGTAATTCCCACAATGTTGTTGAGCTTAGAATAAAGTTCATTGAAGATCATCCTACTCAGGATTTTCCTTGGATCAGTACTCAAGATAGTCTAAGCCTAGGTGATAAAAAACACCGAAAGACATCACAACCTTTTCAGTGATCCATCCACTCCTGGGTTAGATCTAGGTGCCCTATTTCAGGAGTCACAAAATCCTCGACATAACATTCAAGTAGGAGGGCCACCTCCATCTCCTCCTTCTTCTTCGTCTTCATCCGACGAATATTCATATTATGAATCTTCAGACTCCTCGGCAGAATTTATTTCGATGGCCAATGAACAACATAAGAGGCCATGGTTAGATGAGGATGTCATTTCCTTGTTAGGCGATCAGCATAGATTGCCTAAAAACACTGAGAAGTGGCTTCCAAAATTTAATCCATATGATAAGATTCCTGTGGAAGACCACATAAAATATTTCATGCAAGCCATTAGACCTAGAAATGTTTTCCATGAAGACTTGGTTTGCAGATTATTCCCTTACACATTTGAGGGAAAGGATTCTACTTGGAATTTCTCCTTAGAAGCCAGTTCCATCCCATCATGGTATGTATTTTCTGAACTCTTCACTCAAAATTTTGGAGATGATAAGACCCTAGAGGAGTTGGCCATAGATCTCTCTTCCATTAAAACTAAGGGTAAAGAAAGAGTCAAAGGCTACAATCACTAATTTTCATATTTAAAGAATAGGATCCCGAATATAGTACTTCCTATTGAGGAATTATTGGTGGCATACTATATTAAGGGTCTCTTGGCCCAAATAGCCATGTGGGTAAAAAGGGCCTATAAATATTCCTTGCAAGATGCCTTCTCAAAAGCCATACAGGTCGAAAGAGACATGTCCTGTCTCAAAGACAACTCTGACGCTGCATCCAAACAAGCATCTACCTCACGTAGGAAAAGTGACACTTCCCCTAAACCCGGTGCTACCAGTCAAGATCCATTCAATATGAGTGAAGTGAAGAAGCTCCTTCAAAGGATGTCTAATGAGATGGTAGATCTCAAGAAGACAAGCAATGAAAATCAATCAAACAATAGAGGATTCAACAGACCACCTATTAGGAGGCCAAATCAATCTCCTTAGAATCCACCACCTCCAAATCCCAGGGAGGGGTTCACCTCAGAAGAGATATTCTCTATCTTGAAATCCTTAGCTATAGGAACACCAGACATCCCAAAACCCTTTGAAGATCAGTCCACCCAAGAATCACAACCTCCCCAAGAGGAAGAGGAAGATGACCAGCGAGTCAGGTCTGTGAGCTTCTTTTCAAAAGAAGAAGAAGAAGAAGAACCCAACACTATTTTTAACTTGCAATGCACACACAATACAAGGTCTAAAGGACCACCTCCACAAGAAGAAATTCCCATAGCGTAGACCCCTAGCAAAGGTAAAGCTCAAACTCAGAAGGATACCCTCATTCTTGAGCCAGAATACAACTTGGCCGAGGATATTAAAAGAGTCAAAGCAAACATATCATTATTTTATCTTCTCAAAATCCCTTCCATATGGGATTCCTTACCCAAAAGCATGATTATAAAGCAACCTCAAGAAGCTCAGAATAATAACATTGACTCCACTGCCCGTCCAAACCATCCTAAGCCTGGAAGCAAAGGTACTCCTCCTTTCTTACTTACCTTGAGATATTTAGCAGAAATGTGCATAACTGTATGGTAGACTCAGGTGCTTCATCCAATGTTATTCCCCTTTCTGTATGTAAGAAGCTTAATGCCAGCTGGGAAAAGTGTCCTATTCAGATTGTGCAATTATATAGATCCAAGGTTAAAGTGGTAGGAAGGCTATGAAATGTTCTTCTCAGACTATCTGCAAATCCTCTGATTCACCAAACAATCAATATTGTGGTTGTGGATATTCCAGAGACCTATGGTATGTGGATGAGTTGGGATTGGTCAGAGAAACTTAAAGCTTACTTTGCTATTGATTGGTCTCACTTATGGTTGCCTCTTAATGGGAAACCTAATAAGCTCAAAGTTGACATAGAACCTTTCATGAAACAAATTGTAACTCAGTCTCGATGGTTCTAACGAATCTATGTCCTTCTTTAACAATCAAATTGAACATTTCACATTTGACACTTTCTTTGGAGACTTACCTACTGATGTATCACCAATAGAGAATAAGCAGAAACACTCTTAGGTAACTCATCTTACATCTATTCCGTTCTCTAACACTATTGTTCATAATGTATATAATGTAAATACCAATTTCAGAATTGATCCTATAGTTTGGACCTTGTTTTTTTATGGCTCCAAGTCAAAGGAGGGAGCAGGCGTAGAATGCGTACTGATTGATCCTAAAGGGATCAAAACCATGATTGCATGCAGGTTGGAATTTGAATGTACCAATAATGTGGCTGAGTACGAGGATTTAGTCGAAGGAATCAGAAAATCTATCGATATGGGAGATAAAGCAATTGAATGTGTGGGAGATTCCAAAATCATTGTGAAACAAGTACAGAATCAGATACATTGTTTATGTCCATGCCTAGTTAATTATCAAAGACTAATCAGAGACATGACTAGTTACTTCTCAGCATTTAATATTAGATCTGTTCCTAGATCTCAGAACTTTGACGCATATCTGCTAGCCAACACTGCAGCTAGACTTATCCCTCCCGAAGGATTTTCTCCGCAAACCTTCTCTATCTAATTGATGTACAAACCCTCAATACTCGAAAATGTCATAAATTGGAAGGTGTTTGATGATGATAATCAAATACTGGACTTCCTGTCAGCCCAAAATACCTTCGAGGGTATGGCTATTGATGAAGATGATCATGAGAAGTCTCTCTCTGATCCTTCCAACATCATCCCCAAGTCTGTCATCAGTCTGGATAAGTTCTGTGATTTACAAGATAAATTCAAACAAACCATCAATTGCAAGACTCAAAGCTCAACCTTGAATCACACCCCTTCTAACTTAGGAACAGAGCACGAACCTCGATTTATCAATCTTGGAATACATTGTTCCTGTAACGAAACAAGAAAATTTTATCAAACTTTGTAGGGAATATAAAGACCTTTTTCCCTGGACATACAATGAACTCGGGGCCTTTGATACTACCGTGATGCATCATAACATCCCCATGAAACCTGATGTAAAACCCTATCAGTAGAAATTGAGGAAAATGCATCCCAGTCTTGAGCCTTCTGTCAAGAAAGAACTAGACAAACTGCTCTTGGCTAGGATCATATTCCTCATCCGACATACGCAATGGATAGCTAACTTGGTCCCTGTTTGTAAAAATAATGGGGAAATAAGACTCTACGTAGACTTCAGGAACCTGAACTGAGCCTCTAAAAAGGTAAACTATCCTATTCCTCCAATGGAGCAGATCCTACAGAAGGTAGCCGGATTAGAGATGTTTTCACTGCTAGACTGTTTTTTTGGTTACAACCAAGTCTTGGTTGCACCCGATGTTCAACTAAAAACTGCTTTCAGGACCCCTTAGGGAACATTTTCATACATACGAATGCTGTTTGGACTAATAAACATAGGAGCCACATTCCATAGAGCTATGGACATAGATTTTAGAGGGTTGATCTACAATTTTGTCGTTGTGTACCTTGATGATGTTACCATTTACTCTAAAAAACGACAGGATCATTTGTCTGCTCTAAAACAGGTATTCAAAAGGTGCAGGAAATTCAGCCTCTCCCTCAATCCTAAGAAGTCCATCTTTGCAGTAACAGAAGGTAAGTTGTTGGGTTTCGTAGTTTCAAAGGAAGATATGATCATTGATCTTGAACACGTTGAAGCAATCCATCTGTTTAATTCATTGTTCGGCCAGCCATCTGGATGTACATGTCGCTGATTTCTTAAACGGTGGATGCCATATTTAATGGGATTACAACCACAGATTGTTTATCAGATGGGGTTTGTTGATGAAATTTGAATATCTTTATGATTTGATTGTGTGGAAAATTTATTTTTAAAGAGATCCATAAGTCACGGGGTTTGGATACCCGCAATTAGAGTCTGTGTGCTTAAATTAAATTACTGCATTAAATTTACTCTTTAGTTTTTATAGATCTGATTGTTGTATTTATGATATGGATCTGTGAGTTGTTATCTATTGATTTATTTGCAATGATTCTAAACTTGATTTAGTGTATAGTGAGTATGGTTACCCATATTGTGTAATTGTTTGTTATTTAACTTAATAAATGGATATGTGTTGGACATTTATGTATTATTTGCATAGTATTTACTGTTACGATTGTTGCCAGTCTCAATTTTTGATCTATTTGTTTTTTTTATGGAAGAAAATCTTCTTGTCTCTACTCTGTATACCCTATATCATTATATGTGACAATTTGCAATCTTTTTATTTACTATTCATGTAATTTGAATTCTTGCTGGGTTATTTGATTTGGGGTTTAAATTAATAGTTCCCTCTATAATTTTATTGTTTAAACTATATTAGTGGAATCTAATCATAACAATAGGTGATATGGAAACATAGTTCTTTTTAATTGGGAAATAGTTACAAATTTAATACAATTTTAGAGCAGAGATAAGCTCTATATGAAAAATGATCGGCTTCTAGAAATATGATTAGTTGAAAGAAATACATTTATAATATTTTTAAAATTTATATGAAAACATACTTTAAAATATGTAATCATGTCTATGAAATACCTTCATCCAGTCTCCTAATTAGCCTAATATTATATCCTACTGTAATTCGAGTATGGGAGGCCAAACAAAAATTAACTTAAATTAGATAAGTCTGTAATTCCTCCACTAATAAAGAATAATTTACAATAAATCATAACATGAAATAGAAAAGGAAATGGGAATAGATGCATAGTATCTTTTACTTTAAAAATGTAATTATGATTCATATCTATAGTCAAAATATACTTTAACAATACTTAAACATATAATAAATAGAAATAGGGAACCTGGCTCCACTGTCGGGAAAATAGAATTGAAGGTGTTGTTCCTCCCAACCAACTCATAGAGCAGCCAAGTCTTAGTTTCTCTAGAACCCTCGAGCATGTTTGCTGAACCACAAAGAAAAAATCCGATCAATGCGCCATCTCTTGCATTAATATATCAATTCCCCATCCATCGCTAGCCTCTTGTTTGCTTGATGGACATACTATTATATAGTATTTTTCCCAGGACTTGGTCATTTATGACCCACCTACTCTTTACCACTCCACAAGGAGCCTTGACATGATTTTGGGGAAGATTCCTCCTGCATAACTTGGGTTCTCACTCAGTAACTTTCGCCACTTGTCTTTTCCCCTTGTGGGTCAACAAACAATCTTTCAACAACTACTTTAGTTTTGATTCTTCTTGGTATTTTTAATTAATAAATAAAAATAATTCATTACATCTATTTTGACTTTCTAGTCAAAATATTTAAAAAAATTAAATATTCAAATAATAATAATTTGAATTTATTCGGGGTGTTACATACACCTCCCCTTAGAGGATAACACCATCCTAAGTGTTATTATTTTTCTGTCTTTATTCTTCCATTATTTCATTTTGAAATAGGATCGGATATTCCTACCGCATATCACTTTCAAATTCCCAAGTGGACACCTCCGGACTAAATTTATTCCATTGCACCTTGACTTGTGCGATGGTATAGTTCTAGAGTAAAAGTTCTCTAGTGTCGAGAATACACTTTGGTTCCACCTGAAACTCTCCTTTGGGTTCCACATGTATAACATTCCAGGAAATCACATGAGTAGCATCATGAATGTATTTCTTCATAATGGAAACATGAAAAACATTGTGTACTTTAATAGTAGGTGGTAATGATAATTGATATGCTACTGGTCCTACTTTTTCCAAAATTTCAAATGACCTGCAATACTTGGGTTCTAATTTTGAGTATATTCCCAGTCTTAGGGAGATTTTCTTGGGTTTTACCTTTATGTATACATTCTTTCCTACCCGAAACTCTGGCATAACTCTTTTTCCTATCTGGAGCATCCTTCAAATGTTGTTGTACCTATTTCATTATTAGTTCCATATCTTTCAATAATTCAGGACCTAACATTAACCTGTTGTAGGGACAACTCCAAGAAATTGGAGTGTTACATTTTTTCCGTACAGAATTTTAAATGGACTCATTTCGGTCGAAACTTAGAAATCATCGTTGTATGAAAATTCTACTAAGTGTAAGTAATCTTCACACTTACTAGTTTTATCCATTACATACATTCTAAGAATGTCTTCCAGAATATGATTTAGTCTTTAAGTTTTCCCATCTGTTTGAGGATGATATGCAGTGCTGAAATTTAATTGTGTGCCTAGTCCCAGAGTAAAAGTTCTCTAGTGTTGAGAATACACTTTGGTTCCACCTGAAACTTTCCTTTGGGTTCCACATGTATAACATTCCAGGAAATCACATGAGTAGCATCATGAATGTATTTCTTCATAATGGAAACATGAAAAACATTCTGTACTTTAATAGTAGGTGGTAATGATAATTGATATGCTACTGGTCCTACTTTTTCCAAAATTTCAAATGACCTGCAATACTTGGGTTCTAATTTTGAGTATATTCCCAGTATTAGGGATATTTTCTTGGGTTTTACCTTTATGTATACATTCTTGCCTACCCGTAACTCTAGCATAACTCTTTTTCCTGTCTGGAGCATCCTTCAAATTTTGTTGTACCCGTTTCATTATTAGTTCCATATCTTTCAATAATTCAAGACCTAACATTAACTTGTTGACGGGACAACTCCAAGAAATTGGAGTGTTACATTTTTGTCCGTACATAATTTTAAATGGACTCATTCCGATCGAAACTTAGAAATGATCGTTATATGAAAATTCTACTAAGTGTAAGTAATCTTCACACTTACTAGTTTTATCCATTACATACATTCTAAGAATGTCTTCCAGAATATGATTTACTCTTTCAGTTTTCCCATCTGTTTGAGGATGATATGCAGTGCTGAAATTTAATTGTGTGCCTAGTCCTTTGAACAAGGATTTCGAAAAATTCCCTGTAAATTTTACATCTCTATCTAAGATTATTGCCTTAGGTACACTGTCTAACCTGAAAATTTCTTTCATTAATATATCAGCAATGTTAACATCCTTATAAGTAGATTTAACCTGAATAAAATGAGTTTCTTTACTTAATTTCTCTACTATGACCATGATTGAGTCGTGTTGTCTGAAATTCTGAGGTAAACTTTTTATGAAAACCATGTTGATTGCTTCCCATTTCCATTCGAAAATGGGTAATGGATTCAGTAATCCTGCTGGATGTTGGTGTTCAGCTTTTACCTATTGACATTCAATGCAACACGCTAAATATTCTTCTACTTCTTTTTTCATATTAGGCCAAACGAAGTTTTTTCTTGTCATAGTGATCATTTTTTGGTATCCATGGTGTCCTAAATACGATCGTTTGTGTAGTTCATCCATAACAGTTCATTTAATATTTGTTGAATTTGGTATATATAATCTAGCTTTATGTTTTAATAGCCCTCTTCCATTCAGACTAACATATTTTTTATTTTATTCATTTCATTTTCTGTAGTCTTTTCTTTTAGGGTTTGATACTTCTTATCAAAATTATCTGCATTTTTTTTTTTCTAAATCTAACTCATAGTTGCTACTTGCATATAGTAAGTTTGTGTGACAACTTAAAGCGTCTCCAACTTTATTGTCTTTCCCCTTTATATGTTTTATTTCGAAATCATATTCTCTTAAAAAGGAGAACCATTTACCTTGTCCAGCATTAAAATTATGTTGGTCAAACAAGTTCTTTATACTTATGTTATCCGACATCAGTAAGAATCTTCTTCCGATGAGGTAGTGTCACCAAAATTTTAGCGCATGTATGATGACAACATTTCTAAGTCATGAGTAGCATAATTCTTCTCATGTTCTTTTAACTTTATAGAGTCGTAGGGCAAGACATAGTTAGCTTGAATTTGTACCTCTCCTAATCCTTCTTTACATGCGTCGGTGAATATGATGAAATACTTAAAAGTATCATCAATTTTTAACATAGGAGCCGTGGTTAACATGTATTTTAGTTTATTAAAACTTTTTGTACATTTTTTGCTCCAATCAAATTTCTTACATTTCTTCTGCAATGAAGTTATGGGATAGGCTATTTAGAAAACCCTTCAATAAATTTTGGGTAATAGCCAGTAATCCCCATGAACGATCTTATAATTTCAATTACATTCTTTAGAATAGGACATTCAGTTATAGCCTTAATCTTATCGGGGTCAACGAATATTCCATCTTTAGACACCAAGTGTCTTAGATAGTAGATTATGTCTTTACAGAAATTACACTTTCTAAACTTAGCAAACAATTGTTGTTCTCTTAACACTTGTAAAATTATTCTTAAATGTTATTCATGTTCTTATTTATTCTTGGAGTAAATAAATATGTGGTCAATGAAGATGACTACAAACTTATCTAAGTAATTAATCAAAATATTATTCATTAACCATATAAAAGATGCAGGTGTGTTTTTTAAACCAAAAGGAATTATGACAAACTCATAATCACCGTATCTGTACCTGATGGTATCCAGATCTTAAATCTATTTTGGAGAATATGGTTTCCCTTAGAACAAATTGAATAGATCGTCTATCCGGGGAAAAGGACATCAATTTTCAATTGTCATCTTGTTAATTGGCGATAATCTATACACAGTTTTAAAGTGCCATCTTTTTTTATTACAAATAAGACAGATGCTCCCCAAGGTGAAACACTAGTTCGAATGTACCTTTTATCAATTATTTCTTGGAATTATGATTTAAGTTCAGTAAGCTCTATTATAGTCATCTGATAGGGAGCTTTCAATGCTAGTACCACCCCTAGTATTAGATCGATCATAAAGTCAATGTCCCTCTTTGATGGTAGTCCGAGAACTTCTTCCGAAAATATGTCTTAAAAATATTTTAAAATTGGTATATCCTCAATTTTGAGAGTATTATCTTCATCCTTATCATCCATTATATAGACTGAAAAAATGTTTCATCCCTTACGTACATACCTTTTCATCTATAAGGTAGAGATTTCTCTTATGGTTACTTTTCTCGGAATTCCTTTTACATTAATTGTATTACCATTATCATCTAAGCATGTGAAATTTTTATCATAGCATTTTAACATAATTATATGTTTCTCTAACCAGTTGTTGTAGGTACAACAGATCCATGTCATTTTGACACGGGAGCCCAATTATACATACCAAGATTACTTGGTAAGACTTTTCGTAATCTTAAAGGGTTTGAATAATATTTTTATTTTGACTCTTGGGGATTTATTAACTTAGCCAAAATTCCAAAAAAAATCCGTGTTTAATTTCTTTTGTTTTTAATGTAAAAGGATTGGGTTTTTGTTTGATTGTTTTTCCCAACCCGCATCTCGTAACCCGCAAGATGCGGAATGCGGGAAACCGTTTATTTTGATATTTCATTTTTAGACCCACATCCTGCATCCCACAAATGCGGGATGTGGGAGAGTTTTTATGAATGTTTATTTTTAGTCAACCTGCATCCCGCATCTCGCAACTTGTGGAATGTAGATTGCGAGGTTATCATTTGTTTGCGTTTTGGTTTGCGTATTTCTGCATCTCGCATCCCGCAAGATGCGGAATGCAGGGTGTGGATTTGATTGAATAAATTTTTGCTATTTTTCTATTCTGCACTCCGCATCCTGCAACTTGAAAGATGTTGGTTGCAGAACAATTAATAAATTTGCGATTTCGTTTTTGATCCACCATCCTGCCAAGCTCATCTTGACCGTTTTTTTTCTTTTTACTATCATCCGACAGTCTACATTATTTCTTGGGAATTATATATAAAATGGATTGATTTATGATTTTTCACTATCTTTTACTGCTATAATTCGCTCTGCTATGTGATTTTTACCTCCAGATTTTACAGCGTGATTCTGACATTGTTTACTGTAGTTTTAGGTTGGTTACTAAGTCGTTATTTCACAAATTTGAACTGTTTACTGTGTTTCCTGTATAATTCAGTTTTAATTCTGGTGCAAGTATTCAAAGTTACACATGGCGACTTCCAAAACCCCCAGATTTACCAGGAGTAAAAACCTTCAAAAGGACATGTTCACTAAAGACCCGAATTTTGGTGTCTTTTCTGGTACTAGTAGCTGAGTGACTGAAACTTATCATCTGGACTATGTTGGAGACATTTACCATTATACACACTCTTTTGGTCAAATTGGCCTAGTTAAACCACTATCCTAAGTATAATTGACATTAATTGACATCAGTGGAGCATTAATTTCCATCATCCAGTCACACCCACGCCTACCTACAGTGAAAGAGGCTAACTTAGCCTTCTCCTACAGTCAAGAAGGCTAACTGGAGCACTCTGGGGGTGATCTGAGTGACATTAATGCACCTAATTGCTAACTGGTGGTTACAATTAGTTCAACCAGTCAGTTAAGGCACCTCCTGTCATTAAATATATTATTTAATGATTATTTATTTAATGATCTGGAGTCAACAAGGCTCCTCCACCAACTTCTGATGGTCAGTTCAACTTCAGTTAACTTCATCGGGGTTCATTGAAGTCATGGAGCACTCGCACTTGATGGTTGGCTTGCTATGACATGCGTTTGATCTCCTTCAATTGAGAATCAGTCATTTATTGGACTTTGACTTCAGTTAGGGTTTGGTGAGTCAAATAGGGTTTTGGTCAAGTGGTTAACTAAGTGTGAACCAATGGTTGAGAGTTAGTTAAGCTAGACTCACTCACTGAATTCGAATTGTCTCCTTAGTTATTTGAATTCTTCATGGAGTTAAGCTATTGCATGACATTGGTATTGTAACCATTCATTGTTTATTAAATATACAGAGAGGAAACCAATTCCGGTTCCGATTAACACCATTTCAAGAGTATTTGTTGATTATTCTTTGATGAGATTGATTCTTAGTTCCTAGATCAATGTGCAATATTGATATGGTATCAGAGCATATGGTGGGACAAAGATCTATCTCTCAAAAACAAGCTTTTTGATAGATTTCTCCATGAAATTTGAGCAATAGCTCAAAAATCCAGCACTGCACCAGAAGCCAAGGCTTACCACTCAATATCCCAAGTAAAGAAATTGTTGATAAAGATTGCTTGATTGACTGTGCTGGGTGTGCAGGTTGTCTGACCTTATGGTGCCGCTTTTGTTTTTATTTGAAGGTTTTAACAGGTACAACTTCGAATGGACTCATCAATCCCTCTTCTCACCCCATTCACAAGCTATTCGGAATGGAAGTTGAAGATGATTGCATCTTTGAAGAGATGAGGTATCTATGAGGTGTCTATTGGACTTGGATAAGAGTCTTATGAGAATGAGAATGACTGGCTAAATGACGGTGATAGAGCTTTTGGAGCAATATGTCTGGCCCTTTCTCTTAGCTTGTACTACCTTATTATTGGTTCTGTTGAATACCCAAAGGAAGTCTGGACAAAACTGGACAGAACCTTTGGCAAGCACAATGAGGATCATAATAGTACTTTGGAGATCACAGCCAGTACCACAAGATTTCTTCACTAAAAATACTCAGCCTCTACTCTCTCTGATGAAGTTGTTCAAGATGAAGATGAAGCAGAATCTTCTACACATTCAATTCGAATTGAAGAAAGTCTCCATGCAGTGACTCCTTCTCCTGATGCTCCAAAAGTTCATCAGATATCTGATATCTCATCTTCTCATATTGCTGAAATAGAAGAAGACATTCAAATCTCCGATATTGAAGAAAAATACTACTGCACTTCCATGCAAACATTCACCGGTGATTTTCCTTTGAATTCTGTGCAAAATTTACCAATAATTGCTTCCGAAAGTGAAGAGAAATTTGATTTTTCTCCCTCTAATGTTGCTGCTGGTGTGAAAATATGTAAAAAATTGGATATTTTGGAAGAAATATCAGATTATAAGAGTGACACATTTTCTCCCCATGATCTAGATCTTCTAGCAAAATCCTGCAGGATTGCATGCACCAAAATTTAGAATTTTGAAGAAAAAGACAACCGTGCATCTATTGTCTCGGTTGACCATAATTTTGGATCTGATATGAACCTTATTGGATATGATATGATCTTATTTGGATATGATCTGATATTTCTTGGTTCAAAATTTCAGGTTCATAAACCTTCAGTACTGCTTGTAGTTGTTCTCATCAACGGTGTGAAGAAACATTTACCGCAAGTCTCCTTCGAAACTGCTGCTGGGGATTTGATTTGATTTC
Organism: Pseudotsuga menziesii; assembly: GCA_001517045.1. Taxonomy (NCBI): domain Eukaryota; kingdom Viridiplantae; phylum Streptophyta; class Pinopsida; order Pinales; family Pinaceae; genus Pseudotsuga; species Pseudotsuga menziesii. The sequence continues at coordinate 134,933 of LPNX011224243.1, read as the reverse complement.
ATAGTTTTGGATCTGTTGTGAACTTATTTAGATCTGGTATACATTATGATATGATATTAATTTTTTCATATTTTAAAATCCAAGAGCTTTCATCCATGCTTGTAGCTTCTCTCACCAATTCTGGTGTGAAAAATCAAGTACCGTAGTTCTTCTTCAATTTTGCTGTTGGGGATTTGGTGTTAGTTTCCTCTTATGAGGTTGCTGATATTTTATTTTGTGAATCATTAGATATTTTTGAAGCTATATCAGATTATGGAGCTCAAGCATTCGCTCTCCAGAGTCCCAGGGATTCTCTACCTTTGGTCACATGCTCATCTCCTCAAAGAACTAGTAAAGAGGAAGACATTCTGCATCCGCTTGGACACTTGCTCCTAAAAATTGGGGCCGATTTTACCACTCATGGTTTGCTGTTCAAGGCTGCAACATATCAGTTTCTTGAGTGTTCCACACATGGTTCAAATCCTCAAGAACCTTTGCTCTTTCTTTAGATGATTTCAATTGCTCTACATGGGTCCAGTTTTCACCGTGCAGCTGTTTATATTTCTGATTCAGTTGAGTGCATTGTTCTTCTTCCAAAGTGGAAGATTCCTCCAGACATATTCATTTAGTTTGGATTCAGAGGTTCACATGCACAAGCTCAGGATGCTGCTGCATAGAGGAACCAATTCTTGATTTACTTCTTAGTTTGAGGGGGGGTATTTTTCCCATGAGTTTTTCCCCATTTCCTTGGTTATATTAAGCAGTTACTTTATTGTACATGGTAACCTATGGCCTTTGTTGTTGGGGCCCTAGAATTTTTATGCATCTATGTTTTCTAACTCTTCTTGAGTATAGCTTAAGGGGGGGTGTTGGAGACATTTACCATCATACACATTCTTTTGGTCAAATTGGCCTAGTTAAACCACTATCCTAAGTATAATTGACATTAATTGACATCAGTGGAGCATTAATTGCCATCATCCAGTCACACCCACACCTACCTACAGTGAAGGAGGCTAACTTATCCTTCTCCTACAGTCAAGGAGGCTAACTGGAGCACTCCGGGGGTGATCTGAGTGACATTAATGCACCTAATTGCTAACTGGTGGTTAGAATTAATTCAACCAGTCAGTTAAGGCACCTCCTGTCATTAAATATATTATTTAATGATTATTTATTTAATGATCTGGAGTCAACAAGGTGCCTCCACCAACTTATGATGGTCAGTTCAGCTTCAGTTAACCTCATCGAGGTTCATTGAAGTCATGGAGCACTAGCACTTGATGGTTGGCTTGCACATGCGTTTGATCTCCTTCATTTGAGATTCAGTCATTTATTGCACTCTGACTTCAGTTAGGGTTTGGTGAGTCAATTAGGGTTTTGGTCAAGTGGTTACAAAGTGTGAACCAATGGTTGAGAGTCAGTGAAGATAGAATCACTCACTGAATTTGAGTTGTCTCCTTAGGCATTTGAATTCTTCATGGAGTTAAGCTATTGCTTGACATTGGTATTGTAACCATTCATTGTTTATTAAATATACAGAGAGGAAACCAATTCCGGTTTCGATTAACACCATTTCATGAGTATTTGTTGATTATTCTTTGATGAGATTGATTCTTAGTTCCTAGATCAATGTGCAAGATTAATAGACTAGTCCCGGGTTTACTCAATTTTCGATAACAATGACCTCTCAGATTTCGAGAGTCACCAAATTGTATATGAGAGAATTAGAGATTATGTCCTACATATGATTGCTGCTAGACCAACCATCCTACCTTATAACGATGTTGTTCGATGGATTATAAACCATGCCAATGTGAAAGGTCGTTCTTTGAATACCAGTACCAGGTCTCAGCTAGCCAATTTTCACCCTGAAACTTTTGTCAGGATTTATTCTTTTGAACCTTATACCCAACTCCTTGATGTAGAATTTGTTAACACTGCCAAATCCAAATTCAATTTCTACTAACTGCTCAAATCCTGGATGACTGAACCCTGCAAGTTTTCCAAGAGAAAAGACAAATTATACCCCGTCGAATGGTTTAAAGAGCCTTATTCCCTGCTTGCAGCGATGTTATGCAGGATTTATGGTCTCCCCAACTGTTCTTTCTTGAAAGAGGAATGGGCTCCCATTGCTCATCATATTATAACTATGGGTGAATCTTTCCCCTGGGCCTCAATCCTATCCCTGGAACTCAAAAACGCTATACAAGAGTTCCATAAATCCAATGCTAAGAAAAAGACCAATTTTTACCTTATTTCCTTCATTGTGGACATATTCTGTGTTGATTTCTGTTACCCTAATCTAGGATGGAGTTGGGAATTACTGTCCCCACCTGTACATATTTACCATTATGAGCTTTGGGATGGAAACTATGTGACTAGGTTCTATGATATATGTGAAATTTTTCTTGGCAGGGTATATTTTCTAATTTTCAACAAAGAAGCCCCTACATTCTCACCGAAAGCAAAAGCTCTCATAGCCACTATGGGAGACTGGTATATGGGTGAATCATTCACCTACATCAGGGTTTATGGCAGTAATGCTTCTCACATGTTGCTGAAGGTAGTACCAGACAGGTTGGTTTTAGAAGAGATCTCATCTCAGATAGTTACAGAGGGGATCTACAAGAAATGTATTGCACCAAAGAGGAAATTTTGGCCCAGGTTTCCCATTACCCTTGGATTCTTGAGTGTACCCACTTCAATTTGGGCATCAGATCTTATTGACCACATCATGTCACTTAAACTTGGTTTTTCAAGCAAAAGGAAGCATGATCTCAAAGGGATTGTTGATTTACACCTAAAGCAAAATCATTTTAAAACATGACATGTTCATGAAGAAATTCCTGATGATTTCATTTATCAGGGAGTAGATACATTTTCTGAAGTCCTGGTGTTAAGTCACGAACTTGTTTTCTTCAATTTTATATTTTGATTGTGATTTTTATGTTAGGTTTGTTCATATGCTTAAATTTTCTCATTTGCTTACTTTAGGAAATTTTTTGGTTTTAAATGAAATTTTGGTTTTTTGCTTTAAACTTTCATTAGGGTTTGTTTCCTTAGGTTCTAAAGGGTTTTCTAGGACACTATATGGATTAATTAGTTCACAAACAACATCATGATCATAGTTGATCATTTAAACCTCATTCAAAATGGAATCAATGATTAAAACAACGCCAAAATTGAATTTGAAATATTCTTGTAGCGCAATGATGAAAAGTTTACACTACGGCACTACAAGAATATCGCGGGCGTTGAAATCGCCAGTTTTTAAGCAAATTTCTCCCACGATTTTGGTTTTTAGATGACTAATCACATGCGTAAATGGTTTTGATACAAGTTTCTTCAGTAATGATCATGCAAATAGGTGAGGTTGAGGACATGAAGGAGATCGTGGAAAGTCATCAGTTAGAGTTGGGCGAATGATGAAAGATCAACAAATGAGCCGAGTTTGATGGAAAGGAAGTTCTCCACATATGCATCACTAAGCTCGAGGCGAAGTGGAACGGGAACAACCGCTAACAATCCGGAATTTGCAGTTACAGAGAAGATTTAGGGCTTTCTCAATGCACCAGCTGGAGGCAAATTGAAGACCTGAAAACACTTGGATAGTTAATTTCGATGGTAAGATAGTTCAAGGATAGATTTTAAACATCTACAGTAGGTCAGAAATGAGGTATTCCACGTAAGCCTGATCGTGGAAGCTAAATTGGGGGTTTCTCCTTTAAAGCTTGTTATGTTAAAATTGATTGAGGAAAGTTTTAATTCATGCTATTAACAAACTCCCTATGATCAGGTACCAGTCTAAAAGGGTTTTAGATGCTTTGGCAAGTGATAAGTTGAAAAATAGCAGTTTCATTGAACAATTTCCTTGTCAAGACTAGAAAATTGGGTAGGGTGAAGGTCTGTATTGTTTGTGAGGACTAGGGTTCATGGATTCACTTGTTACATGTAACCATGCAATAAGCGAGCTGAGCATGTCAATTGCATGCAGACCTTGTTTGAGTAGGAGTTAGAAGCTGACTTTTTTTATCTACTGAATGCAAGTTGAAGCAGAAAGTCAGCAGACATGAGATTGCTCTTATATCTTTCCATACACTGGTTAAACAATCACCAGTTGATCTAAGAAGCAGGCATTTGAGAGCACTAATGCAAAGTCCTTTTTTGCAAATAGATAGCTCATAAGTGGCATTAAAAGGAGCCAAGGGTATTATTTGAGCAGAGCCATAACACACAGATGTTTTCATACATTCTAGAGATGGTCTAGCATCAAAATGAACAGCTTGGATAATAGTTAATTTCAGCAGCAGTAAGGTTGAAGAGTTTTTGGCACTCTGTTGACCTCAATTACTCAAGTCTGGTGTAAAACTTTCCCTACATTAAAAAACAAAAACAGACTGTTAGAAAGAAGAGAAAACAGCTAAGGAGAATCGAAGAAGCTGACTATCAAAACTCTAGAAGCTTGAGAAAAAAGAGCTGTTAGGTCATTAAGAGGGCCCTAAAAGTACATAGAATTCAATCATTGAAAGTAGATGGGAAAAAGTGGCAAAACCAATAGGGCTGAGCCCACTGAACTGAGTTGGATTGACCAATTTCCAGGTTGTGCAGAGCTTTTCCAGAATGCTAGGTGGTTAGATTTCTTCAAGAATATTGATGGCTATAACACTGAGGTCTCTTATAAATTTGCCCAAAGCTATAACCAGGACATGGTAGTATTTGATACTCTGAAGTTTAAGTTGACTGTGGAGTTGATTGCTGAAGCCATAGGAGTCAAGAATGAAGGAGAGTTGTGGTTCAAAAAGCTGCCATTCACCTTCAATGCCCAAAGGTATCTTATACCTGGCATTATTCCAGACTGGAGCAAAGGAATACTAATCCAGAATTTTAGAGATGAGTGGGTGGATCCCATTAAATTCCTACAAAGCTATATCACCTATGAAGGGAGATATGCCTATGTCTTCAAATATCATTTTAGGTTCTTACAGCATCTGGTTGGTGAATCCAGAATGAGTCTCCCCTTCTTCTTGTTGAAGAGTTTGCAGAAGATGTCAAGCAGGATTAAAGAGCATCATGATCACACTTCACAGTCCATTTTCCATCATGGATTGATCAAGCTCATTATCAGCACTGCTCTACAAAAAGAAGGAAAAACATGGGACTATTTTCTCTTTTGGTCTGGTTTCCAAATTAAGCAGGAAGAGCCAACCAAAAAACATGTCGACAAGGGGCAAACCATAATTAGGAAACTAGGTAAAAAGATCAAGTCTGAAGATAAAAAATATGTTAAACTTGAAAAGGTGATAGAACCTTCAAAGGAAGACTATGAACCTCAGCAGCTTTCAGCTGACAGTAAAGGTAAAGGTTTGCAATTTATAAAAAAAGGAAGATCAGCCTGTGCAAAATAGGGCACCTGCAGAAGCTCTCATGGATGAGAAAATTGTTGTCACAGAAAAGGTTGCAGTGAAGGAAGAGGATGCCAAGGTCGAACAGAGAAGCCCTATTACTATTTTATCTGAAGATGAAGGATATTTACTAGAGGGAGATGAGTTGACAGTCAAAGCTGAAATTGGGGTTGGTACATACAAGGAATTCTCCAGTCAAGAAAATAAGACAGTGAGGCAAAAGAAAAAGAAGATCAAGGTTAAAGCTATGGAGTTTTCCACAGTTAAACATCAAGGAAGGACTTTGAAAATGATAGGAGAGCTTGCCTCAACATGGAGACCCAAAACTAGGCCAACAAACAAGTTGAGGCTAAATATGAAAAAGCTATTGAACCCTAGGTTAAATACAAAAGAGGTTACTGTGCTTGATGATGATTCTTTAGATGAAAAGATAAAATCTAGCAGGGGTGATTGTAAAGGAAAGAAATCATTGAAGTTAGTAGAACAGTCCAGTCTCACCAAGACTAAACTTTCATATGTTTTTTTGGAATTAAGAGAGGAAATTGTAAAATAACAACAGAGAAAGGAAACTGAAATGTATTATGCTGAAGACCAGCAGTTGATTGATGAAATTGCACCAACTAAAACAGTTGATCAGGAAAACCCTAGTGTACATGGTGTATCTTCAGAACTGCTTCCAGAGGATGAAGACATTTTAAGAAAGCTAAATATCCCATGGCTGCCTAATGAGTTACAGGATACCACAACAGGGAAGGATTTGGACTCAGAAAAGGAGAACCTGCAAAGAACCATCAAACAATATAAGCATCAAATGGAGTACATGCAAGAAACCAATGATGGTTTGATCCTAGCTAACAGAAGACTCAAGGAGGACTTGCAAGAACTAAATGATCATTATCAAGAGCTCACTGCAGTTTCCAAGGAGGCCCTGAAGAGGAAGAGAAGCACAGATTTACAATGTGCAGAATTGAAGCAGACCATCAAAGGATTACAACAGCAGAATGAAGAACTTACAAGAATATTAGCAGATATGGAAGTTGAGCAGAAGAGAACCAGGAAGAAGGCTCAAGCTTTGGATGGAATAGCCTTACTCGCTGAAGCTGCTAAAGACCTTTGAGTTTTGTTAGTTAGTCAGTTACCTGTTATGTCTTTTGAAAAAGTACTTTAGTTAGTTAGTTATTTGTTATGTTTTTGAAGAGATATTTTATTTTGTAAATTATAATTTCACTTTATCCCATCGATGAGTTGGCTGAAGACAGTTAGGGTTTAGAACCTAACTGATTTTTTGAGAGACATTATTTAGATAGATGAGAAAGAGAACAAAGGGTTGGATTTTTGGCTGGCTTAAGGAGGTCTTTGACCTGTTTATGAGCTAAGTACTAAAACTCTCATGTGTATTTGATGAACAAAATTATGAAATATATGATCTATATTTCCCTTCAGTCTGTGTTTTAGCTTCATTTTGAGTTTGTTTAGCTCCATGACTGATAAATTCATTGCTGGTTTATGGTTTCTTTGCTTGTAATGCTTGTTAGTTGTGAATGAACTTTAATATTATATTTTGATTGGTACATGGTGATTATATTATGCATCTCTGTTCTTATTTATTTATGATTTAGTTCCTGCTTGGCTTATGAGTGTATTCCCTTCAGTCACCAAACTGTATAACCAAGAAAACCTTTCAAAAACCCTTAAACCTAGTTTTGTTTGATTTAATATTTGAGATTGTGTTGGCTTGTTTCTTTGTGGCCTGGAAACAATTTCTGGCACAAACATCTTTGGCGCCGTTGCTGGGGAACGAAGATGAAAACATATTTTTTCCTAGGATACTTATCTTTCACTGGTTTTAGGAGGCAAACCTAAACCAACATATCTTTAAGGCTACTTTTTACCAAAGTTTGACACAGTGGCTACTAGAGGAGTTGGAACTAGGAACAGACCTACTTCACCATTGCAGTTGGGTGTTGCAGACCCTGAACAACTGTTAAAGACAGCAAGAAAAATTAGAAGGTCTCAGTCTTTACCAGCCCTGTGTGACTCTGACCACTTGGGTGGCTCATCACATTCAGTTGTGCTAGGAAAAGAAGAAGCTTCAACTTGGTTAAAACCTATTATCCCTCATAGCAATTTCCAAGTTTTTACTAATCCTCAATCCTTCAGAAAAGCCAAAACTGCTTCTCCTGGTAAGATACCTCTTTTTCAGCTGAAATTAGGTAAAAATCCCTTTCATCCAGGTTCCAGTCAAACCTCTTCATCACCAAAGTCAGTCAGTCCAAAAATGGCAGCCCAAAATCAGCCCATAGACATGATGGACCGGATGGTTGCAGCCAGATATGCACCATTGGTCTTGTCCCATCCTTTAAATGCACTTCCTGGAGGTGACTATCAAAAATATCTGCCTAGGTTTAATGGACAGGGGGAAACTACAGCTGAAGAACACTGGGAAGCTTTCCTTAGTTATGCTGATAACCAAAACATTGAAGCCAAGGATGTATGGATGAGAATGTTCGTGCAGAGCCTTGATGGGGATGTAAGGAAATGGTTCAGAGAGTTGCCTGCTAACTCAATCACTATCATTGAAGAACTCCATGATCTCTTCATGAGACAATGGGGTGACACCAAAGACCATACATACTACATAACTGAGTTTGGAGCCTTGAGGAGGAAAAAGGATGAAACTATTGTAGACTTTTCAAAGAGGTTTAACAAGATGTACAGTAGAATTCCTGCAGAAATAAAGCCTACTGAAACATCCGCAAAACTGACATATGCAAATGCTTTCGATCATGAATTTTCCTTACTATTGAGAGAAAGGAGGCCTATTTCTTTACTGAATATGTAGGATGCCGCGTTGGAGGTAGAGTCTAATATACTAGCTTCAAATAGATTGAAGAAGGAAACAACTCAGTAGCTTTATGACATAAAAGGGAAGAAGGAAGCAGCTTCAAGAAGTTCTGCTTCTCATTCTGTTGAAGGGAAAATTGATGAAATGGTTAAGTTGGTGAAGATTCTGACTGCAAAATTGAACAAATTAGAGCTTGAAAAAAATTCCAGCAAGCCTGCTCCAGAAGGTGAACAAAATCCTAATAATCAGAATCAGTTCAGAAGGCAATTTGCTCCCTGTTTCATGCCTAGAGAATGAAGGAATAATGATATTTAGTGAGAAAGGAGAGAAAATTAGGACCAAAAAGTGCCACCACCTCTCTAGAACAATGTTGCTGAGGAAGAAGAGGTTGATGATGAGCTGATCTTTGAAGATACTGACCAAGATATGAATCATTTTGGAGAAGGATTGGATGGGGGTTTTGTCACTGAAGAAGAGTTTCTAAATGCAGAATGCTATGATGCTGACATGTTCGAGGCAGAAGATGATTTGGGTCAGAAAATGACTGTTGTAGCTGCTGATATCTGTCAAAATGAGCTCAAGAAGACTGTAAATCTGAGGTCAGGTCCAAAACAGGTGGTACAAAGCCCGAAAAAGAAGGCAGTTGTACCTGCTAAGCAGTCATCTAATCCTGTGACAGAAAAGAGACAAGTTTCAGAAAAATCAAAGAAGACCACAGAGGTTGAAGAGGTAAGTAAAGCTGTTCAGAATTTCAGCCTGGAAAATGAATTAGGCAAGTTAAAGATTCCTGTACCTTTAACCGAATTGATGAAAAACCCTTCATATAAAGAATCAGTCCTAAAAATGCTTAATTCAACAAGTAATCAGCCTATTTCAGACACAGTAAATCTGCAAGAAGAAAACCCCAGGATTTTCATTGGATCAGCCTTGGTTGAAAAGACTGAAAATGAAGCAGGTGCTTCACCTCCATTCTACATCACCCTGATAGTCCATGAACAGATGATTCATAATTGCTTGTTAGATTCGAGAGCCTCACACAATCTAATGTCAAAGGATGTTATGGAGGCTTTAGGTTTGAGTATCACCAAACCCTACCATGATCTGTATGCCTTTGATTCCTGAGCTATGAAGTGTTTAGGGGTAATAAAAGACATGGTTGCCATCCTGGCTTAGTTACCAATGAAAAGTGTGATCATGGATGTTGTGGTAGCTGATATCACACCGAAGTTTGGGTTACTTCTTTCTAGGTCTTGGGCAAAGAAGGTTGGTGGGACATTACAAATGGATTTATTATATGCTACTATTCATGTGTTTGGAGGAGAAAACATAAGGTTGTACAGAGAGCTTCAGTTTTCCTACATTGTGACAGATGACAAGAATCCTACCAATCACCCACTGTATGCTATTGATAAAGACCTGGGTACTTGCATGATACATTTCAGTGATGATGATAATACTGTTGGTTTGTTACAAGTTGAAAAAGAACAACCAGTAAAATGCAGCAGATAACAGGAGGATGAGCTGTGGCAATTATACTTTGATGGTTCCTCTTGTAAAGAAGGCGCAGGTGCAGGGGTTCTTCTCATATCCCCTGGAGGTGAAACAGTAAAGCTAATGTATAAATTAGAGTTTATTACTACAAACAATACCGCTGAATATGAATCTTTGCTGTTAGGATTAAAAGCTGTTAAATATTTGGGCATTCAGCAGATTGCTGCATTTGGCGACTCCAAATTAGTTGTTCAGCAGGTTAAGAGCAACTATCAAGTGAAGCAGGGTTTACTGAAAGTCTATCGAAATGAGGTATGGGACATTATTGAAAATTACTTTGTAGCTTTTAACATTACTTATATTCCAAGAGATTATAATCAGACTGCAGATTCATTGGCCTTGGTTGCTACACACTTTAGAATCCCCAAGACCACTCAGTTGAGATATCCCATTAAAGTAAGGTACATACCATCTGTACCTGATAATGTAAGGCAGTGGAGAGTGTTTGAGGATGACACTGAGATTAAGAGGTTCCTAGAGCTTACCCATGAGTTTTCAAATTCCATAATTGATCAAGAAGAAGATGGACAGGTGGAAGAAATTGCTGAAAATGAGATTGATGGACATAAAATTATTGAATTAAAAAGTAATTTCATTCCAAAAGGGTTGGTACCTTTGGAAAGGATTTTTTGAAAAGATGATACATTCTTAAAACCTATTGTACAATCCTCGGAAGAGAATGTGGTGGATTGTAACATTGGCTCAGCAGAACATCCTAGAATGGTCAAAATTTCTAAAGCACTTATAGCTGAACAAAGAAACAGGTATATTAAACTGTTAAAGGAGCATGTGTATTTGTTTGCATGGTCTTATGAGGAATTGAGAGCTTATGACACAGGAATCATATAGCATAAATTCCCTTTAAAACCAAATGTCAAACCTTTTCATCAGAAATTAAGGAGGATTAATCCAGCCTTGTTTCATGTTATTGAGAAAGAGGTGAAGAAGCTGTTGGATGCCAAGATCATAGTGCGTCTCAGGTATTCTTGATGGGTGGCTAATTTGGTTCCTGTTAGGAAAAAGAATGAAGAAATCAGGTTGTGTGTTGACTTCAGAAATTTAAACAGATCTTCCCTAAAGGATAATTATCCCCTACCTAAAATTAAACAAATATTGCAGAAAGTAGTTGGAGCACAGAGGATCTCTATGGTTGATGGTTTCTCAGGGTACAATCAGATCTCTATGCATCCTGATGATAAGGAGAAGACAACTTTCACTACTCCTTGGGGAACATTCATGTATGATAAGATGCCCTTTGGTCTAATGAATGCTGGAGAAACCTTTTAGAGGGCTATGGATATTGATTTTGTTGGAGAAAAGGACAAGTTTGTGGTAATCTACTTGGATGATATTACTGTTTTCTCACAGTCAGATGATGAACATTTGAAGCATTTGAAGTAGACTTTCCTGAAATGTAGAAAATTTGGCTTGTCCTTGAACCCAAAGAAGTCACATTTTGCTGTACAGGAAGGTAAATTGCTTGGTCATTTAGTGTCTGCTGATGGTATAAGGATTGATCCTGAGAGGGTAAAAGCTATATTGAAAATAAGTTTACCAAGGAGTAAAAAGGATGTTCAATCATTCATTGGTAAAATCAACTTTCTGCGTTGGTTTATACCAAACTTTGCGGAGACTATCAAACAGATCATAGTCATGTTGAAAAAGGATCAGGAAGTCAAGTGGACCACTGAGGCAAAGAATGCATTTGAGAAGATCAAAATGGCTCTTACTGAAGCTCCTGTATTAGTAAGCCCAGATTTTACCAGAGAATTTCTTACATTCTCATTTGCATCAAAGGATACAATAGCAGTTGTTCTGTTGCAGAAGAATAAGGAAGGACTGGAGCAGCCTATTGCATTCTTCAGCAAAACTCTCAGGGATTCCAAACTAAAATACAGTATCTCAGAAAAACAGGCCTATGCTCTCGTAAAAGCTTTAAATTTTTTCTGAATATATGTTCTGCACTCTAAAGTTATTTCATTTGTGCCCAATGCTGCTGTAAAAGATGTTTTAACACGGCCTGATAGTGAAGGGAAAAGAGGCAGGTGGATTGCTAAAATCATGGAGTATGAGGTAGATATCAGACCTACCAAACTTTTCAAAGGACAAGGTTTAGCCAAGCTGTTGGCTGAATCAAATTGTCAAGCTCTGGGATTGCATGTCATGGCTGAAGAGTTAGCTCAGGAGGAAGATTAAGCAATTTTAGAAAAAGAGAAGATCATGGACTATTATTCAGCATCCACGTGGTATGCAGACATTGTGTATTTTCTGTTGTTTTTGCAATGTCCTGAGCATTTAGATAGGAAAGCTGCCAGATCCTTAAAGCTTAAAGCTACTAAATATTGTCTAGTAGAAGAGCAGTTGTTCTGGAAAGACCCAGGTGCTATCCTACTCAGGTGCTTGGATAAATCCAAAATTGAAGGAGTGATTTCTGAATCTCATGAGGGTGCTTGTGGAGGCCACAAGTACTGGAAGACAACAACATACAGGATTTTAAGAGCTGGATATTATTGGCCCTCTTTGTTTGCAGATGTTTATCAGTAGGTAAGAGCCTGTATCCCCTGTCGGAAGTTTGCTGGCAAACAAAAATTGCTGTCATTTCCTCTAAAACCTATTGCAGTAAATGCTCCTTTCCAGCAATGGGGTTTGGATTTTATTGGAGAAATAAATCCAACTTCCTCAGGACAACACCGTTGGATTCTAACTGCAACAGAATTATTTACCAAATGGGTGGAAGCCATCCCTACTAGGAATGCCACAGATAAGGTAATCATGGAATTTATTGAGGAGAATATCCTTAGTAGGTTTGGTTGTCCGCAGAAATTAGTAACAAATAATGCCAAGACTTTCAAGTCCAAGGCAATGGAAGCCTTTTGTGAAAAGAATGGTATCTTGCTGAAGCACTCAACTCCTTACTATCCTCAGGGTAATGGTTTGGTTGAATCCTCTAATAAAAACATCATCCAGAGTATCAAAAAATTGCTCAAGCATAACAAGAGATCATGGGATTCAATGCTGAAATATGCATTGTGGGCTGATAGGATAACAGTAAAACAAGCAATTGGAACTTCTCCTTTCCAGTTAGTATATGGTACAGATGCAGTTTTTCCTTTTCAATTGGGAATCCCAGTGATGAAGTTTCTTCAGAATTCCCAAGAAGAGCCAAATGATATGTAGAGAAGGATTTATGAGATGATAGAGTTGCAGCAGAACATGGAAAAGGTGGAAGAAAGGGCACAGTTGTACAGATTGAAGATCAAGAGTATATTTGACAGGAAAATCAAAGATAGCACTTTCTTAGTTGGTGATATGGTTTTGAGGTGGGATGCCAGGAAAGAGCAAAAATGGAAACATGGTAAGTTTGACAACCTCTGGCTTGGCCCTTTCCTCCTATTTAAGATTTTGGAGAATAACACTTTTGTCCTGCAGTCTTTGGAAGGTGAGGAATTGTCTAGTCTAGTCAATGGACGATTCCTCAAGCATTTCTACAGTCTTTGAGGATATTTTCACTTTTCATTGTATATACTGGTGTGAGTGAAGCATAATAAGGACTCCATAACCCAATGGAATTGTTGCAGACTAGTAGGTAGCAGATAAGAAGGCACTGGTCTACAGGTTCTTAAAGCCTCATAGGGAGGACTTCACCCCGCAGCTGGAGCCAGATGTTAAGTCATGAACTTGTTTTCTTCAATTTTATATTTTGATTGTGATTTTTATGTTAGGTTTGTTCATATGCTTAAATTTTCTCATTTGCTTACTTTAGGAAATTTTTTGGTTTTAAATAAAATTTTGGTTTTTTGCTTTAAACTTTCATTATGGTTTGTTTCCTTAGGTTCTGAAGGGTTTTACAGGACATTATATGGATTAATTAGTTCACAAACAACATCATGATCATAGTTTATCATTTAAACCTCATTCAAAATAGAATCAATGATTAAAACAATGCCAAAATTGAATTTGAAATATTCTTGTAGCGCAAAGACGAAAAGTTTACACTGCGGCGCTACAAGAATATCACGAGCGCCGAAATCGCCAGTTTTTAAGCAAATTTCTCCCACGATTTTGGTTTTTAGATGACTAATCACATGCGTAAAGGGTTTTGATACGTGTTTCTTCAGTAATGATCATGCAAATAGGTGAGGTTGACGACATGAAGGAGATTGTGGCAAATCATCAGTTAGAGTTGGGAAAATGATGACAGATCAACAAATGAGCTGAGTTTGATGGAAACAAAGTTCTCCACATATGCATCACTAAGCTCGAGGCGAAGTGGAACAGGGACAACTGCTAACAATCCGGAATTCGCAGTTACAGAGAAGATTTAGGGATTTCTCAATGCACCAGCTGGAGGCAAATTGAAGACTTGAAAACACTTGGATAGTTAATTTCGATCGTCAGATAGTTCAAGGATCAATTTTAAACATCTACAGTAGGTCAGAAATGAGGTATTCCACGTAAGCCTGATCATGGCAGCTAAATTGGGGGTTTCTCCTTTAAAGCTTGTTATGTTAAAATTGATTGAGGAAAGTTTTAATTCATGCTGTTAATAAAATCCCTATGATCAGATACCAGTCTAAAAGGGTTTTAGATGCTTTGGCAAGTGATAAGTTGAAAAATAGCAGTTTCATTGAACAATTTCCCTGTCAAGACCAGAAAATTTGGTAGGGTGAAGGTCTGTATTGTTTGTGAGGACCAGGGTTCATGGATTCACTTGTTACCTGTAACCATGTAATAAGCGATTTGAGCATGTCAATTGCATGCAGACCTTGTTTGAGTAGGAGTTAGAAGCTGACTGTTTTTATGTGCTGAATGCAAGTTGAAGTAGAAAGTCAGCAGACATGAGATTGCTCTTATATCTTTCCATACACTGGTTAAACAATCACCAGTTGATCTAAGAAGCAGGCATTTGAGACCACTAATTCAAAGTCCTTTTTTGCAAATAGATAGCTCATAAGTGGCATTAAAAGGAGCCAAGGGTACTATTTGAGCAGAGCCATAACACACAGATGTTTTCATACATTCTAGAGATGGTCTAGCATCAAAATGAACAGCTTGGATAATAGTTAATTTCAGCAGTAGTAAGGTTGAAGAGTTTTTGGCACTCTGTTGACCTCAATTACTCAAGTCTGGTGTAAAACTTTACCTGCATTAAAAAAACAAAAACAGACTGTTAGAAAGAAGAGAAAACAGCCAAGGAGAATCGAAGAAGCTGACTATCAAAACTCTAGAAGCTTGAGAAAAAAGAGCTGTTAGGCCATTAACAGGGCCCTAAAAGTACATAGAATTCAGTCATTGAAAGCAGATGGGAAAAAGTGGCAAAACCAATAGGGCTGAGCCCACTGAACTGAGTTGGATTGACCAACTTCCAGGTTGTGCAGAGCTTTTCCAAAATGCTGGGTGGTTAGATTTTTTCAAGAATATTGATGGCTATAACACTGAGGTCTCTTATAAATTTACCCAAAGCTATAACCAAGACATGGTAGTATTTGATACTCTGAAGTTTAAGTTGATTGTGGAGTTGATTGCTGAAGCCATAGGAGTCAGGAACGAAGGAGACTTGTGGTTCAAAAAGCGTCATTCACCTTCAATGCCCAAATGTATCTTATACCCGGCATTATTCCAAACTGGAGCAAAGGAATACTAATCCATAATTTTAGAGATGAGTGGGTGGAGCCCATTAAAGTCCTACAAAGCTATATCACCTGTGAAGGGAGATATGCCTATGTATTCAAATATCATTTTAGGTTCTTATAGCATCTGGTTGGTGAATCCACAATGAGTCTCCCCTTCTTCTTGTTGAAGAGTTGCAGAAGATGTCAAGCAGGATTAAAGAGCATCATGATCACACTTCATAGTCCATTTTCCATCATGGATTGATCAAGCTCATTATCAGCACTGCTCTACAAAAAGAAGGAAAAACATGGGACTATTTTCTCTTTTTGTCTGGTTTCCAAATTAAGCAGGAAGAGCCAACTAAAAAACATGTGGACAAGGGGCAAACCCTAATTAGGAAACTAGGTAAAAGGGTCAAGTTTGAAGATAAAAAACATGTTAAACTTGAAAAGGTGACAGAACCTTCAAAGGAAGACTATGAACCTCAGCAGCTTTCAGCTGACAGTAAAGGTAAAGGTTTGTTATTTATAAAAATGGAACATCAGCCTGTGCAAAATAGGGCACCTATAGAAGCTCTCATGGATGAGAAAATTGTTGTCACAGAAAAGGTTGCAGTGAAGGAAGAGGATACGAAGGTCCAACAGAGAAGCCCTATTACTATTTTGTCTGAAGATGAAGGATATTTACTAGAGGGAGATGAGTTGGCAGTCAAAGCTTAAACTGGGGTTGGTACATACAAGGAATTCTCCAGTCAAGAAAATAAGACAGTGAGGAAAAAGAAAAAGAAGATCAAGGTTAAAGCTATGGAGTTTGCCACAGTTAAACATTAAGGAAGGACTTTGAAAATGATAGGAGAGCTTGCCTCAACATGGAGACCCAAAACTAGGCCAACAAACAAGTTGAGGTTGAATATGAAAAAGCTATTGAACCCTAGGTTAAATACAAAAGAGGTTACTTTACTTGATGATGATTCTTCATATGAAAAGATAAAATCTAGCAAGGGTGATTGTAAAGGAAAGAAAGCATTGAAGTCAGCAGAACAGTCCAGTCTCACTGAGACTAAACTCTCAGATGTGTTTTTGGAATTAAGAGAGGAAATGCTAAAAGAATAACAGAGAAAGGAAACTGAAATGTCTTATGCTGAAGACCAGCAGTTGATTCATGAAATTGCACCAACTGAAACAATTGATCAGGAAAACCCTAGTGTACATGGTGTATCTTCAAAACTGCTGCCAGAGGATGAAGACATTTTCAAAAAGCTAAATATCCCTTGGTTGCCTAATGAGCTACAGGATACCACAACAAGGAAGGCTTTTGACTCAGAAAAGGAGAACCTGCAAAGAACCATCAAACAATATAAGCATCAAATGGAGTACATGCAAGAAACCAATGATGGTTTGATCCTGGCTAACAGAAGACTCAGGGAGGACTTGCAAGAACTAAATGATCATTATCAAGAGCTCACTGCAGTTTCCAAGGAGGCCTTGAAGAGGAAGAGAAGCACAGATTTACAATGTGTAGAATTGAAGCAGACCATCAAAGGCTTATAGCAATAGAATGAAGAACTTACAAGAAGATTAGCAGATATGGAAGCTGAGCAGAAGAGAGCCAGGAAGAAGGCTCAAGCTTTGGATGGAATAGCCTTACTCACTGAAGCTGCTAAAGACCTTTGAGTTTTGTTAGTTAGTCAGTTACCTGTTATGTCTTTTGAAAAAGTACTTTAGTTAGTTAGTTATTTGTTATGTTTTTGAAGAGATATTTTATTTTGTAAAGTATAATTTCACTTTATCCCATCGATGAGTTGGCTGAAGACAGTTAGGGTTTAGACCCTAACTGATTTTTTGAGAGACAGTATTTAGATAGATGAGAAAGAGAACAAAGGGTTGGATTTTTGGCTGGCTTAAGGAGGTCTTTGACTTGGTTATGAGCTAAGTACTAAAAATCTCATGTGTATTTGATGAACAGAATTATGAAATATATGATCTATATTGCCCTTCAGTCTGTGTTTTAGCTTCATTTTGAGTTTGTTTAGCTCCATGACTGATAAATTCATTGTTGGTTTATGGTTTCTTTGCTTGTAATGCTTGTCAGTTGTGAATGAACTTTAAGATTATATTATGATTGGTACATGGTGATTATATTATGAATCTCTATTCTTATTTATTTATGATTTAGTTCTTGCTTGGCTTATGAGTGTATTCCCTTCAGTCACCAAACTGTATAACCAAGAAAACCTTTCAAAAACCCTTAAACCTAGTTTTGTTTGATTTAATATTTGAGATTGTGTTGGCTTGTTTCTTTGTGGCATGGAAACAATTTCTGGCACAAACACCTGGCAAGGGTTAAGAGGAAAGAAGAGCATAGCCATATCCTACAGTACCAGAAAGAGATCAGAGACAGGGTAAAACATTACAGGTCTATGGAATTGGACATCTTGGAAAAAATGACAAGAGATAGGGAAGAAAGTGAAGCTCGAGATACAACAAAAAATGCTCTGGTATATAAAACTACATCTATAGAAACCAACTCATGTTTGGATAAAGGGAAATCTCCCATTGGAGAAATTCCCTAGACATCTGTATAATAATAGGTTAAGGATTATTTACAGACTTCTCAGTAGATAAACAAGAAGCTGGACAAAATGACTTCAGCGCTAGATACAAAATAAATTGCAACCTCTCAGTTAGTTGAAGTTTCCCAAGTATCCATTGTGTTTCATAAGACTCAACTTGGACAAACTTAGGTTGAAGACAAACCTTTAAAGAAGGCAGAGCTTTCCAGTTCTGTTCCTACTATTGACTTGACTAATTCAAAGGAAGAGGAGGGAATAAGTTCTCCTGTTCCTATTACTATTGAGACTGGTAATGATTTCCAAAATATCACTAATGGTAGCAATGGTAATGCATCATCCCCTCTTCCTTAATCTCAATCTTCTTGTCAGTCTATTCCCTCTTCTTCTGCAATACTTCTTTGATCAATAATGGCTTTATCATCATTTTTCGATGGTTCTGTTGTGACTCCTTTTATGGCTATGCTTTATCAAAATGCCACTATATTTCTTGAATCGATTATAGCTTCTCCTGTGGATATGCCTATCCCTTCATCTGTTGTGCCTCCAGTTTTCAAAACCCCTTTGCATATCCCTTCAATTAGATCAGTTTCATCCCCTATGTCTGAGAAAATTACAATAGTTTCACCATCATCATTTCTTAAGGCTACTACTGTGGAAGATTCTATTCATGACATTTCTTCAGCCTATGAAGGGACTCTTTCCCAGAATGTTACTTCCTCCCCTGCCACTTCTCATATCACTATGGCTATACCTTCTCAAACCACAAGTCAAACTTCATCTCTGATTTCCACAGGAATTAGCATACCCCCTATTGATGAAGTCAGAGATGAGTTCAATGAAGAATTTGTGGTATCCTTGGGTGAATATAGATATAGCAAAGCTGCTAAATCAGTGGTAAGATGAGGCAAGAAGAGGGGCGGAGATCAGAATGATATGGAAATTTCTATGGTGAATGAAGTTGTATGGACGTAGCCATTAAGTGATGCATAAGCTTATACCATAGATACAGCTTCTGTTCTAGGAGCTTTCATAGGTGCAAATGTGGATGTTGTTAAATCTTTAAGCAGAGAGTTTGATAAAAAAAAAAGGAAGAAATTGTCAGTTTGAAAGAAACACTAGAGAAGGTCAAGAAACAGCATGAGACCAAGCAGGATGAACTTGAATTGAAGAATGCTACTCTTAGTGAGGAGATGCTAAAGGAAAAGAACGATAATGACACCTTGGTTTAAAAGGTTGCAGTGCTAGAAAGGCAAAATGAAGATGCAACTGGAAGTGCAACTTCATCCTCATTTTCAAAATTTTCTCAAGAAGAGTTTAAAGAACTTGCCATCAGAACTAACGGGGAACACTATGATTTGATATGTGAGTTATTTAAAACTTTAGATGATATATTTGAGACTGACATGGTGTTCGACAAAATGTCTGTTGTTCTGGAAGACTTAATTGAGAAAAGATAGCAGGCCTCAAAAGCTTATGATGAAGTATTTGATTGGTAGAGGTACATGAAGGAGAGACCTGATAATATCACTCTTCTCACTACTTTTCAGTTTAAAAGAGCCAGAAGAAGGTATGTAGTTTATAATATCATGACTGAGTTATCCTTTCCTACCATGGCGCTTATTGAGAAAGCATGTCCACTTGGACTGATGGTCGAGCAAGTTGAGAAACGAAGAGATGACCAGGAGGAGAAAATCAAGGAACTGGACCACATCAACATACATGATGTGGAGCAATTAATCAAACAACCATTTGCAGCACAAAGCAAGATTCATGTATACATCTAAGTTTGGCATAGGTTGTCTAAGAACGAGGTTGAAGATTATAAGTGTAACGCTCGATTAGGCATAGAATCAGCCACTTATCCTGATATTGAGGAGTTGTTGCGAATTTGGAGGATCTGGTAATATTTTCTACGATATTAGCCTTGTTTAGGTTTTGGATCCCCTTTAGGGGGAATTATATTGTTTGTAATAATTATTTAAGCGAATGATTTCCAATGTATTAGGGGCTCTTGAACTTTTGACTTTCGGAAAGGGGAGACTGATACAAGGGATGGTACTACACTTCATTTTTTTTGTAAGGTTTTGTGTAATTTGTTACAAAGAATTCTTAATAAATACAGTGTTGCAATTTTATCTCTTGTACTTGATTTATCAAATTTCTTTGGCAGGTTTTAGTTTCTTGTTCCAAGTGATCAGATAGTATTGTGGTTCATTTGTAATCAATTAATGTGTTTATTTAACTTTGTTTATCTCTGTTAATTTTCAATAGATTGATAAAGCTTCATGAAATTTATTTTATGAACTATCTTTACCTATTTCTACAAATGTTTCAGCAGTAAGAGTTTTATATCTTATGAGTTGGTTTTTCAACTAACTTGAGCACTTGTAGGTTATCTTGAATGGTTTAATTCTGATTTACTATTATTTAGTTTTTTTTAAACAATTGTAATCTCAGTAAGTATAGTTTCATCTTATTTACATTTTTGTCAATATGATAAATTGCTTGTTCTTCACACAACACAAGATTACCTGTAATCCTTCAACACCTTTTCAGAGTACTTTCAACTTAGATTAAGTTCATCTTCCTAGTTAGGTTTAAGTTTTCCTTTTTCTTTTCTCAACTCCTTGTTTTCCATTTTGGAAAGAAGATCCACTCTGGATCAAATCCATCCATAAGGCATTGGAGGCTACAAAAGTATCCATGGGAGATTACCATCCCAAACAGCTCGAGGATAGAACAATACCTGTGTGGGATTGTTTGAAGCCTTTGGATGGATTTTATTCATGTGTTGCAAGCCTTAAACACCCTAATCAACCACATACAGACTTGGGGATTCAAAAAATGGTGCTAGCAGGAGGTCCATCACATCATGCCTAAGCGAAACACTCACACACCTCCTCCAACAAGAGATCCAATCATTAATCATAGTCACACTAGCGCATCTACCTCAAGGGAACAAGTAGCTCAAGTCTTAGATACTATCCAAGTTACCCCTGGACAAGAACAGGCTACCCCGTCAGATAGATACATTATTGTATCACCAATCCTAGGGCCCATCACAGTTGAACAACTGTTGAAGGGTAATTCCCACAATGTTGTTGAGCTTAGAATAAAGTTTGTTGAAGATCATCCTACTCAGGATTTTCCTTGGATGAGTACTCAAGATAGTCCAAGCCCAGGTGATAAAAACAGCGAAAGAAGTCACAACCTTTTCAGTGATCCATCCACTCCTAGGTTAGATCGAGGTGCCTTGTTTTAGGATTCACCAAATCCTCGACATAACATTCGAGCAAGAGGGCCATCTCCATCTCCTCCTTCTTCTTCATCTTCATCTGATGAATCGTCAGATTTTGAATCTTCAGACTCCTCGACAGAATCTATTTCGATGGCTGATGAACAACATAAGAGGCCATGGTTAGATGAGGATGTCATGTTTGTGTTAGGTGATCAGCATAGATTGCCTAAAAACACCGAGAAGTGGCTTTCGAAATTTAATCCAGATGATAAGATTCCTGTGGAAGACCACATAAAATATTTCATGCAAGCCATTAGACTTAGAATTGTTTTCCATGAAGACGTGGTTTGCAAATTATCCCCTTACACATTTGAGAGAAAGGATTCTACTTGGTATTTCTCCTTAGAAGCCAGTTCCATCCCGTCATGGTATGTATTTTCTGAACTCTTCACTCAAAAGTTTGGAGATGATAAGACCCCAGAGGAGTTGGTCATAGATCTCTCTTCCACGAAAAATAAGGGTAAAGAAAGAGTCAAAGACTACAATCATCAATTTTCATATTTAAAGAATAGGATCCCGAATACAATACTTCCTGTTGAGGAATTATTGGTGGCATACTATATTAAGGGTCTCTCAGCCCAAATAGCCATGTGGGTAAAAAGGGCCTGTAAAGAGTCCTTGCAAGATGCCTTCTTGGAAGCCATACAGGTTGAAAGAGACATGTCCTATCTCAAAGACAACTCTGACGCCGCATCTGAACAAGCATCTACCTCACGTAGTAAAAGTGACACTTCCCCTAAACCCGGTGCTACCAGTCAAGATCCATTCAATATGAGTGAAGTGAAGAAGCTCCTTCAAAGGATTTCTAATGACATGGTAGGTCTCAAGAAGACAAGCAATGAAAATCAATCAAATAATAGAGGATTCAATAGGCCACCTTTTAGGAGGCCAAATCAACCTCCTTAGAATTCACCACCTCCAAATCCCAGCGAGGGGTTCAACTCAGAAGAGATATTATCTGTCTTAAAATCCTTAGTTTCAGGAATACCAGACATCCCAAAACCCTCTGAAGATTATTCCACCCAAGAATCACAACCTCCCCAAGAGGAAGAGGAAGATGACCAGCGGGTCAGCTCTGTGAGCTTCTTTTCATAAGAAGAAGAAGAAGAAGAACCTGACACTATTTTTAACTTGCAGTGCACACATAATACAATGTCTAAAGGACCACCTCCACAAGAAGAAATTCCCATAGCGCAGACCCCTAGCAAAGTTAAAGCTCAAACTCAGAAGGATACCCTCATTCTTGAGCCAGAATGCAACTTGGCCGAGGATCTTAAAAGAGTCAAAGCAAACATATCATTATTTTATCTTCTCAAAATCCCTTCCATATGGGATTCCTTACCCAAAAGCATGATTATAAAGCAACCCCGAGAAGCTCAGAATAATAGCATTGACTCCACTGCCCGTCCAAACCATCCTAAGTTTGGAAGCAAAGGTACTCCTCCCTTCTTACTTACCTTGAGATCTTTATCAGAAATGTGCATAACTGTATGGTACACTCAGGTGCTTCATCCAATGTTATTCCCCTTTTTGTATGTAAGAAGCTTAATGCCACTGGGGAAAAATGTGCTATTCATATTGTGCAATTAGATAGATCCAAGGTTAAATTGGTAGGAAGACTAATAAATGTTCTTCTCATACTATCTGTAGATCCTCGGATTCACCAAACAATCAATATTGTGATTGCGAATATTCCAAAGACCTATTGTATGTGGATTAGTTGGGATTGGTCAGAGAAACTTAAAGCTTACTTTGCTACTGATTAGTCTCACTTGTGGTTGCCTCTTAATGGGAAACCTAACAAGCTCAAAGTTGACATAGAACATTTCATGAAACAAACTGTAACTGATCTCGATGGTTCTAATGAATCCGTGTCCTTCTTTAACAATCAAATTGAACATTTCACATTTGACACTTTCTTTGGAGACTTACCTGTTGATGTATCACCAATAGAGAATAAGAAGAAACACTCTTAGGTAACTCATATTACATCTATTCCATTCTCTAACACTGTTGTTCATAATGTATATAATGTAAATACCAATTTCAAAATTGATCCTATAGTTTGGACCTTGTTTTTTATGGCTCTAGGTCAAAGGAGGGAGTAGGCACAGAATGCGTACTGATTGATCCTAAAGGGATCAAAACCATGATTGCATGTAGGTTGGAATTTGAATGTACCAATAACGTGGCTAAGGATGAGGATTTAGGCAAAGGAATCAGGAAATCTATCGATATGGGAGCTAAAGCAATTGAATGTGTGGGAGATTCCGAAATCATTGTGAAACATGTACGGTATCAGATACATTGTTTATGTCCATGCCTAGTAAAGTATAAAAGACTAATCAAAGACATGACTAATTACTTCTCAGCATTTAATATTAGATCTGTTCCTAGATCTGAGAACTTTGACACATATCTGCTAGCCAACACTGCAACTAGATTGATCCCTCCCGAAGGCTTTTCTCTACAAACCTTCTCTATCTAATTGATGTATAGACCCTCAATACTCGACAATGTCACAAATTAGAAGGTTTTTGATGATTATCATCAAATACTGGACTTCCTGTCAGCCCAAAATACCTTCGAGGGTATGGCTATTGATGAAGATGATCATGAGAAGTCTCTCTCTGATCCTTTCAACATCATCCCCAAGTCTGTTATCATTCTGGATAAGTTCTCTGATTTACAATATAAATTCAGACAAACCATCAATTGCAAGACTCAAAGCTCGACCTTGAATCACACCCCTTCTAACTTAGGAACAGAGCACGAACTCCGATTTATCAATCTTGGAATACATTGTTCCTATGATGAAAGAAGAAACTTTTATCAAGCTCTATAGGGAATATAAAGATGTTTTTTCCTAGACATACAATGAACTCGGGACCTTTGATACTACCGTCATGCATCATAACATCCCCATGAAACCTAATGTAAAACCCTATTAGTATAAATCGAAGAAAATGCATCCCAGTCTAGAGCCTTCTATCAAGAAAGAACTAGACAAGCTGCTGTCGGATAGGATCATATTCTCCATCTGACATACACAATGGATAGCTAACTTGGTCCCTGCTCATAAAAATAATGGGGAAATAAGACTCTGCTTAGACTTCAGGAACCTGAACTGAGCCTCTGAAAAAGACAACTATCATGTTCCTCCAATGGAGCAGATCCTATAGAAGGTAGCCAGATCAGAGATGTTTTCGCTGCTAGATTGTTTTTCTAGTTGCAACCAAGTCTTGGTTGCACCCAACGATCAACTAAAAAACTGCTTTCAGGACCCCTTGGGGAACATTTGCATACAGACGAATGTTGTTTGGACTAATAAACGCAGGAGCCACATTCCAGAGAGATATGGACATAGCTGCCAAAGGGTTGATCCACAATTCTGTCGTTGTGTACCTTGATGATGTTACCATTTACTCTAAAAAATGATAGGATCATTTGTCTGCTCTAAAATAGGTCTTCAAAAGGTGCAAGAAATTCGGCATCTCCCTCAATCCCAAGGAGTCCATCTTTGCAGTAACAGAAGGTAAGTTGTTGGTTTTCGTAGTTTCAAAGGAAGATATGATCATTGATCTTGATCACATTGAAGCAATCTCCAAAATCAGCCTTCCTAACTCTCATAAGGAAATGCAGTCATTTTTTGGGTAAGATTAATTTTGTTCGAAGATTTGTTCCCAATTTTTCTCAAGTAGTTAAACCCCTGCAGTTTTTGGTCAAAAAATATGTACCATTTAAGTGGTCTAAAGAACAAAAAAATGCATTTACTGAAATTAGGAAAACCATAGCAGAAGCACCTGCCCTCATGTCCCCGGATTTCATTAAAGATTTTATATTGTATACATTTGCTACTGACTTTTCTTATGCTGCTATCCTCACGCAGAAAAATCATGAAGACGCTGAAATCCCCATTTCGTTCATGAGTTCGACATTCAAAGGGGCTAAACTCAATTACTCCCAGGTTGACAAACATGCCTACATAGTATATAAATCAATGAAACATTACAGGCCTTATCTTTTGAAGTCAAGGACTAAAGTGATTGTCCCTTATGCGATAATTCACAATGTCCTCATTCAGAAGGAGTTGGGAGAAAAGAGAGCTCACTGGATGACCAACCTTCAAGAATATCATCTAGAGATTAAGCCTGTGAAGATCGTCAGAGGACAAGGTTTTTGTTAGCTCACCACCTAGTCAAACGACCCTGAAAATCAGCAAGCCAATTGGGAACAGGAACAAGCTACTCCTACAGGTTTTGTTAATGCACTTGAAATTGCAACATCTGAATGGTAAGATCACATCACATTCTTTCTTCATAATGGGTTTGCTCCTGAAACCCTAGATCCCAAAAAACATAGAGCATTAAGGATGAAATCAGCCCCTTATCAACTTATTAATGATGTTCTGTTTAGAAAGAATTATTATGGAGTGTTTCTTATATTCTTGGAAAAAGATCAGACTGATGATTTCCTGTTTCAATTTCATGTAGGACCTATAGGTGGACACTTATCAGGTGATACCATAGCTCATAAAATTATCAAGGCGGGATACTATTGGCCTACCCTATTCAGAGATTCCCATTCATTTGTCAGAAAATGTGAGCCTTTCTAGAAGTGCGCCGGAAAAGTTAAGAAACCTGCTTATGCCTTGCAGCCAGTACCAGTCCAATTCCCATTTCAGCAGTGGGGGTTGGATTTCGTCGGACCCATCAACCCTGTATCCTCGTTACAACACAAATACATTTTTACACCCACTGACTATTTCACAAGGTGGGTAGAGGCAGCCCCTTTAAGGCTGTGTAACATGAACCAGGTAATTTATTTCCTTGAAAATTAGATAATCACCAGGTTTTGCACCCCTGAATATCTAGTTTTTGACAATGCCTCATATTTCCAATCCATTGACCTGACCATCTATGCCCTTGAAAAGGGGATAAAGCTTAAGTTTTCTACTAATTACTACCCTTAGGGAAATGGGCTTGTGGAATCCTCAAACAAAAACTTGATAAGCATCCTTGAGAAGACAGTGGCTTCACATCATAAAGACTGGCACACCCAAATTTACTATGCTCTTTGGGCAGAACGAATCACCCTGAAGGAAGCCCTTGGTAACTCCCCATACTTCCTTGTCTATGGCAAGGAAGCTATCCTACCAGATAATCTCACCATTCCTTCATTTCAATTGGCCCAATCCATCCAAGAGAGTGACTCTTCCCCATTATAGCAAAGGATTGATTCTTTACTCAAACTAGAAGAGGATAGAGAGAAATCCAAGAGTAAATTCTACCAACATTAACAGTTGGTTAAGAAGTGGTTTGATGAGAGGCCTTCATCAAACATAGACTTCTCAGTGGGAGATTTAGAGTTAATATGGGACAAACAACACAAGGAAAACAAAGAGTACACCAAGTTTCAGCGAATTTGGCTAGGACCATTCATTGTTACAGAAAATATTGGTCCTAGTACAGTTTGACTACAAACACTGGAAGGGGTCGTTGACACCTTCCCAGTGAATGTTTTTATAATCAAGAAGTACCTTATTTGAGAAAGATTGATTCAGCCCTGTATATAGGTTTGGTGTGTTATTTTCCTTTTATTTTTTGAATGTTTGCTTGATTTTGGTAACTTTTGGTGATATATGCACCCTTGGCAATAATGAGCAACCAATCTTCTCAATATTCACTACTCTCAACTGAAAAAAACCTTTCAGTTTATATATTTTCCTAACTCATATTAGGATTTGTTATATTTGAATGATAACCATATTTACATCATTTTGTATTGATGCCCCCTCATCCAGGTTAATACCTTCTACATGCTTTACTCTGATGGTGATAGTTGTCGAAGAAAAGGTTCATCCTGTCTAAGGTCTCATTAGGGAATTGTGGGATATATTCATAGCCTTGTCAGCCTTGCTCTTTGGGTTTCACTTATGGTCATATACCTTATCATGTGGATTACAATATGAGATGTCTCATCACAATCCAGCTTATTAGGTTCACAGGTGCTCAGTGGAATGACAGCTTTGCCATTTAATATGGGGAGATGGATTCCAGTTCTCTGGATGATGGGAGATCCTATCACAGGTCAGCTCATTCATGATCTGCGTAGCATCAGTGAGTAACACTGCCTACATATGGACACTATGCCATGGCATTGTCTTGTAATTTAGACTTTACATTAAACCCCTAGTCAAACCCCAAAGAAGAAAGCATTGCACATAGGAAGAGGGGGTCCTGTCTAATGCCAGCCTCACTATGATCATGGGCTTGATGTTGGACTGAAACTATCCCCAAATGGTTCCCAAGCCATGATAGTTACTTTTGGCCATATAGCTGGAAGACAAGAGGTCTCCTTACCGAGCCGGCTTGCTCAGTTTCCAGATCAGGATTGTGAATGGCAATGATCACCAGAACATGGGGCAGTGGTCCTGTGTCAATGCAATCTTGCANAGCCAGGGGGGGAGGGGGGGGGGCAAGAAAAAATGATGGTTTAAGAGGCCCTGTGTGAAAAAACAAAGTGGTAAAAGTCTCACCTTAGGTTCAACTTTAAGCTACATGCCTATGTCAGCTTGAGTTCAAATGACCCTATCCTCCAATGACATTTGAATCAAAGTTGCATCATTTTTTAAATGACCATGGATAAGAGTGCATCAATAATTTTAAATAGTTCTAGTTGGTTACATTCTTATGTTACCATTTCTTGATATTTAATCATTTTCCCACTGACAGGATTATTGTTTTGCATAGATAACTGGTTCTCCCAACCAGCTGCCATTTGTTTTAGGTAGAACAGATCCCATGTCATTTTGACACGGGAGCCCAATTATATATACGAGGATTACTTGGTAAGACTCTTTGTAATATTAAAGGGTTTCAGTAAGATTTTTATTTTGACTCTTGGGGATTCATTAACTTAGCCAACAAAAAAAAAAACATGTTTAATTTCTTTTGTTTTTAATGTAAAAGGATTGGGTTTTTGTTTTATTATTTTTCCCAACCTGCATCCCGCAACCCACAAGATGCGGAATGCAGGAAACCTATTATTTTGATATTTCATTTTTAAACCTGCATCTCGCATCCCGTAAATGCGTGATGCGGGAGAGTTTTTATGAATTTTTATTTTTAGTCAACCCACATTCCACATCTTGCAACTTGCGGAGTACGGATTGCAGGGTTATCATTTGTTTGCGTTTTGGTTTGCGTATTTTCGCATCCTACAAGATGCAGAATGCAGGGTGTGGAGCCAATTGAATAAATTTTTGTTATTTTTCTATTCTACACTCTGCATTCGGCAACTTGCGGAATGCGGGTTGCGGAACAATTAATAAATTTGCGATTTTGTTTTTGATCTTGTATCCCTGCAAGCTCATCCTGACCATTCTTTTTTATTTTTACCATCATCTGACAGTCTGTATTATTTCTCAGGAATTATAAATAAGATGGATTGATTTACAATTTTTCACTGTCTTTTATTGCTATAATTCGCTCTGCTGTGTGATTTTTAACTCCATATTTCACCGCGTGATTCTGACATTGTTTATTGTAGTTTCAGGTTGGTTACTAAGCTGTTCTTTCACAAATTTGAACTGTTTACTGTGCTTCCTGTATAATTCAGTTTTAATTCTGGTGCAAGTATTCAAAGTTACACATGGCAACATCTGAAAGCCCCAGATTTACCAGGAGTAAAAACCTTCAGAAGGACATGTTCACTAAAGACCCAAATTTCGGTGTCTTTTCTGATAGTAGTAGCCAAGTGACTAAAACTTATCATTTGGACTGGTCCCGGGTTTACTCAATTTTCGATAATAATGACCTCTCATATTTCTAGAGTGACCAAATTGTTTATGAGAGAATTAGAGATTCTGGCCTACATATGATTGCTGCTAGACCGACCATCCTACCTTATAACGATGATGGTCGATGGATTATAGACCACGCCAATGTGAAAGATCGTTCTTTCAATACCAGCACCGGATCTCAGCTAGCCAATTTTTGCCCTAAAACGTTTGTCAGGATTTATGCTCTTAAACCTTATACCTAGCTCCTTGATGCAGACTTTGTTAACACTGCCAAGTCCAAATTCAATTTCGACCAAATGCTCAAATCTTGGATGACTAAACCTCGCAAGTTTTCCAAGAGAAAAGACGAATTACACCCCATCGAATGGTTTAAGCAGCCTTACTCCCTACTTGCAGTGATGTTATGTAGGATTTATGGTATCCCCAACTATTATTTATTTAAAGAGGAATGAGATCCCATTGCTCATCATATTATAACTACAGGCGAATCTTTCCCCTATGCCTCAATCCTGTCCGTGGAACTCAAAATTCTATACAAGAGTTCCATAAAGCCACTACTAAGAAAAAGCCCAATTCAATACCTTACTGCCTTCATTATGGACATATTTTGTGCTGATTTTCGTTACCTTAATCTGGGATGGAGTGGGAATTACCAGCCCCGCCTATACATATTTACCATTCTAAGCTCTGGGATGCCAACTATGTGACTAGGTTCTATGATATATGTGAAAGTTTTCTTGGCAGGGTATATTTTCTGATTTTCAACAAAGAAGCCTCTCCATTCTCATCGGAAGAAAAATCTCTGATAGCCACTATGGGAGACTAGTATGTGAGTGAATCATTCACCTACATCAATGTTTATGGCAGCAACAATGCTCACATGTTGCTGAAGGTAGTACCAGACAGGTTGGTTTTAGAAGAGATCTCACTTCAGATAGTTATAGAGGGGATCTACAAGAAATGTGCTGCACCAAAGAGGAAATTTTGGCCCAGGTTTTCCATTACCCTTGGATCCTTGAGTGTACCCACTTCAACTTGGGCATCGAAGTTGAGTGACCACATCTTGTCACTTAAACTTTGTTTTGCAAGCAAAAGGCAGCACGGTCCCAAAGGGATTGTCAATTTACACCTGAAGCAGAATCATTTTAAAACAGGATATGTTTATGAAGAAATTCTTGATGATTTCATTTATCAGGGAGTAGATACATTTTCTGAAGTCCTGGCAAGGGATAAGAGCAAAGAAGAGCAGAGCCATATCTTGTAGTACCAGAAAGAGATCAGAGACAGGGTAAAACATTACTCGTCTATGCAATTCGACATCTTGGAAAAATGACAAGAGATAGGGAAGAAAGAGAATCTCGAGCTGCAATAAAACAGGCTATGGTATCCAAAACTACATCTCTAGAAACCATCTCAGGCTTGGATAAAGGGAAATCTCCCATGGGAGAAATTCCCCAGACATCTGTAGAACAACAGGTTAAGGATTATTTGCAAACTTCTGAGGAGATAAAGCAGAAGCTGAACAAAATGACTTCAGCACTAGATACACAATAAATTGCAACCTCTTAGTCAGTTGAAGTTTCCCAGATATCCACTGTGGTTGATAAGACTCAAATTGGACAAAATTAGGTTGAAGACAAACCTTTAAGGAAGGTAGAGATTTCTAGTTCTATTCCTACTATTGACCTGACTAATTCAGAGGAAGAGGAGGGAAGAAGTTCTCCTGTGCCTGTTACTATTGAGACTGGTAATGATTTCCAAAATCTCACCAATGGTAGCAATGGTAATGTATCATCCCCTCTTCCTCAATCTCAATATTCTTGTCAGTGTGCTGATCCCTCTTCTTCTGCAATACTTCTTTCATCAATAATGGATTTATCATCATTTTATGATGTTTCTGTTGTGACTCCCTTTATGACTAAGCTTTATCAAAATGCCACTATATTACCTGAATCAATTATACCTGCTCCTATGGATATGCCTATTCCTTCATCTGTTGTTCTTCCAGTTTTCAAAACCCCTTTGATTATCCCTTCAATTAGCTATGTTTCATCCCCTATGTCTGAGAAAATTGTAATAGTGTCACCATCATCATTTCTTAAGGCTAATACTGTGCAAATCCCTTCTATGGAAGCTTCTATTCATGACATTTCTTCAGCCTCTGAAGTGACTCTTGCCCAAAATGTTACTTCCTCCCCTGCCACTTCTCATATCACTATGCCTATACCTTCTCAAACCACAACTCAAACTTCATCTTTGATTTCCACAAGCATTAGCATATTCCCTATTGATGAAGTTAGAGATGAGTTCAATGAAGACTTGGTGGTATCCTTGGGTGAATATAGATATAGCAAAGCTGCTAAATCAGTGGTAAGATGAGGCAAGAAGAGGGGCAAAGATCAGAATGATATGGACATGTCTATGGTGAATGAAGTTGTATGGATGCAACCATCAAGTGACCCACAAGCTTATGCTATAGATGCAGCTTCTGTTCTAGGATCTTTCGCAGGTGCATATCTGGATGTTGTTAATTCTTTAAGCAGAGAGTTTGATAAACAAAAGGTATAAATTGTCAGTTTGAAAGAAACACTAGAGCAGCTCAAGAAACAACATGAGGCCAAGCAGGATGAACTTCAATTGAAGAATGCTACTCTTAGTGAAGAGCTGCTAAAGGAAAAGAATGATAACGACACCTTGGTTCAAAAGGTTGCAGTGTTAGAAAGGAAAATGAAGAT
This sequence comes from Pseudotsuga menziesii, assembly GCA_001517045.1. Lineage (NCBI taxonomy): Eukaryota > Viridiplantae > Streptophyta > Pinopsida > Pinales > Pinaceae > Pseudotsuga > Pseudotsuga menziesii. Next base: position 103,131 of record LPNX011224243.1, on the reverse strand, counting down.
GCAACTGCAAGTGCAGCTTCATCCTCATTTTTCAAATTTTATCAAGAAGATTTTAAAGAACTTGCCATCAAAACTAACAGGGAACACTATGATTTGATATGTGAGTTATTTAAAAATTTTGATGATATATTTGAGACTGACATGGTGTTCAACAAAATGTCTGTTGTTCTGGAAGACTTAATTGAGAAAAGACAGTAGGCCTCAAAATATTATGATGAATTAATTGATTGGCATAGGTACATGAAGGAGAGACTTGATAATATCACTCTTCTCACTACTTTTCATTTTAAAAGAGCCAGAACTATTCTGAGCATGGGAAGACCTGGATGATACAATAGTTGAAGCTATAAAGAAAGCTCAGGCTATCTATGGTAGAAGATGGTATGCAGTTGATAATATCATGAATGAGTTATCCTTTCCTACCATGGCACTTATTGAGAAAGCATGTCCACCTGGAATGATGATCGAGCAAGTTGAGAAATGAAGAGATGACCAGGAGGATAAAATCAAGGAACTGGACCACATCAGCATACACGGCGTGGAGCAGTTAATCAAACACCCATTTGTAGTACAAAGCAAGATTCATGTCTACATCAGAGTTTGGCATAAGTTGGCTAAGAATGAGGTCAAAGATTATAAGTGTAATGCTCAATTAGGCATAGAATCGGCCACTTATCTTGATATTGAAGAGTTGCTACAAATTTGGAGGGCCTGGAAATATTTTCTAGGATATTAGTCTTGTTTAGGTTTTGGATCCCCTTTAGGGGGGATTCTATTGTTTGTAATAATTATTTAAGTGAATGATCTCCAATGTATTAGGGGCTCTTGAACTTTTGACTTTTGGAAAGGGGAGACTGATATAAGGGATCGTACTACACTTCAAATTTTTTTTGTAAGTTTTTGTGTAATTTGTTACAAAGAATTATTAATAAATACAGTGTTGCAATTTTATCTCTTGCACTTGATCTATCAAATTTCTTTGACAGGTTTTAGTTTCTTGTTCCAAATGATTAGATAGTACTGTGGTTCATTTGTAATCAATTAATGTGTTTATTTAACTTTGATTTATCTCTGTTAATTATCAATACATTGATAAAGCTTCATGAAATTTCTTTTATGAACTGTCTTTATCTATTTCTGCAAATGTTTCAGTAGTAAGATTTTTATAGCTTATAGGTTGGTTTTTCAACTAACGTGAGTACCTGCAGGTTATCTTGAATGGTTTAATTCTTATTTACTGTTATTTAAATTTTTTTTTAAAGAATTGTAATCTCAGTAAGTACAGTTTCATCTTATTTACATTTTTGTCAATCTAATGAATTGCTTGGTCTTCACACAACTCAAGATTACTTGTAATCATTCAACACCTTTTCAGAGTAGTTTAGACTTATATTAAGTTCATCTTCCTAGTTAGGTTTAAGTTTACCTTTTTCTTTTCTTAACTCCTTGTTTTCCATTTTGGAAAGCAGATCCAATGTGGATCAAATCCATCCATAAGCCAGTGGAGGCTACAAAAGTATCCGTGGGAGATTACCATCCCAAACAGCTCGAGGATAGAACAATACCTGCGTGGGATTGTTTGAAGCCTTTGGCTGGGTGTTATCCGCCTAAATGGCACCTCTCCGTCCAAGTGCCGACATTCCTCATGTTGGTACACAAAAGGACATCTATGGATTGAGGTTTGCCCAGGGTACTCTTGATGAGCTTCTTATAATACATTCCTCCTCCATTCAGCTGGTCACTTTGACATTTTACTATGTTGACTTGCATTCGCGACTTTCCTTTTATGCAAATCGCGAGTCATTCGCGAGTGTCTCTTATAGAAAGTCACATATGTTTGTATTCGCGGGTTGTCCTTCTATACACCCTTGAATATGTCCCTGAATAGTTAAAAATAAAACACGCGTTAATTGGAGATTAGTTAACTCATTTAACTTAATTTCCTTAACTGCTACAACTTCCCCAACCTTCGAGAACTGCCTTATTTCACCCATATAAATATAGGCCTTGGGGAGGGTGTTGGAGATACAGAACTGCCGACTCCACTGGGGAAGCCTAGACTGCTGTAGGTTTTTCTATATCCTGACCAGTCTTTGCTTGGAAGTTTGTCTGTGATCTTTTGTCCTGGTTTATACTTGCTTCAGTATTCGAAAGTGTTGGTTATTTTTCTTGTTTTTGAGAAAAAGTTTATACCCATGCGCGAGTTGTCCTTATAGATAGTCGCGAACACTGGTTGGCATTCACGGGTTGCTATATTGGACAGTCGCGAATCATTCGCGAGTTGCTCTTATAGACAGTCACGAGTATGCCTGGAAGTAGGGATTTTTTAAAGTTAAAGTTTGCTTGTTCTTTGCTTTGGGTAATCCCTGTTTCTGAGTGGATTTTCTTATGAATGCTATGTGGCTTGTTTGAGTGCCTCTGTTGATCACATTTTGTGCTTTTTCGAAAGCCCTTGAGTCTTTTTGCTTGGATTATTTACTGCTTGCATGCTGAAGTGGCTGGCCTGTTTGGGTTGTGGGCTAATGTGTCTTTGCCCAGATCTGTAATCAGGGTCTTGGACTCTATTTTCCAGTCTGTCTTCTGACAGTGGCTGGTTGTCATTTGCCTTTATAAGTCTACAATGATTTTTTTCATTGTGTGCACCCAAGATAGGGTTCCTAGCCTTCCTTGTTGGTTGTCTTTTGTTTCTGTCAGCCTCTTGGTTTTAGTTTGTTACTTTTAGACAGTTTATTTGATTCAAGTTTGCTCAAGTACATTACCTTGTAGGTGAATGAATTTTAGGGAGTTAGTGTCATCCCTTTTGGTTGTTCTTTATCTATGTGGTAAGCTTTTTATAGCATTAGGGTTTTCTCTTTGCTCTTTCCCCTACCTCCTTTGCTTGGCATGATTTTTGGCTTATGTTTCTGGTCAACCTCTATTAGTGATCTTTGTCTGAGTTCAGAAGCTTGTTGGTGTTGGTTTCCTTCTTGTTTTGTTGGTTAACTTCACCATGCCAAATTAGTTGTCTTGTCTATTATGCAAGCCTTCCTTCCAAGTAGGGTTTATACTAACTTTAGGGCATTCTAGAGTTTGTTGGTGGTTGCATAGCAAAGTTCCTTTTGCTTTGTTCTTATTATCTGCATACTTTGCTTTGTAGTAGTTTTTCTTTTGCACTTATAAAATAAAATTAAAAAGAGCATATACTTGTTTTTGTTGCTTTCCCCCCTACCTCCTTCTTTGGCTTGACCTTGTTGGACAAGGTACTGAGCAGCCTTTGTTTGTAGGTTTAGATTGATACTTGGGACTTGTTGACCTTTGTTTATGTCAATCTTTTTGCTCAGTCTCTTCATTCCAAAGTTGTTGGCTTGTTTACCTTTGTAAACCTTCTTTTCAAGTGAGGTTGATATCTAACTTTAGGGAAACCTAGGGTTTGTTTTTGGGGTATAAAGTAGTTGTCTATTTGCTTTGCTTACAGTACTTGCTTGCATTAGTTGATAGGCTGATTTTTCTTTTGCATTTATAAAAGAAAAAGACAAAAACATATGTTTGCTTTATATGCATGTAGATTAGGTTTTTAGTCTATATTGCATGGCATGTCATTGTTTTTGAAAAAATTAAAAAATATAAAAAGAATTTGTTCTTTTGTGGCTTTTAAGTTTTCTATTTGAAAAAGAAAAATAAAGACAATAGTTTTTGCTTTTTGCAGTTCATTTCTCTTTGCTTAGTCATTTTGTTTCAACTTTTGAGTCAAAACACCACATAAGTTTCATGCCATTTACCCTCTGACTAAAAACAGCCCTTAAAATAAACGATATAATTTTAAAAATTACTAGTAAGTTTTATTTTATAGGGTCATACACCAACTAGCTCAGGCTAGACTTGTGGATTAGGGAGTTTCAACTCTCCACAAGTGTTAAAATTTCAGACATAGTTGGCCAATCACTAGGTAAATCCTTTTCTACGTTGATTGTATCTGGGAAGCTCCTCTCAAATGGGAGTTAAGCACTCGGCCACGTGGAGGCTTGGATAGAGGAGATAACCCTCCGAATCCTTATCAAAACACTGCTTCCCCTTCACCTGTAGTTGATTCTCCTCCTCCTTCTACCTCATGCGGTGAAAGTACCGATGCTAGTAACCGGCAGTCTAAAAGGAGTAAAAGAAGGAGGAATAGGAAGAAGGCACATAAGCAAGGGGGCACCCGTTTGACCTCTGCAAGTCAAGTTGAACCTCACCACCCAGCCTCTATGGTTCATGCTGGGGGAACCTATCCAACCTTTGCAAGTCATGTTGGATCTAAGCACTCAACCTTTGCAAGTCAAGTTGATCTTCACCATCTAGCATCTGTTGATCATGATGGTGGGATCCTTCCAACCTTTCCAGGTCATGTCGGTTTCAGTCACTCGGCCTCTGTGGTTCATGCTGAGGGCACCCATTCAACCTCTGTTGTTCAAGTTGAACCTCCCCATCTAACCTCTATTAGTCATGTTGGATCCATCCACCCAGCCTCTGTGGTTCATGCTGGGGGCACACACTCAACTGCTGCAAAGCAGATTGATCTTAACCATTCAACCTCTGTTGTTCATGTTGGTGGTGCCCATCCAACCTCTGCAGGTCATGTTGGATCCAGTCTCTTAGCCTCTGCAAGTCATGCTAGGGGCAGTCTCTCAGCCTTTGTGGTTCATGCTGAAGACAATTCATCAGCCACTGCGAGTCATGTTGACACTGTTGAAAAGACTACCCGTTCAAAACACAAGCCCAAGTTTCCTTGTAAGCTTTGTGAGGGAGACCACCTTACTTATAAATTCCCTTCTATCGCGAAGGTGCGAAGAGTTTGGATTCATGGTCATCCCGTTTTTGAACATTCTGAAGTCTCTCAACAACTAGCCTCTCTTCGTCAGGTTGGACCCAGTCACCCAGCCTCTGTTGTTCATGCTGGGGGCAAACTCTTAGCCTCTGTAGGTCATGCTGAGAGAAAACAGTCATCCACTGCTAGTCATGTTGACACTGTTGAGAAAAATGGTCGTTCGAAGTGAAAACTTAAGTTCCCTTGTATGTTATGCAAGGGAGATCATCTTACTCACCTATGCCCTGCTATCCCAGAGGTGCGAAGAGTGTGGTCCAAGACTCAAGATTTTCCTTCTCCTGAACAATCGATATTTTCTCAACAACCTACTCAACCTTTGGTTGATCAAGTGGTCGAACCAATCTCAGATTTGGTCGATCCCACTCTTCTTTCGAAGAGTGATCCTAATGTGATTGAACCAATGTCATCTTTGGTCAATCCCACTCTCCCTTGAAAGAGTGACTTTCACGAAGCGATTGAATCGATTCCATTGTCGATCAATCCCACTCTTCCTTTGGAGAGTGAAGTGTCTACTAGTCACATTTTCTTCACTGCCAGTTCAGAACTTACTCAACAAGGGGGCACTGAACTTGCTTCGGATCAACCCCCACCAAGCTCTCGAATTGCTTCCTTTGATTGGGATAGCCTAGTTGAGCCGCGCCTTCCTTCTAGTGCACCTTTCTAGATAAAGGTCAAAGTTGAACCTTACACAATTGCTCGTTGTATTGTTGATGAAGGGGCCTCCGTTAGTATTTTGTCTGCTCATGCTTGGCGAGGCATGGGATCTCCCAGCCTTGTGTCGACTACTAGTCAGTTACTGGCATTTGATAGAAGAACTTGTATAGCCTTGGGAATTCTTGCTCAAACACCTGTTACTTTGGGTGGGAAGACTGTCTTAGTTCACTTCATGGTGATAGAAGACCCCTTGGACTTCAATATGCTCTTGGGACGTGATTATGTCTATACCATGCAAGCTGTTGTGTCAACATTCTTTCGCATGATGTATTTTAATCATGGAGAAGAAATTGTCACTATCGATCAGTTGGATTTTCTTGATCCGTCTCCTGACCCAACTAGAGACCAGGTCTTTCCTTTATTAATTCCCAGTGTTTCTATAGACACTACCCCGCCACAGGTGAACTATGTGGCTGAATTATGTGGCCTCTTTTCCTTTGTGTTCAATTGCTACTGAGAAGCAGCCTCTGTTTTCATGCTTACCTTCTCGGGACTTGGTCCCAGCAGTTGATCGGGTGGGTCATCCTATACAGACTGTAGAGCATGCTCTCCACTCTGTTGATCCATTTGAAAGTTTAGATATGTGTCCTATCTCGGATGATATCCTTCCTTTGGATGAAGTCTTCCTAGAGTCTTTGATACAGTCTGAACTTCTTTTGGATGTTGGTTTAGTTATGACTAAGTCTGACCCTGATTTGCCTAGTAAGACTGAATTTTCTTCTTATGTTGGTCTTGTTGAGTCTTTTGACTCTTTCTTCGAACAACAAGTCAGTGATCCTAATGAGTTTGATTTTTCTTATGAGTTTTTCAACTCCTGTGATACTGAGTTTGTTCCTACAGACTCTATATCCCTTGTTGATTTTTGCTCTCCTTCTGAGGTCGATCTTATTGATTATAAACCCTTTAGCCTTGGTTCTATAGAATCTTCTTCGGTTGATTCTGCCTTGACTTTACCTTTTATAGAAGATAGCAAAGTCACATGTGTTTCTGCCAAAGTGACCCGCATCGGATCGTTTCTTCTAAATATGATCCTCATGTTGTTGTTTCTTGGAGACAGGATTTGTAGTTGGATTCACAACTGTTTACTGGCCTTGCTTTGTGTTTCAAGTTGTAATTGCATTTGCATGTGCCCTGCTCGTGCTTATGAGCCTGATGCCGACTTCCACACTTTTAGCTTGTTGTAGAAGCCCTCATCTTTGTTCTCATCATCGCTATGCCTTGTATCATTTTGCCTTTGCAACTTGACACCCTTTACTTTGAGGAGACGTTCCCCGAGTGTCCTTATCTTGCTCACTTTCCTTGCATTATGCATAGGTCTGTTCCTTGCGCTTGGAACTAGTTTTTCCTGCCTATGACACTCGTCTCCTCGCATTTAGAGCATTCTTTCTGTTCTCCTTTGAGCTCATTAAAAACAGTAAGGAGGCCACGAGTTGACTTTTCCAGACTCGTTAAAACTTCATGGGAAAGATTTTGAGTTTCTTTAGGCCCAAGTCTGACTCCTCAAAATAGACTTAACTGTCGAGTAAACTTGTCCGTTTAGTCTCGTTAAGAATATGTGAATGGGCATCCTCATTGGTGGTAGGTTATCTCTTTCTCAGACCATGTGGAATAATACAAGAAAGGATCTCTCTCTTTTCTTTTGAATTGAGAAGAGTATTCTCAGGCATAGGTTTATCTCTTTTTCGGACCTGAGGGACTAAATATACGGAAAAGGAACCTCCCGGTATGAGCTTAGTTTTCTCTTTTTCGTGCTCTGGACCAAAACATGAAAAAGATTCTAAGTGTACTTTATGTCTTTGTCATGCTCGTTAAACCCTAAAGAACAAAGCATCGAGTTTACTGTTGTAAGCCCCATTTCTCATAATCAAATGGATCTTTTCGAGTGATCTTGCCTTCCTTCACACTTGTAAAACTCAGGCTATATACTGCTTTTGAAGGAGCGTTGGGTAGGTGGTAATTTAACCTTTTTTGGACCTTCCTGACTAAGTACGAAAAAGGTGCACCTTTTCTTCCTTGGAAGTTAAGAGAGTTCTTCTTTGGTTTGTTTTATACTTTTTTGGCCTCAGGAGACTAAATTGTATGAAAAAGGACCCCCCTGGAGTCTTCTTTGGAGTTTTCAGACTCTCTAAACTATGAGAACACCATCGAGCATGTACTAGTTTGGGCTCGTAAAATCCACGAATCAGTGCTTTATCAAGCATTCTTCTTTCTTTTCTTCGAGCTTGTCAAAAATGAAGATGGTCCTGAGTTTTTCTTTCTTGGACTCGTTAAACTTTTTACAAGAAAGAGGGGATACTATCAAGCATTATTTTCCCATCTCTTCAAGCTTGTTAAAAAATGAAGAGGGAACCGAGTTTACTTTCCTGGACTCATTAAAATTTAACAGGGAAGGTAAGGAAGAAGTTTTCTCTTGTTTTTAGTAATGGCAGCATGTCATCCTTGAACATAGCACTCTTTGTTTTCCGATATCCATGTTCCAATGTTCACTTGTGTTCAGCTATCACTTTGAGTTTCTTACTCCTCCTCTTGTCTGTTATACCTAGGGAATCTGATCATGTCTCCTACATGACAGATAAGTCTAGTTGTTCTCTTTATAAGTTATACGCTACCTTGGGTCATCTCTGTGGTGTGCTCCCTGTTTAAGGAATCTTCCCAACTATTTGTTTTATAGCCTGATCTCATCACGGTTATATCTGTTATCTATTTGTGTCTCCCTTCTTTTGCCCAGTTCCTAGTCACTCTTGTGATCCATTGGAGGATCTATTGCCTTCCCTATCACAGCATGGTTCAGTTTCAACACTTCCTGATGACGAAGACCTAGATTTTTGACGATGGTACCTCAGGATTCACTTTCATTATTGGTGAATTCCTTTGCTTCAGTTTTTTATTATTATCTATTGATTGACAAACTGTTGAATCCTTTCCATGTTCAACTTCAGCTCCCCTTATTCACATGGCTTGGATTGTATTGGTTCTTTGGGATCCTTTATGAAGACTTTAGTTCCTCTTTGATGGACTAAGTTGCGCAAGATTATGTTCTATACACAGCTTCCAGATCTTTGCAGACTCATTCTTGTATATTGTGGCTTCGATCCACCTTTGTAATATGCATGGTGCTATATGATGTACTCAAATATTGTAACGGAGCTAGTGTTCCAGTAAATTGAACATAGCATCCTCAGATGTAACTTTGTATATGCCATTACTATGTATTTGTTTCAAGTACTCTCTCTGCTCCATTGGATTTCTGAGTTCTCCAAAGCTGATGTTTATAATGTATTTCGGCGATCGTTTCCCTCTGACCTCACACATTAGGGGGCATTTGTTATCCGCCTAAATGGCACCTCTCCGTCCGAGTGCCAACATTCCTCATGTTGGTACACAAAAGGACACCTATGGATTGAGGTTTTCCCAGGGTACTCTTGATGAGCTTCTTATAATACATTCCTCCCCCATTCAGCTGGTCACTTTGACATTTTACTATGTTGAATTGCATTCACGACTTTCCTTTTATGCAACTCGCGAGTCATTCGCTAGTGTCTCTTATAGAAAGTCACGTATGTTTGTATTCGCGGGTTTCTCTTGTAGCAAGTCGCGAATCATTTGCGGGTTGTCCTTCTATACACCCGTGAATATGTCCCTGAATAGTTAAAAATAAAACACGTGTTAATTGGAGATTAGTTAACTCATTTAACTTAATTTCCTTAACTGCTACAACTTCCCCAACCTTTGAGAACTGCCTTATTTCACCCATATAAATACAGGCCTTGGGGAGGGTGTTGGAGATATAGACTTGGAGAGCAAAGTTATGCTGGTGGATTGTATACAGAAGTCTTTGGAGCAATGGAACTTAGAATCCTTTGGTTGCAGAGGGGTCCTTGTCTCAGACGTTGGGTTGTAATCTGAACTATTTTCATTATTGATAATAAAGAGAATCCTTCTTCCATGTGTGTTTCATGCATCTTGGTTTGATAAATGTTTATGTTTCTGCATCTTATATGTGATTTATATAACCTGTTTATATATATATATGAATCATCTTGTATCTGGGAGATTGTCTCTTGACAGGTGAAAGGGGAGCAACCTTGGAGATTTTGGAGATGAAGTAGATCGGAAGAGGACTAACAAGGATCGACCTTCTTACCCATATTTCACCATCCCTTATTTTACCTTCTTCATTGTTTACTAGATTCCTAGGATGGGATTCTTCCATCGAAATTCCCACATCTTCCATAATTTCCTGTGAAAACCAAGTTATTGTTCTCTTCCTGTTTGTAAGAGAGTCAAACCACAACAAGATAAATTTAGTTTTCTATTTTTATCAGTTTCAGTGTTGGTTTTGTTTAGGCCAAGTGTAAAATAACTTGGATCACTTCATGTTTTGATGGACAGGTTATGCCATAAGTGGTGTTTGAAAAAAGGGTGATGACAACCCTACAACCACTCATCAAGGTGATGTTTTTCATTTCTTTGTAATTTACTTAAGTTGTCGTGTCCCAAATTTTGCGTTTGGTCACAATTTCCTAATCACATTTTCCATATTCATGAGATTTTGTCAAATTGATGCTAAGGGTCAAATAACTGCCAAGGAGGAAAATTACTAGTTTCCTAGGTTGGGGGTGGAAGCTTTGAGATTTGGAATAAGGGGAACAATAAATGATGTTCAAACATTAGAATGGAATAAATATTTAATAATGGATCTTATTAAATAAATAGAATATAAAATTGAAGTGGAAAAGGAGCATGGAGACACATGGAAACTATGGGGCCCACACAAGCTAGAATGTATGTGCCACATGGCATCCTCCTCTTGCAATTTCGAATCCATGGGAAACCTAAATGTTCTTGGATGAGTTAGAAGGCTAATACACTTTTCCATATGAATCCTACATCGAATTTGGAAGGAAAATTAACTTACATGGGGGAGGAAGAGTCATTTTGGAGCCAGTGAGACACTTGGACTATATTCCCTAGCTCTATGACAACAATGATGAAGATGCTATGACACCTATGAAACAAATCATATCTGAAGGATGAATTCTGAAATACCTAAAATTTCAGGTCTAAATATATCATCCAATAGTGTGCTAATGTGATTTGGGGAAGCTCAATGGGTTCCTACTCAAATTGGGGGAAGATGGAAGGCTAGGAAAGGGAGGACACATGGAAAATATTGAGCCCCCACCCAAATTCGAATTGGCTTGAGTTTGTGGATGTATCGGTAACCTTAGAAGGCTAAGGATGTTTATAAGATACATGAATCAACAAATATAATGTATTTTTTCATTTGAGAAATTGTCATTAGTGAATTGTGAGAGCTAGTGGATGACTAGTTTTCTTGCCTTAGCCAATTTCGAGGGTGAAAGATTCCCATCCAAGTTGGTTTTGGAGAGGCCACTCAGGTATTTCATGGAGATTTAATGGATTTTTATTTTCAGGTGTAATCTATATGGAATCTTTTGTTTTCTTCTATTGCAACACTTTCTCTCGACCATTTCCAATTTTTATTGCATATTCTTGCTCATGGAGGGATTGCACTTTGGGTGAGCTATTGATCTCTTTGGGGAATATTATAATGCCCAATTATTTTATGGTTTTTATTTAAATGCTATGTATTTCAATTTTATAAGACTCTCATGCTGAAATACTGAAATATTTCATGTAAAAATGTCAAGCAATGAAGAAATAGTGCCATTTCCCTACTATCTTGTTGTGAACCAATGTAATGTTGATGGATTCGAATGGATAAGTAAAATAATGATTGTTTATGGGTGAATGGAATATTATATTTCATAATACTCTCAGGTCTAAATACCCAAAACATTTCATGTATAAATGTTAAACAATGAAGAAACAGTGGCATTTCCCCACTACCTTGTTGTGAACCAATATAATGTTGATAGATTCAAATGGATAATTAAATTAATAATGTTTTATGGATTAATGGAATGTTATTTATGGATTATATGAGTTTAATTTTCATTACATAAGAATTTGGATTTATTTTTTTGAGTTTCATAGCATTTGGAGAAGTTTTCCTATCATTTCCCCCGAGGTTGAAACTAGTCTTTTGCATCTGATTTAAGGGAGTTATAGAAGACATTAAAAGTTGAATCATGATAAATTTGATTTAATATTGATTTATTTTACATTTCCCTTCTTCCATTCATAAATTTTATTTGGATTGAGTGCATTTGGGAAGCCATTTTCAGTATTCATTGTGGGGAATAAGAACCCCAAATTGCTAGTAAAGACTCCTACTTTGGCCAGAATATTAAACAAATTTGTAGAATTAATTTTAGGGTAATAAATAATAATTTAACATAATATTCAATTATTAATATCATTCATACACCTTCTTAGAATATTTTGGAGGATTTGGGCCAATGTGGAGATCTAGACATCAAAACTAGTCAAAGGTCAAATTAGGGGAAAAGGTGAAAAATTGGTCAATTAATAAAATTTCAAAAAGGGACATTACAGTGGTATCAAAGAATTATATTTGAACCTGATGTGGTATGATATTTATGAGGAAAATAATTCAGGGACAACCATTATATATTTAAACCCAAAAGTGCTTTTGTTGAAGAGGTAACTATGACTAGGGATGAAAAGGGAACCTCATATGATGGTGAGGAGCATATAAAAATCATAGAACCTATATTTGAAGACATGACCAAGAATATTATGAAAGGATTGAATTGTTGGCTATCCAATGTTGGAGAAAATATATTGATCTTAAGAAAACCAAGGGAAAAAATGCATCAGCTTGCTTGAAGGAGCAAAAGGAGGAGACCCATGAACCACCTAGTTCTGAAATAGGTGAAGTAGAAGAAGTAGTACATGAAGATGATCAGAATTAACTCCCAAGTGACTCTGAAAAATATGAATATACATCACATGATTATGAAGAAGTTTCTATTGAAAATACTGAAGATCATTTTGAGACACATTCTACCTTGGAAATGAAACAAAGAGCATCTACTCATGGATGCTTGAAATATGAAGGAGTACCTACTCATGGGTGCTCACAACTCTATGTTGGTGACATAGAGATAAGATTTCAAAATGTTTCTACAAGCCAAATTTCTAGTAAACATGAAAATGAATACCTTGTAGTATTTGAAGAAGAAACAAGATCAACTTCCCCATCACCACTGGAGCTTCATGAAGTTGGTCCAAGCAAGAAGGAAAAAGATGAGGAGGTTCATTTGCAAGAGCCTCATTTTCTTGAAGGGTCCTTAAAGATAAATGAAAATAAGATACAAGATGACCTTAGAGTACTACATGACACTAAAGTATTGGTTTTAAATTCTTGTTGGAAAATTTCTTCATTGCAGGATCCATCCTTCCTTGAAGACATGGAGAAGATTCAAAGATAAATGTGCCACATCAAAGGTAATTTCATGTCTTTTTATTTTTTATAGAAACAATTTTTTTGAGCTTAATGAATTGTTACATGATGCATACTTGAAGAATGATGAGGATAATCATAAGATCACAATTCAAAATGAGAAACGTCTTGAAAATTTGCAAGATACTTGTTTTTTCTCCTATGTTTCAGATTGTCAAATGGTAGATTGTTTGGAGGATTATCATGACATGGCGGATCATGAGAAATGTGTAAATTTGAATGTGATTGATGTGTTTTAATATGAACTTGAAGAGACCCAAAAACTTGATGTGGTGGAAGAGGAACTTGAATGATCTATTGAAGAAGATTATACAATTTTTAAAGAAGAGCATGATTCCTCTACATTGGAACCAATCTATGACAAAGGTTTCACACTTTTGAAGGAGCTGCATCATACTACCCATATGGATCCTTCCCATGATGAAACTTCTGTACTTTTTTATCATTTGGGTGAGTTAGTTCATTCTCCTACTTCCTACAATTCCATGTTTTGCAGCATTAGTCTCAATGAAGTATGGGTGAAAGGGTTTTTTTGATGGTGCCACATGAGGAGTATGGAACTCCTATATTTACTTTTTATGATGACATGGTTGGAGAAAATTCTTATTCACATTTTCATAAGCATCCTTTGTTACTTTATGATTATGCACATCTACATGGATGCATCTATGATATGCATTTGAGTCACTTGAAGACTCATGGTTTTTCTTGCTCAACACTTGGTTCAATTGATGTTGGAGGAACTTCATCCAACACTGGGGTGAATAGAATTATGATTGAAGAACATTTTTATTTCCAGCCACATACTTTGTTATATCATTATGATTCTCTCATTCATGGATGTATGGGTGAGACTTCTTTGAGTCATTTGAAGTCTCGTTTTTTTTGCTCATTATTTGTTTCAGATTTTAGTGGAGATTCTTCATTCACTTCTTTGATGAAAGAATACATGGCTGAATATTTTGATGCATATCACATCCTTTTGGAGCAGAATTATAGGACATGGGATCCTCACCTATGTCATTGGAGCATATTTGATTGGTCACTTTATGCTTGTATGCATTTGACAAATGGTGGTCTACTTGGAGGTATAAGCACTTTCATGATTTTTTGATGAGGCACCTCCTTGATGTACATTTTTATTATGTTGTTATGTACTTTGAGGATATATATTATGTACTCATGATGTTTGGAAGAATGAATACAAGAAAATGGGATATTGGAATTCTCTTTCCTAATGGTATGGGTTGGAGAGCACTCTTAATTGTTGGGGTGCAATACAAGCAATGGGACCCTGGAATATTTTTTAGTCCCATTGATTTCAATTTTTTTTGGGAAACAAGTAGTATGGGAGATGGATTCCCCACTTAATAAAGTGATATTAATCAGATTATTGCAACATCAATCATGGTGGTTCCTCTCTAAAACATTCATGGAATATCCAAGACTCAAAGTTGGGCAACTCAGTGGTAACTTCAAAGAATCATACAGAAAGCAGGTTCTTCAACACCCATGTTTGAAATTGCTTGAGGACAAGAAATATTGGTAAGGGAGGATTTGTAATGATGCAAATTTTACATTTTTTCACAATTGCCTAATAACATTTTCCATATTCATGAGATTTTGTCAAATTGATGCTAAGGGTCAAATAATTGCCAAGGAGGAAAATTACTAGTTTCCTAGGTTGGAGGTGGAAGCTTTGGGATTTGAAATAAGGGGGAAGATAAATTATGTTCATACATTAGAATGGAATGAATATTAAATAATGGATCTTATTAAATAAATAGAAGAGAAAATTGAAGTGGAAATGGAGCATGGAGACACATGACAACTATGGGGCCCACACAAGCTAGAATTTATGTTCCACATGGAATCCTCCTTTTGCAATTTTGAATCTATGAGAAGAATAAATGTTCTTGGATGATTTATAAGGATAATACATTGGAAATATGCATCATAGGTCTAATTTGGAAGGAAATGTAACTTACATGGGAGAGGAAGAGTCATTTTGGATCTACTAAGACACTTGGACTAGATTCCCTAGATATCTGACAACAATGATGAAGATATTATGACACCTATGACACAAATAATATATGAAGGATGAAATATGACATATATGACATGTTAGGTCGAAATAGAGAATCCAATAGGATGCTCATGTGATTTGGGGAAGCTCAATGTTTTCGACTCAAATTGGAGAAGATGGAAGGCTAGGAAAGTGAGGACACATGACAAATATTGAACCCACACCCAAATTCGAATTGGATTGAGTTTGTGGATGTATTGGTAACCTTAGAAGGATAAGGATGTTTATAAAATGCAGGAATCAACCAAGAGAATGGATTTTGTTCATTTGAGAAATTGTCATAATTTTTGAATTGTGAGAGCTAGTGGATGACTAATTTTCTTACCTTAGCCAATTTCGAGGGTGAAAGATTCCCATCCAAGTTGGTGTTTGGAGAGGAAACTTAGGTATTTCATGGAGATTTTATGGATTTTTATTTCCAGGTGTAATATATAGGGAAGCTCATGGTTTCTTCTATTGCAGCACTTTCTCTCAACCATTTCCATTTTTTATTGCATATTCTTTCTCATAGAGGGATTGCGCTTTGGGTGAGCTATTGATATATTTGGGGAAGCTTATAATTCCCCATTATTTTGTGTTTTGATATAAATTATTTTTATTTCAAGTTTATAATACTCTTATTTCAAAATACTGAAATATTTCATGTAAAAATGTCAATCGATGAAGAAATAGTGCCATTTCCCCACTATCTTGTTGTGAACAAATGTAATGGTGATGGATTCGAATGGATAAGTAAAATACTGATGGTTTATGGATGAATGGAATTTTATTTTTGCATTTAAAATTTCACAATACTCTCAGGTTGAAATACCCAAAATATTTCATGTGTAAATGTTGAACAATGAAGAAACAATGCAATTTCCCCACTACCTTGTTGTGAACCTATATAATGTTGATAGATTCGAATGGATAAGTAAAATACTGATGTTTTATGGATGAATGGACTTTTATTTATGTATTATATGATTTTAATGTTCATTAAATAAGACTTTGTAGTTATTTTGTTGAGTTTCATAGCATTTGGAGAAGTTTGCCTATCATTTCCCTCAAGGTTGAAACTAGTCTTTTTGCATCTAATCTAAGGGAGTTATAGCATAAATTAAAAGTTGAATGGTGATGCATATGAGTTCATATTGATGTAATTTACATGTCCCATAATTCTATTAAAAAATTTGAGTTGTCTTGAGTGCAATTGAGAAGCCATTTTCAGTATTCATTGTGGAGGAATTAGAACCCCAAATTCCTAGTCAAAACTCCTACCTCGACCAGAATATTAAACAAGTTTGCAAAATCCTTTGGAGAGTAATAAGAATCAATGAACACCATATCCAAACCTTAATATCAGACATATACCTTATGTGAATATTTGGGAGCATTTGGACCAATTTGGAGACCTAGACATCAAAACTAGTCAAAGTTCAAAATAGGGGAAAAAGTGAAAAAATGGTCATTTTAGTAAAATTATTAAAAAGGGACATTACATAAGTTCAATTTTATAGGGACCTAAGCCTAGAAGATATGGCTTAGAACTAACATACACAATTCGTAAATGGTTTATGGACTTGAAACCCTAACACAACATAAGGGTTGATGTTTGGTTAAGTATTTGGTTAAAGGTGTTGATCAAGGTTGTTTGGACTATGGTGATAAACACCATAGTTGTTACCCTAGAATTTAACATTAGACCTTGTACGTTAATGTTTTATAAAATGGTTTAAACCATATATTTGACAAGATATACAAGGATGCCAGTGCATGCAATTAATTTTTGGGTTATGGGACAATAACTCTGCCTTGGATGTGAGTTGATAGAGCATCCAAGCATTTTAATGGTATGTTCTAAAAGTGTTTCCAAGAGGGATATAATCCCTCCATATGTCACAATATCCTGCAAGGGATTTTGAAATGGTTTAATACAATTTTACTCTATTTGATGTTTTTCATTCTCGTATTATTTTGGTCTATAACTGTTCTTGGAAGAGAACTCAACCATTTCATGGTTGCATGCGTGTCTCCCTCTCGTGTCTTGCATAATCCGTTAATGATAGTTTATTTCTTGTTTTTGAGGTTTTCCTGAAGGTTTTTATCAGTGGTATGGATTCCATTATGACCTCAACCTATTTGGCTCATCGTGGTGAGGAAGGAAACAAAGCATGTTTCGATCTTACCAATCCTTTAAAACGGTAACACATACAACCTCAACTAGTTTTTTACTTAGTTTAAATTTTGTTTTTAACTTAATGTTATATCAAATAATTAATTGGGGTTTCTCCTTCATTTGAAGGAAGAGGAGAAATAAGGGCATCTAGAAGGATCTGACCCCTGACCCTCTATGCATTTGAATTCATGTAAGCTTCAAACTAAACATTTTTCATGATTGTTGAAATCAATATAATTATAGGTTTCAATAAAATATATAATTTTAACTGTGTAAGTTTGGAATTCAGGTTGTATGCTGGCCTATGAGAGTGGCGGAAGAGTCAGCTCCTCTCAGGCCTGTTACTTCTTTGCCAAAAGTGAGGATAAATACCCCTACTTTGTTTAAAGTGTTAGTTTTTCATCATATAAGAAAGAATTATGATCTTAGGATCTTTTCACTGAGAGAATAACAAGCACAACAATAAAACATAAGCACATCACAAGAGACAAGAGACACAAAGAGTTTAAGATCGGGGAAACCATAAATGGAGAAAACCCTGCAAATTCCTCAAAGATAGAATCACCACAATATGTAAGGCCCCAAAACAGTAAGATGCACTCCCGACAGCAGTAGTCTTCTAGTCCCAGTATATTTCCTTCTTCACTAGTGCACCACACTTGAGAGGGTAAGTGATGTGTTGTACAAGTGATAAATAGACAGACTCTCACTCTCTATTTATATTCTTTCGTTCACTTGAAGTGCACTTAATCATGTCGGCCCAACCAACAATTACTTACTCGAGCCTACACCTTAATTAGTGTATAATAACTCAAGTGCCCCAAAACTGTGGGGACTTACACAATGACTTGACAAGACTTGTTTACATTATTAATCCTCCCGATCGGAACATCGGGGAATGACAACATGACTCAAATACATAATAGAAACATCCCGGAATAAACATCAGGTTACAATACATAAGAATACATTCCGAAGTTACATATACATCAACACTCCCTCTTAACTAGGAATGTATTCTTTCGACACGATTTTCAGCACTGGTCTTCTTCTCTGTATCAACTGGATCATCTTTTTCTTCAAGTCATCTTCATCTTCAAGTCATCTTCATCACTGGATCTGGATCATCTCTCGATCTGGACCGTCATAGAACATCATCACTGGATCTGGATCATCACTCGATCTGGATCATCATCACTGGACTGGATTTGGATCATCACTCGATCTGGATCTGGATCATCACTCGATCTAGATCTGGATCTGGATCATCTCTCAATCTGGATCATCACTGCTAGATCTGGATCATCACTCAATCTGGATCTCTCGGAGTCATAATAACTGGATCTGGATCTCCTCTAGTCATCATCATGTGTGTACTATCTCGTCATAGGAAGTTCTGCAGAGCCAGCCCTTTTTCATGCTGGTTGTAGGCCTAGCCACTAGGTAGGTCCTCGCCCAGCACTTACATCTGACCTGCTCATCAGAAAGGCATGCCCAGCACTCACATTTGATCATGTAGTAAACTACAATCACATCAGAAAGGCCCAACACTCACATTCACCAGCATGATAGGACATCACATCACTAACATCTGTGAAATGGCTCTGCACTTATATCTGACCTACTCGTCAGAATGGTACATTCATCCTTGTAGGAACACATCCTACCACAGTGATGAATGACTCTCACCCAGACTGGAACCCTTCCTACCACAGTGATGAAATGTTTCCACACATTCACCCAGGCCGGAACACATCCTACCACAATGATGAATGACTCTCACCAAGGCCGGAACCCTTCCTACCACAGTGATGAAAGCTTTGTGCACTCACATCTGACATTGCAGGAACTGAATCCTACACCCTCGTCAGAATGGCCCCCAGTCCCTGACTGAGCTACTTGGCAACGGACCAGGCCCCTCCACTCTCCCTGAGAGTGGCAGTTGCCCTTACATATGTCCTACTCGACAGAATGGCCAGCACTCACATCTGCCATGGAAGGAACTTAATCATTTAGACATGAACAGAATGGCTCAGCCCTTACATCTGACCTACTTGTCAGAATGGCTCTCTCAGTCCTTGACTGAGTGTTCCTGGTAACTGACTAGGTGCCTCCATTCCCAGAATGGTAGTTAGCACTCATATCTGACATGGAAGGAACCAAATCCTCTCACCATGATAGAATGGCTTAGCCCTTACATCTGACCTACTCATTAGAATGGCTTTGAATCCTTAGCGCTTATATCTGACATGGAAGGAACTGAATCCTCTCACCATGACAGAATGGCTCAGCCCTTACATTTGACCTACTTGTCAGAATGGCTTTGGGACACATCACTTTCCCTTGGAGGAAACCTCGATCTAAAGAACACCAAGCTTCTCCCTCTGAAGTACTCATACTTCAGCCTAGCCAATGGCTTCGTCAATACATTAGCTATCTGTTCCTCCATCGCAACATATTGGAGCTTCACTCCTCCTCTCTGCACCATATCCCTGATATAGTGATACTTGATCTCGATATGCTTCGACTTGTCATGGAACATTGGATTCTCTGACAACTTCACGCAACTCTAGTTGTCATAATGTATACAAGTAGCATCCAACTAGAGATCAAATATATTAGACAGTAGCTTTCACAGCCATACTGCCTCACAACTAGCTGAACAAGCCGCGACATGCTCTGCTTCAACTGTACTCAATGCCACACAGGATTGCTTCCTGCTAAACCAAGAGATCACACCTGATCCCATACTGAAGCAACATCCTGAAGTACTCTTCCTGTCGATGGCACTGCCTTCCCAATCTGAATCAACATAACCTTCCAGGTTAATCTTTTGATTCACATCGTACTTGAGCCCATAATCAACTGTACCCCTGCATGCTTTGCAATCATCAGGTGAACATGTTCACAGCAAAGCAAATATCTAGTCTCAGGTACATCAAGGACCCAATCATTTGACGATACATCGTAGCATCAAACGTCTCTAATGAAGCATCACTCAATAGCTTCAAGTTCGATGCCATAGGTGTGGTCATGCAGTCCATCATCCTGAACCTCTTCAGGATCTCTACTGCATACTTCCCTTGTCCAAGGAAGATTCCATCTGTACTCTGCCACACCTCCATACCTAGAACAATAGTGCATCGACACATAACAGGAGTATCACTGGTCTTCCATCTTCAACCTTGAAGCAAAGGTTGGAATCCTCTTTACTCTTAGTAAATCTTAGAGTCATCAGTAATCTATCCATCCTGTCATATCATGTCGAACCTCTGGATCTTCTGTAGTCACTCCTTCTGAAGTGGAGCATCATACTCCCTCTGTCTTTCGTACTCTATGCACTGAAACATTCTGTACCAGAGTGACAAGTAGCTTCCTATGCTACTAATATTCTATGTGACCATCTAGTGTATAGACTTGCATCTTCAACCTTGTAGCAAAGGTTAAGATCTTCATCAGGCTCATCATGTATGTGTTTCAACTCTTACTGGCTGCAAACGTCTCTTCGTAGTCTAGGCCTTCTTTTCATGAGAAGCCTCGTGCTACGAATCTTGCTTTGTATCCCACGATGTTTCCATCTACTGCATGATGGAACTATGAACTTCTCTTCAGGTCTCAATACTATGCCCTGACATTATTCTTCTTGAACTGGTCTTCCATTTCTTCTTAGTTACTTATTTATGGCTGGAAGGTTCTGCATCAATGATGTCACTGCATTCATCATATTTATTCTTTGTCTTGAAATGTCATCACTTGTTCTTCGGAACAAGTCTTCATTCTTCTTTGCTTGTAGGTGATTATGTATGCGATCTTTCCTACAAGTGAAATGCAATTGTATGGTTAGAAACATTTCATAAGGAATATTTATACCGGAAAACACTTATGCATAAATATATGATTATGCAACTACTTTATCCAATACAACATTCATCCATATCTCACTGAAACTTTCTAGATGCCTTCCATCTCTACTAGGATAACATTGAGATTGTGCACTAATCCAATATGTCAGTAAAGAGTTTTCATGCATAATACAATAACAATAACTAAATATGAACAAATGCATAACAAAACAATGAAATGACAATTGAATACTCATCTTTATTTGTTTCGTGGGTATACTCCTTCTTGAGTCTTCAGCTTCATCGTCTTCTTCATTCATAATAGCATCGTTTCTTATCCAAAAGCTAAGGTGGATAAGAATTTCTTCAAGAGTTGAGTTCTTCATATTCCTCATTGCTTGAGGGATCTTCTTTGGATGGTAAGAGCTTGATCTTCAGTTGCTTCCATCTTCTCTTCTCTTCTTATGAGTTGAGCTTATTCTTCTTCCTAGAGTTTGCTGAAAGTAATCACTTCCTTCTGGAACACATTCCTTGAATGAATGAATTCCACGATTCTGGGAGGCCATTCAAGGTGGCCATCACCACTTCGGATTCAAGTTGTTCTTGATTTGAGAGACTCTTATGACTGCATGTTCTCTGCATTCTAGATCTTCACATTCTTCAACTAGTTTCTTTAGGTCATATTCTGATTTTTGTTCTTCCCTTCAAATAGCTTGAAATTCTGGAAGACCTTCAACAACTTTGCTTGCAATAGGTAGTGCTCTGTAATGCATATGTGCAAGCTTTCTATGCCAAAGCTCATTTGGCTCTACTGTGTCATGGATCAAGGCTTGTTCTGGATGGTCCTTCAATTTGTACAAGCCTCCTTCTTGTTCTCCAATCACTACCACATCATCGATAGTCTTTCCTTTTGGCCACATGATGGCTTGACCATCTATGAATGCAACCCGTATTCCTTTTTCATCAATGCTAAAATTGAGAGAGGGTTCTTCTTGAGTCCTAAAACAAACAATACTTCTTTCATTGTTAGAGACTTACCAGAGTCTATCTTGTATGAAGATTCCCCACTACCTTTCATTGGATATTGGTAGTCATCTCCTAGTTTCACCTTGTGAGGTGATTCATGTTCTGACGGTCTTATAAAGGATTCCTTGAATCCCGTCATATGTTTGGAAGCTCCACTGTCTATAAGCCAATCATCACTTCCATGAGTAATGTTACCTGTGAGAGATGATATCAGAACATATTCATCCTCACTTGAAGAATATTCACTTTCATATCTGGATCTCTTTCTGGATGGTTCATCATCTTCTGCAGCATGAGCATGATGTCTTCTTTGGCCTTGACCAAGTTCTTCTTATGAAAGGTTTCTAACCTCGTCTCCCTCTGAAACTGGAACCTCTATACTCATGTAGGTGTCCAATCCATTTTCTTCAGAGAGATCATGTACTTCTAGGCTTGGAAGTTGTCAACTTCACCAAGCTTATCATCAAGATGATGTGATAGATCACTTTGAAATGAAAACCTCAAATTAAAATTGCAAAGGATTAGATCTTACCGATTTGAGGTGTCCGTCCTGGTTCCGGAGCTGGTTGATCTAGGGTTTGTCACAGAAACCCTAATTTTCAAAACTTGGAATATTTCAGATATAATTGGATAGACAGATGTATCTCTTCAAATGGAGTTGTCCAATGTACTCCTTTTTTGAAAACAGTGGAGGGAAGCTCCCGGAACAGAAAGCTCTAATTTTCCAATTTCTTCTGCAGAAATGCCTGTTACTATTTCTGTAATATATCAGAAATTTATGCTCCTCTGTGTCTGAAATTTCGTACTGAGTTAACCTCGCATGTCCCTGATCCAAAAACACAGGTTTCATCAGAATTGGTTTTACCATTTGGGATTTATGATCCTTTTTCCAAGGTGACATGTTACAGGACTGTTCATAATAGCGAAGTTGTACGCCATGACATGTGTCACTGGTTCATCCTCTGAGTCTGATATTCGTACCATGGAAATTAAAGTCCATGCCCTTTTTGGGACATCTTCATAAATTCCATTTGGACCTCTGTAGCCCAATATATTGCAATTCTCCTCAGGTGTCCTATTTAAGGATGAATTCTGGAAGAGGCTAGAACTCTAACTTGGAGGGATCATATCGCCCATAATATAGAGAATCGGAGGCTGATTTTTGGACACAATGTTCATCAGGATTTGATATTCCACCCTTGAAATTTTTAGCTTTTGATACTTCTCCAAACTCAGAATATAGCGACTGTACCAAAACTTAGCAGTTTTAGTATTAGGGTTTTTCCTAGCTCAGGGTCAAACTAGGGTTTGACTTTCCCGGAGTTTCACCCAACCAAATTTCTTGATCCAGGTCTCTAAAATTCGGTTTTTATGAGGAGAAAAATCCTATGTTGGTATCACTTAAAAATTCCTCTTCTGTAGAAATCCCTAATTTCCACATCGAAACTGAAAATGCTCGAAATCGAATTCCGCTTCGACAGAAAGATGCGCCCTAAGGAGGAGAGTTGTTCCACCTTACTTTTGCTGAAAATTTGTGGAGGAAGGTCCACAAAATAGGAATCCCTAGTTCCCGCAAATGCACAATGTCTTCTTCTCAAGTTAGCTCTGATACCATGTTAGTTTTTCATCATATAAGCAAGCATTATGATCTTAGGATCTTTTCACTGAGAGAATAAAAAGCACAACAATAAAACATAAGCACATCACAAGAGACAAGAGACACAAAGAGTTTTTTATTGGGGAAACCATAAATGGAGAAAACCCTGCAAATTACTCAAAGATAGAATTGCCACAATATGTAAGACCCCAAAACAGTAAGATGCACTCCCGACAGCAGTAGTCTTCTAGTCCCATTATATTTCCTTCTTCACTAGTGCGCCACACTTGAGAGGGTAAGTGATGTGTTGTACAAGTGATAAATAGAGAGAATCTCACTCTCTATTTATATTCTTTCGTTCACTTGAAGTGCACTTAATCATGTCGGCCCAACCAACAATTACTTACTCGAGCCTACACCTTAATTAATGTATAATAACTCAAGTGCCCCAAAACTGTGGGGACTTACACAATGGCTTGACAAGACTTGTTTACATTATTAATCCTCCTAATCGGAACATCGGGGCATGACAACATGACTCAAATACATAATAGAAACATCCCGGAATAAACATCGGGTTACAATACATAAGAATACATTCCGAAGTTACATATACATCAACATAAAGTAAACAAAAGAAATATTTACTTAGCAAGCATACTAACCTTTCTTATATTTGTTTATGTGCATGTGTTTCCCCGGCATGGTCATGCTTAGTTTGCATCAGTAGATCCATCAACAACCAATGGTAAGGTTTATTTTAGAATTGTGTTATAGTGGTTTCTCACTAGGTTGACTGACCAGTTAAGGATAGGGATTTTGCCACTACTGCGAAGATAAGTTTGAATTGTTTTTAAAAGGCCCTTATCATCTGTACTAGTTGTAGAACAAAAGGATTTGCAGCCTCTCTATTTAATTCCTTGTCATGCCATCCATCCGGATGTACATGATGTTGATTTCTTAAACAGTGGATGCCATATTTCATGGGATTACAACCACACATTGTTCAGAATATGGGGTTTTTTTGATGAAATTCAAATATCTTTGTGATTCAATTGTGTGGAAAATTTGTTTTTGGAAAGACCTATAAGTCACGTGGTTTGGATACTCGCGATTAGACTTTGCATGCTTAAATTAAATTACTCCATTAAATTTACTCTTTAGTTTTGCTAGATCTGATTGTTGTATTTATGATATGGATATGTGAGTTTTTATGTGTTTATTTATTTGCAATGAGCCTAAATGTGATTTAGTGTATAATGAGTATTGTTACCCATCTGACATCACTCGTGTAACTGTTTGTTATTTAACTTAATAATTGGATCCGTGCTAGACATTTATGTATTATTTTTAGAATATTTACTATTGTGATCATTGCCAATCTCTATCTGCGATCTAGATGTTTGTTATGGAAGAAAATCCTCTTGGATCTACTCTGTATACCCTATATCATTCTATGTGATAGTCTGCAATCTTTTCGTTTAATGTTCATGTAATTTGAATGCTTTCTGGTTTATTTGATTCAATATTTAAATTAATAGTTCCCTCCATAATTTTGTTGTTTAAACTATATTACTGGAATCTAATCATAACCATAGGTAATCTAGAAACATGTTTTTTTTAATTGGGAAATAGTTATAAATTTAATACAGTTTTAGAGCAGAGATAAGCTCTATTTGCAAAACATTGACTTATAGGAAATATGATTAGTTGAAAGAAATACATTTAGAATATTTTTAAAGAACATATGCAAACATAATTTAGAATGCGTAATCAGGTCTATGAAATACCTTCATTTAGTCTCCTAATTAGGATAACATTATATCCTACTTATTAACCCAAAAAATAACCCGATTAGCTTTATATGACCTATACCATGCAAAGACATCTATTTTATTTCTCCGATTGACCCCCACACTCTTGAAAAGGCTCAAAAAACACAAAAAGGGCCTAAAAACCCCATAAAAGAGCCAAAATAGCTCTCAAAGGGGCTAAAGCCTCCAAAAAAGGGATAAATCCCCTAAATGGGGCTTAAGAACCCCGAAGGAGCTAAGGAATGGTCGAAAGGGGATTAAAACCCTAAAAAGGGCTTAAAACCCTAAAAATTGAGAAAAAAACTATAAATACAAGGGTGGGAGTCACTCTCAAAACACTCATTCTATGCCTATCGTTACTCTGCTCATATGAGTGCCTTGAGGAGCCAACTCTCTCAAGCCATTCATCCCCCTCTTCTATTTGCTCCACTAGCCATATCCCATGTGTGTTGAGCTTAGCTCCAGACCACTCAAACCAGTGCGGAGAGGCAACTTTCTTGAGCTAGCGCATGGTGGCCCATTTTCCACAAAGAGCTTAGGTATAATGATCTCCATGCATTGTTTGTTTTTCTTTCTAGTTTGTAGCTTAGATTTATGCTTAGTTTATTTTTGACAGTATTTTATTGAAGGGTTTTACTTGTTCATTTCTTTAATAGTGTGCTGCAAGTTCTCCATTAACAACTTCTTGCAGGTTTTTATTTCACCCACATAGAATATCTATCCTTCCATATTATAGATGGAAGGTAGGTGTTTCAGCACATAGCTAGGGCCTTTTCCTAGCTACATATTGGCAACCATACCGGGTCGATCCCATAGGATCCCAGGGTTTTTTTTAGTTGTATAGATATTTTTCCTACTTAGTTTGATAGATATTTGCTTAATTAGTTTGATAGATATTTTGCTTTCATTTTTGTTATTGGTTCGGCCACAGTACCAATTACTGTTGGTCGTTCTTTGATTTGCAAATCGTTCAACTATGCAAAAATAGGAGAACTGAATTTCTAAAAATTCACCTATGTTTGGTCACATTTTCTTCCCAAACAACTAATCCATTTGCAAATATGTTCACAATTAGTGGTAAATGGGCCTGTTTCTGAAGTGGGTTTTCAACCATTTGAGCTAATTCCTCACAATTTGATCACAATCCTCCCCGAAAAAATAGGTACTCTACAGGTGGGCGGTCCATTTTTAATTTGTATTAGAATTTGTAACCTTTTGGGATTGCCTATTTTCTGCTATTTGGACTGTCAATGCAGCCTAGCCGCCTCTGTCTAGCAACCTGTCTCTGTCTGAAAGCAATTTGGTTGATGATATATTTGGTTAACTGTTAATGCATGTAAATTTGTTTAAAGGCTTAGCTTAAATACTGACAATTGATTTTCATTTTTTTATTTAAACATTGGAAATTAACCCCTTTCCTAGCCCTTCCTCCTCTACTCAGTCATCACCCTCCGAGGTATTCTAAGATAAGACGGAGGGTTAAGAAAGTATAGTAATAGGCACTTATCCCTGTCATTTTTTGAGACCATTAAAAATGAGTGACTTGGAAGGTAGAGGGGGTGGAAGGCCCAGGGGGTCTCACGGTGTTCACATCCTCCCTCTTGAACAACCCTGCACTTGAAGAGTGACCTACGGATCTACAAGTGGGCTTGTTCCCACTTTGCTGAGAGCCCATCACTCTTTCTTGGTTGAAAAATAATACTAGTGTAAGGTAGTCACCTAAAAGGTTTAAATTTGTTCAAAGTGTAATAGTTGCATGTTTAATTTTTCTGTTTAAAATTTCACTGGTTTTCATGACAGATTGCCCATTTTTTCAATCTTTGTAACAAATTAGAAACATCTGCTAGGAAGTATTCATAAACCATGGTTGCAGATTCACAAAACTGAAGCATAATAACATAAAATTATTTTAAAATTAATAATTTATCATACACTAAACATGCACACAACCACACCACTTAAGCCAACCAAACTCGGTTCATGATGCTGAGTGAACCCATTAAAATCAATCAATTTACATTAATTCCAAACTTTGCAGTTTGAGGACATAAGTCTCTAACTTCCTTAGCCATGGGAAGTACTTGGGCTCTTCCCTAAAACTAATTGTGAGGAGTACCACGGGAACCCCAAAGTAGCTGGCACATTGATAGGAATTGCCAAGCGAAATGGGAAACAACCCCTACTAATTAAATAACACTCATGTGAGGAAAAATCCAAGCACTGTCTCTTGGAAGTCTTGGTGGCAGAGTGACCACCTATAAGCCAATAGGAATCCACTGAAATTGGGGTCCAGATCATCATTTCCTGTTATATTGTTTGGTCCAACAAACAGACACAATCGATCCACCACGCTCTTCCTCACGCCTGAAAGGCAATCCACCTCAGTTCGAGTCTTTAGACCAACACCGTCGAGACCATTCTCAACTACCCTCTACATTGTGAGAAGACCACATAGCCTCAGACTCAGACTCATACTCATATCAATTTGAGCCAGAATTACACACTGCACCATCTAGCCCCATGGCTGGTGTAAACTCAGATCCACTTTTCAGACTGGTGATTGGCAGTGGACACATGTCCATACCTCACACCACCACCAACACCCCTATTGGTGGTCCTAAAACTGTCATGCAGACTGTCATAAGTCAACTGCATCCACCCATACTTACCAGTCAAATTGTCCCACCTGTCATACATGGGGGTAGTGGCCCTTCTATGACTATCCCCGCTATGGGAAGTCAACCACAGGTTCCCCCAATCATTCAAGGACATCATGTTCTTGCAAACTCCACTATAATTTCCGGTCCTTCCCACATCAACCTTGGGTATAACCTCCCATTCATGGCACACCTCAAATTTCCTGACTTGGCCAGGTTAACCAATGACCCCATTTTCCATCAATCCCATTGGCCTCCCATGCCAACCAAGCTCCCCTCAGACATCCCTAAGTTTGAAGGGAAGGGAGGGGAGTGCCCCCAAAACCATATAATGATGTTTCACCTATGGTGCTCATCATAGGTGAAACGTCATTATATGGTTTTGGGGGAACTCCCCATGCCAAACCAAGATCTCGACTATTTGTGAATGATGTCTCCATCTAGAGCCACAACCTCCTATGTACAACCTACGCCACACCAATAGGCCCATCCACCTACTTGGTCAGCACAACAAAATTCAGGACAGATGACCTAATTTGTGGTACCCCCTTCCCCCCAAGTCTATTATGCACCATCAGTGCAAGCCGCTCCACCCTCTGCCCCAGCTTCTCCTGCACTTTTGCGACAAGTGTTTGCTCAACAAAATCATCCCAACTAGACTGCCCTCAATAACCAACAATGGCAAGTCTGAAATAACCGAAATAGGAATCGGGGTAACAACCAACCCCAAAGAGGCGGCCAACAACCTAACCCTTCGTGCAATGACGTCAATCCACTAGAACAAAATAACCAGCATCCCAATCCACCTCAAAGGAATTCTCCATTGCGGACCAACCACCTGTTGGGTAAAATATGCACTATCTAATTCAACACTTAATTGTAAACCCAAGAAGGTAGCTTGTGAGATGCAAACACTATATGTGCAGGATTGAAGGATTGAACTAACCTAAGCTAACTAAAGATGCAAATGCGCTAACATGCAACTATATGATTTTAATCTACATGCATGACTTTCATAATTCAGATGCAACAATTTAATCTATCTATGAAAACAAGAAATTAACTAAGAACTTGAAAAGTAACTATAATTTCAAATCTAACATAATGTTATATTAATCTATTCTATAAAATTAGGTAACTAATTAATAACTGGGATTCAAACTAGTCTAATGCTATGCTAATCTATTCTATGGAAGGGAATTGCAGATATTAATCTATAAAGCAGTCGCTTGGTCCGAAAGGAATTTAACTAATGAGAGCAAAACTAACTACTTGCAGCAAATTATCTGATCCATATTATAAATTGGAGACTATTTTATGTATGCATAAGTAAATGCCTATCTAAGAATGCAAGTGCAACTGAGTTATGGAAAGCAATGAACTATTTAATTGCAAATTCATAGAAAGAAAAACAAGTAACTGCAGATTCATAGAAAGAAAAGAAAATATTATTCTAAAGACTAAGCGTAAATAAATGTGTTGCAAAATAGTAAACTAATCAAAGCAAACTAAACTTGGAGCTTTATAATCAAATCTAAAACTAAGTACAAAACGATAACTGGAAATATATTCAATTTGTAAGCAAACTTGCAACATAAAAACAAAATACTTCTACTCTACCTCTTCAGCAAACTATACCATAAACTAAGGAATTTTAACCAATCATAAAAAGATCATGCAACTGATTTACAACTTGAAAAGTAAACTTACACTAAACTAGGTTATGCGAACTTTTATCATCAAACTTTAAAATATTGAAAACAATGCATTTTTAAAATCTAAATGAACCTATTAATCTTGAATTCGAAGCTGAGTTCTAATCTTTTATATCTACTGAAATGAAACTAACAAAGCAAAAGCCTAAGACAATAAAATGATGTGTAATTGAAAATGAAAGACTGATTATGGACTCAAATGAAAACTGAAAATGGAATGCTGAACCTATTTCAGAAATGAGACAAACTAATACCCAAAAAATTATATGACAACATTTTAAATAAGCTTAATCTAATCTAGGTTTTAGGCATGAAAACAAATGAAAGTAACTCATAAACTATCTATGTCATAAACAAAAATAAAACTATGTTGTTTCTATTCAAACCAGAACTATTTTTCACTTAAACAGTAAAATATATGTTGAATATAAATGGATTTTATCATCATTAAAACTGAAATGATAAATAGTCTATGTGTTAATATAGAACTAAATATCAATTGTTAGAGGTGGATTCGAATCCCAACTAGCTACATAACACAGTGGAATGCTGGAAAATTAACCTCTACCTTAACTAACTATTTCTGCAAAAACAAATACTGAAAATTCTAAAAATTAATCAAAATTCTTTCTAAGTCCGAATTAAAGGTTGAACGACAATCTGCATTAAGCTGCGAACAAAAGGCTGAAAAACAATCTGCATTAAGGTGCGAACAAAAGGTTGAAAAACAGTCTAAACAAAGGGATGACTGGCCAGCCGTATTAATTTTGAAGGCATAAATTGCATAAAAATGCAAAAAATTATATGTTATAAACAACAAAGTATTACCTATAGGATAACGAACTACTTGCTTGCAGAAATGAAATGACTTATAGGAAAACGTAATAAATATATAAAAAAACGAAATGACTTAGCTACAAACATAAAAAGAAACTGATAAATATACACAAATAGAACCTCTAGTCGTGAGGTTCCCTTATTAGCAATCAAAGGTTGCATTCCTACACTACTCAGTCATCGATTATTAACAGAGAAACGAGAATGATCACCAACAGCTGAAATAGAGACTTTTTTTAAAACTAAAGCAAAGTTTATAAAGCGTTTTTGCTCCCCTCTTCTTCAAAAGAAAAGAGGTATTTATATGACGATTACAATGGAGATCAGGTTGACCACCTCTTTCTAAAAATAGGGGTTCGTTAATGCTATAACAACTACCCATCAAAACAGGAACGAATTCAGAAAACGGCCAACCACAATTTCTGGAAACGTTGGTTTCAAAGAACCACAATTTTCTCCCAAATGGCTTTGTATTTTGCAAAAATTCCACATGGTGATTGAAATAGGCCTATTGCGCACAAAACCCATGTGCCAGAATTTTCAAATTGACTTTTGTTTGCCAGAAAATCTAGCCTGAAAATCAACTGTTTGTTTTGCATGGGCTTTTCGATGAACGTCCGAATGACTTGTAACTAAAATTTGTTCATAAATCCGTATTCTGAGCGAATTTTCTGCTAGTTTGTTGGCCACATTGATGGGTTCTAGATTCAATTCGTGGTCGGATTCTATTGTTGCATCATGCAATTCTCTATCCCTTTCATCCTCATGTTGCATGCCCTCCTCCTTGTGAGTTTTGCGGCCAGCACATAACGTTACATAAGCATTAAACCATGGAAATAAGATTTAAAACATGAAAGGGCATCATATTAATATATTTGTTTAAGTGGGAATTCAACGAAATGGTTATAAAAAATAAAAGGAAATCCATATATTTTTATGTGTTTTAAGCAATCAAAATATATTATGGCTTATTAACATATAATTATCATATTTTAACACATTCCCACTTTAAATATTTTTCCCCATGTTTTATTTTATGTGTTTCCACATTTGTTTTATATTATTTTCTTTTTACTTTATATTTTTAACAAATTTTATCTTAAAAATATTAATAATAATCCTTCTTTGATATTCCATTAATTTTTATTTAAAGTATTTCCATGAAACTTATCATTAGTCCTTGGTTTTGATTTTCATATACAGGATCAACAAGGCCAGTGAGAAAATAGAAGACTAGGGTACACCAAACCAAGAGCCTAATAAAAGAAAACATGTCATCAAACCTAGTGCGGAACTTAGGAATGAAAGAAGGGGATGAATGGAGTGCAGAACGTCTATTACTTGCAAAATACTACATTTAATACATAAAAATAACATATTTGTCTTATTTTATATTTAGGAGATTTTAATTGATAAAACAAAGTAAAAGAAAACCTTATTGAACATATATGTATCAAATTACAATAAATAGGTCAAAAATTAATGTAAATAAGACCATTATAAAAGACAATTTTGGGGCCCAACACCACCCATGCAAAATGTGCAACGTCTATCAGCACTAGACCCATGAATGTCTTCTCATGGGGTGTGCCAAAAAATACCTCCAAGACAAAGCTCAACAAGGCAACAATGTGACAACCCAAACAAAGCATAACCCAGCACCACCGGGACCTCCACCCATGGTGCTCTAGAACCCGTTACCACTCCAAGGATTGGTAGAAGCCTCACCCTTACCCCAACCTTCCCCCGCAACCCCCCTTGTTCCCCCTCCCACAGAGAAGGGATATATCACCTCCTGGCGATGACAACTGAAGAGATCAACATGCAGACCAAGTGAAACTAGTACGGATCCTCTACTGAAACTGTTGACCCATCAGTGACATCCACATCAAACACAACCAATGCACCTCTTCACCTTCCTCCCCCTCCCATGGATGGGGCAGCCAGAGGTCCACATCTCCCCTTCAAGCGCCTCACCAACAACACCACTGCGAAAGTGAAAGTTAACTACAACATCATCAACGACTTGGGCCAATCACCTATGGCCATGTCCGCTCTCGAGGTACATAAAACATGCCCAACACAACGAAAATCCTTACTAGAAGCCCTCAGTGTCGTAGATCCCTCTGACTCTAGATTGATCACATTTGATTTGGACAATGGAGAGCCCAGAATGCCATCAACCATCGCCTTCTATATTTCGATGTCGATTCGGAACTTGGTTGTACACCAGTGCATTGTTGACGAGGGGGCATCCACTTGTGTTATGTCAACCCTAGTCTAGTAGAAATTTGGTTCCCCAATCCTGCAACCATCCACCACTTCTTCGTGGGCTTATGATGGTCATCCCACAATATCCCAAGGTATCCTTCCATATTTCCCCATAACACTAGCCAGGAAAACAGTACTGATTGACATAGGGGTTGTCAATGCACAATTGGACTATAACCTTCTCCTGGGAAGAAGTTATATGTATGCCATGAGAGCTATAGCATCCACTGTTTTCTATCTCATGATATGCCTTCATGACAGGAAAATCATAATGGTTGACCAATTAACTTATCATGACCCGCAAGGGCTAACGACACTAGCCAACGTTATCCCTACGGTCGACACTACCATCGACGACACATCTACCTCCCCATTGTTGAATGTGGGCCCTGGTTTGTTTATCGACATCTCCATGATGGATTCCTTCCCCTTCATGTCACCACCACCAACACCAAACAAGAATACGGATTTGTGCATGCTCTCATCCAGCACTGTTGCACCTAAAATCCAACCGCAGTGACAACCCCAACCACGATTGTGACCCCAATTATAGCCACACCCCCAATCACAACCACAACCCCATCCGCAGCCGCATCCCCAAATGCAATCACTAGGGAATTACTGGGGCTCCTTCCCAGTCCACACTGTTCCCTTCCTGTTTCCCCTATCCAACATAGTGAGTAAGCCATTAATGGCCACCTTAAACTTACCCAACTTCACATTGGGGATTCCTGTGTGGTGTCTTGACCCACCTTCTCTACCTCCAATTCCATACGTCGTCTTGAATTCTATTCAACGCATCACGGTTGAATCAATCCCCCCTTTTTGCCTACAAAAACCTCCTTTTGTGCCCACACCAACCCCGCCTCATCCAATGAGGGCAAGGGGCAAGAACACCAAACTGGCAGCCGAACCCTGGAAGACTGCTCCTTGTGCCATGTATGATGTACAAGGGAATGCAGCTCAAAACTGCCCTGAGATTCCCATGCTCTCCGCATGCTCATATGACATGGATTAAATAGAGAGCATCCTCATGGTTGTCCTCCCAAGTGGGCCAACAGCCAAAAACAAGTCTTTGAGGACAAACCATGCATGCACCCTTTGCGGCTTATACAGACATTATTCTCACCACTGCCAAGACATGGTCGATTTTCAAGCTTCCCTAAGAAAACTTTGGAAACATTCCCTTGAATCCGAAATCATGGTCATTGAGGAGATCCACCCTTCGATTTTTTCCTCAACCACCACAACCATTTACATGATCTCTAACTTCAGTAGTCCTTATGTTTCCTCATCCATGGAAGATCCACCTGATCTATCCTGACACCACTTTCGCGATGATGGAGAGATCTCTAAAATCACCACCAATTTAACACCTTTTCACTTAGCCCATGGCATGGATTCAGGTCTTCCCATTGAATTCCAGACTCTTCCCCTACATACTTTGAGCCAACTATAGAGTCTCCAAGGCAAGGTTAATTTCCTTGGGCGGATGTCCTATGCATGAGTCGCTCACCATGAAGCACTTGGGGTATAGTTTTTATTTTTTGTTTTACATCATTTTTTACCATGAGTCAATGACCCCATCTAGTTGTTGTTTCACATCTAGTCACAGTGAGTCCATTGTAGAACTCCATTGCATCATTTGCACATGAGCAGGTGGATCTAACACATCCACCCTACCCCTACACTATTGGAAGCCCACTGGAGGGTGCGGTCCCACTTCTGCACATGCACACAGTATGTTACACGTACGATCTAGCTACCACTATGATAAGCATACATTTCACTCTTCGTATCTCCCCAGTTGCACAATGCTCTCGGGTCAAGAAACGACCTTTAGACTACTTCCCTCCCTACTGATTCCTTGGTCCATTTCCTGTAGTCACATCGATTTGTGTGTCACCTTGCAAATAACACGTTGTACATTGAGCTAACTCTGTACCCATAGGCCTCCATTTGGTCTATTTTTTCCCCATGCACCACCGTACCAAGGGCAACATCACTAGCTGCTAGTCAAATTCATTTGGATACCATTTGAGATGCCATTCGCATTATCGAGTTCAGTTTTTCATCCTTTGTCTTTCAAAGAGACCCTTGTCTTGTTCTCTCATTATGATTTTTGGGTCACTACCTAGAAGTCACCTCGATTTGTGCACCATCGCGTGAGTCTCCCTCGATATGTATTGGAATGTTCATGAGCCATCCGCTCCATCCATACTACATAGATGGAGACCTTTGACCGCTATCCATTGTCCTGCAAGGGGCACCATTGCTTTGTTGACCATAATGGAGTTTATGTTAAGCTCTTTTCTGACTCCTAAAAGAATGAAAAGCTTGCCAAGCACCCTTGCTTCCTTTCCCACTCGTTAAAGTATAGGAAAGGGAGTATATATCATTTTGTTTATCTCCTTTTATGGACCATGTATACTACCATATGAAAAGGAACACCTTGGCACACTCAAGCCAAAAATGTTTTCCTTTGCATCCTTTTATGCTTCCTTTGGAATTGGGACTGAACTCTACAAAAAATCTCACCATGGGTTGTCTTTAAGCCTCTTTTCCAGCCTTCTCACAAAGAAAATATTGCCGATCAAAACTTGGTTTTGTTCATGCTCGTAAAAGTATTTGAATGATCGTCCATTCAGTACAGGATTAACCTTTTCCAGCTCGATTGGACTACCAACGGTAAAGAAGTCTCCCACCCCCTCAAAGGATGGGCGAGCTCTCCTGTGCACACTTTTAACCTTTTTCGGGAACAAGAGACTATCAACAAAAAGAGACCCCATTGGATTCTTCTTCATGCTTTCAGACTCTCTAAAATTGAAATCACCATCGAGCATTTACTTTCTTGGGCTCGCTAAAAATCCACGAGATCGTACCATAATGGTGCCCTTAGACACCACCCCACATGTTACAGTTCGGCAGCTTTCCCCTTTTTTGTTGCATTTGTTCAAAGTATTCTGCGATGAGTCTTCCATGGATCCCATCAATACCAAAAGTGTCTACCTCACCCAAGTATTTCCCATCTGCAGTAACATTCCCAGTATTACAGCCACGATCCCTTTCCCATGAGTCAGTTGCATTTGTTTCCTAGTTCGCCCTGCCGTTATACTCTGAATAAAGGGATTTTGAGTCCACCACACTCTCCCTGCCCCTATTTCCCTCCCCCCCCATTCAATGTGTCAATCCTCAGATTTTCTCACATCTTTGGTTACCCCCCTCGTGCTCCTTATCAAGGAAAACCATTGCCTTGGTCAGTTGCAGGTCTCCCTCTATCGACGACAACACATCTATTCCAGAGGATAGGCCTAGAGGTCCCTGTATCCTTGTTTCATTAACCTCATTGATGAGTTCCTTGGAACACTTGAGAGGAGTCTTAGTGCCTCTCCAGGTGGTTGTGTCTCACATGATCGACTTTAACTACATAATCGCATCGTTGAGATTCGTACAAGGTATTGATCAGTGCAGCATTTGGTCGAAGACCCCGGTTATCACCTAACTCTAGCACATTGGTGATTCTATTACAGGACCCAAACATGTTCATGTCCCTTGTGATTTCTGGGTTGCATTGGAGACATTGTTCAGAAGCCCCAGCAATGCTTCTGTATAGATTCATGATTCATGCAGCATATTGTACCACAAAGACTCTAACTCTCCGTTAGTAAGACCCGACAGTTATGTACCATTCCAGATTCAATAGGTCATCAGTTGTGAATATATATAATTCCATGAGAATGCCATGGTTTCGATGTATCAGTTCTTCAAATCAGTGTTGTACTCGGCCTCTTATCGAGGCCAACACTATGTAACACCAGTTGTATATGATCAACTCTTGTGTTTTGGAGCCTTGATCATATTATTACTTTTTGACATTGTTACGAGCATGGGGATGCCTGACTCATCCATATACATGTCACACATTATTTGTATCTCACCCATTTATGGGAACCAATATTAATACAAAAACCAAAATCCACCATGTCCCAACCCAGGAAGCGCCACCTCTCCCCAAAAAATCCTATGATGTATGTCGGCCATATGGTGAGCTCCTACCCTCACACATCAAGGGGCAATATGTTAACCCAAAAACTCACCCTATTAGATCTATATGACCTACACCATGCAAATACATGTATTTTATTTCTCCCATTGACCCCCACACCCTTGCAAAGGCTCAACAAACACAAAAAGGGCTTAAAAACCCCATAAAAGAGCCAAAATAGCTCTCAAAGGGGCTAAAGCCTCCCAAAAAGGGCTTAAGAACCCCAAGGGAGCTAAGGAATGGCCGAAAGGGGCTTAAAACCCTAAAAAGGGCTTAAAGCCCTAACGAAGGGCTTAAAACCCTAAAAATGCCTTAAAGCCCTAAACAAGGGCTTAAAACCCTAAAACTTGAGAAAAAAACTATAAATACAAGGGTGGGGGTCACTCTCAAAACACTCATTCTATGCCTACCGTTACTCTGCCCATATGAGTGCCTTGAGGAGCCAACTCTCTCAAGCCATTCATCCCCCTCTTCCATTTGCTCCACTAGCCATATCCCATGTGTGTTGAGCTTAGCTCCACACCGCTCAAACTAGTGAGGAGAGGCAACTTTCTTGAGCTAGGGCATGGTGGCCCATTTTCAACAAAGAGATTAGGTATAATGATCTCCATGCATTGTTTGTTTTGCTTTCTAGTTTGTACCATAGATGTATGCTTAGTTTATTGCAAGGTTTTACTTGTTCATTTCTTTAACAGTGTGCTACAGGTTCTACATTAACAACTAGTTCCAAGTTTTGCTTTCACCCACAGAGACTCTACCCTTCCATCCTATAGACGAAAGGTAGTTGTTTCTGCACGTAGACAGGGTTTTCCCTGAGCTACACTACTCTAGTTTGGGTATGGAATCCTAAACAAAGATTAACTTTTAAATTAGACATCGACGTTTCAATAATGGACCAATACCATATCACGTCCGTTCACATTGGGGTTTTATTGATTATAAAATATGAAACATTATATTGGGGACATATTAAGGGTTAAGGGGGTTATTGTATATGCTAAAAAATATGCAATATTCAGGGGGTTTTATCATCAAAAGGAGTGAAGAAGTGACACAAAAAAAGGAGTGGGGGAGCATTGGGGTTTTGGTAGAGCTTGATGGTAGTTACAAAGGGGATGGGGTGAGGAAGGGGAGAATTAGGGTTTTGAGTCATGAGCGACATCTAGTTGCAAAGGGTAATATCTGAATCCAAAATCCATTAGATACACTGGAAAGATTGAAGTGACCCTTACCCTTTCTCTCTTTCTATTGATCCAACAACAACAAAAGATCCAATGAAGGAAATATCAGGGAGTTAAGGCAAGGAAGCTTACTTGGTGGATACTGAGAGAATTCATTTGTATTACCTTTCTTCAGCCTACTCGATTCATGGAAGTTCCATAGGAAGAAAGGAAGGAACAATCCGTATTGGAAGGAAGGAGAGCATCTACACTACTTCATTAGTGAAAGACCATTGTTTCCCATACCATGCCCATACATGGTAAAACAACGAAGTGGATGACCATAAAAACCAAGCTATAATTACTACATCTCCTGGTATGTCACTGAGAGATCTTCTTATTCCATCTAATAAGTGGGAACTTGTGTGGAACTTTGTCATTTACAGCAGCTGACTCCTCGATATATAGTTAATATCCTCCACTTGCAGGTCTATTTGATACAATTATAAAGGTGGCATTTCTCCCAAATCAAGAAAATAAAGAAGGGTGAGCGGTGGAAAAATGATCAGTAACAAACACAAAGGTCACATAATAGCCATCATCCCATCCTGCATAATCAAAGTCATAGGTTCAAACACTAGCTGTAGAGGTGAGTGCAGGTGATCTTATTTTTACCCAAAACCACCGAGAGAAAATGCAAGGGCAAGGGTGGGAAGAGAATCACCCACAGAGATAGAGGCAACTAATTGAGTGAAAGCAACAGTAAAAAATCCCATTGATAAACCCTCAAAATAGGGAATAAAAAAGGAGTATAGCTTAGAAGTCTGGTGTGTTTAAGAGTTTAAGGGTTTAGATTATGTCTCCTAGAGTCATTGAATTCCAATGTCACAATATTCTTATCATATGCATTTTACAATTTGGAAACATGCCTTTCACTTTATCTAATAATTCTATACTTGTAAGTTAGCATCATCCATACTGTATATCACTACAGACTGATGTTATTTCATCACTTTCATTTTTGTAGATATTAGACTCAGGGGAATCTTTATCCCAACTGAAAGTTATCCATTTTTTTGGAATGAAAGGAAAGGTAATCTTGTTTATCATTAGTTGTTTCCACTCTTCAAATGAAAATAACAAAGAACATAATTATCCATCTAGGATTACATTCAAAGTTTGTTTATCTTGCTTTACTATAGACTTATGTGGTTGTTAGTTTAGGGTTTTAAACGAGTTTCTATTATGATTGCAAAAGCATCTAGATAAATATTATAGTGTATACCGATATATAATATCAAGATGTTATCTATATGATGCAGGAGCATCCAGCTTGAGGTTCATTGACTAATGAATCAGCTTAGCATGTAGCTCGAGGTTCATTGACTAATGAATCAACTTTCCTTGAAATCAAATTCTAGATGGATAGGGTTTGATGACAAGTAGATAGAGTTATTTTTAAATTTGTAATAAGTGAAAAAATTTCCTTTGTTCTCCTTGATCCCTGCGTGGATTTCTCAAGGATTGATCTTCATCGATAGGGTTTTCTTTTATTAGATTCACAGGTCCAGCTTAGTCGAATCTGACAAGTTTTCTGAGTGTTATAAATTGATTTGAGTGTAATAGATAGATATAGAGAGGAGTGAATGAGTGTATGAGAGTGAAAGGGAAGAAGAAAATAGTGTGCAGAGAAGGAGTGGATAAGTAAATTCTCTGTAATTAGAATTCCGATCAAATTGAATAAATAACAGAGGATTACCTTCCATGTGTCTTTGATGGATTCCCGGTTTTATATAAATTTTTAGATCTATGAATTCATTTCCATTCACTCCATATAGAATTCTGTGTAAAAATTATTATCTTTTGAATTGCATAGTAATTGTTCCTTTCAGTGATCAATTCAGTGTGCTAGGAAGATAGATCCCAGAGAAGATCAAACGACGAAGAAGGATCGTGGCAGAAATCAATGGCTAAAATCTGTTTTGCATCTGGAAATAGATCTACGATCGAGAATTAACCATCAAGAATCAACAGTGTGAAATAATTTGAAATTGTGGAAACATCGAAATTGCGGGAACTCGGTTTCGATAAGTCAAGTCCCGCAACCCACAACCAGCATATGGAAAAGACTGTTGTAGCTGCAATTAGTTGCGGAAACGCAATATTAAAAGTTGTAATCTCGCTTCCTGCTACCCGCAAGTTGGGGAAAAAGGTATTGCGGAAAAGGAGCTGCGAAAAAGGGTGTTGCAGAAAGGGACTTGCAAGTAACATCTTGCGGAAAGAAGAATTGTGGAGAGCCTGAGTTGAAGGTTGGAAAGAATATTTCAATTAGGAATTCAGCCTGTAAATCAAAGTCTTGGATCAAGTTGGTCCTTGTGCCCA
Organism: Pseudotsuga menziesii; assembly: GCA_001517045.1. Classification (NCBI taxonomy): domain Eukaryota; kingdom Viridiplantae; phylum Streptophyta; class Pinopsida; order Pinales; family Pinaceae; genus Pseudotsuga; species Pseudotsuga menziesii. Next base: position 62,567 of record LPNX011224243.1, on the reverse strand, counting down.
TCATTTTTGGTATCAGAGCAGAACAAAGATTATGCGTAGTGATTCAACTGATCAGTTGAATTGTAAAGAAATATGTCACCGAGAAGGGGACGCACATATGGAGTTCCTGTAGGATGTGGTCGAGGAATACAACCTACCAAAACATAAATGGAAAGAAACATGAGAAAAATGGAAGAAAAGTTGGAAGCTATGGAAATAAAGAACCATTCAAACAATTCAGATTACAGTGATAAATAAGTCGAATATGAATCCTCTAAGGAAGAAGAAGAAGATCCTGAAGAAGTCAAAATATTGAATATGTTGATGAAAACCAGTGGCAGGCCAAGAATAGAAGTACCTATGTATTCAGGTTACTTAAATGTTGAAGAATTTATGGATTGGATTAATGCTCTAATTAAATACTTAGATTTTGAAGAGATAGAAGACAAGAAGAAAGTAAGATATGCAGCTACCAGATTGAAGGGACATGCAGCTATCTGGTGGGATGATCTCCAGATCCATTAAGAAAGAAGAGGTAAGAAAAAAATTAACTCTTGGGTTAAGATGCTGCATAAGATTAAAAGTCAATTTATGCCTAAGGACTATCAGTTAAATTTTCTTAGACAATTACGGAACCTTAGACAGAATGCTATGACAGTAAAAGAATATACAAAAGAGTATTTTAGACTGAATATTAGATCTAGAAACACAAAGGGAGGTCTAGAAGAGTAGCTAGGTATATCAATGGGTTGAGATATGATATACAGGATGAAATCAGTCTATTAAATTTGAAAACTCTAGAAGATGCATATCAGGTATCTTTAAAGGTACAAGATAAATTGATAAGAAAGAAAAACCTGAGGAACAAAGGAAAGAACATGGAAAGAGGCAGGGGTGTTCCAAACAGAGGAGGTATAAATTCTAAAGATGAAGCTGGAATTTCTAGAAGTGGCAGTCAATCATTCCAGAGAGGAGGATTCAAAGGAGGTAGAAGAAGTAGTAGAAATAGAGAAGTAAGATGTTATACTTGTGGAGAGGTTGGAAATATGTCTTGGGATTTTCCAAGAAATAAATCTACATGTCAAAGAAATGTGAATGTTGTATAGGCTCAGGAAGAACAAAAAGAGGAAACATAGGTGGATAATCCTCTAGAGGATGGAGAGTCTCTTATGTTGAAGAGAGTATTGGTGAAGGCATAGAAAGAGGTACATGAACCAGCTCAAAGGAAAAGTCTGTTCATAACAAGGTGTAAGTCACAAGGTAAGTATTGTAAAATTTTTATTGATATTGGTAGTACTGATAATTTGGTTTCCATAGAGATGGTAGAGAATATGGGATTGAAGAGGATGAATCATCCCACTCCTTACAAAGTGTCCTGGTTACAGAAAGCACATCAGCTCTTGGTGAATGAGCAGTGTAATGTAAAGTTCCATATTGGTACTTACAAGGATGAAATATTGTGTGAAATAATGCCTATGGATGTGTGCCATATACTCTTAGGAAGGACATGGCAGTATGACATGAAAGGGTTTCATGATGGGAGGAAGAATACTTATTCCATAGAGAAAGATGGGAAGAGACATACTTTGTCACCCTTGGAAGATGAAGCAGTTTAGGGAAGTTTAAGATCAAGCATTCTACTGATGTCTGGAAAAGAACCATTACAAGAAGTTTAGAAAGAAAAGGATCTACATTTTTCTCTTATTGGTAAGCCAATGGTAATTTTAACTTCTACAAATTTGGATGATTTTCCAGATGAAGTTAAAACTTTGCTTGATGAATATGCTGACATTATTGTGGATGAATTGCCAAATGAATTACCTCCTGTAAGAAGTATTAGTCATCACATTGAATTAATACCTAGTGCAAGTTTACCTAATAAAGCAGCTTACAGATTAGCCCCTCTAGAAAATGAAGAAATCAAACATCAAGTACAAGAGTTGTTGGAGAAGGGATTAGTGAAAGAGAGTTTGAGTCCTTGTGTCATACCTACTGTGCTAAGTCCAAAGAAAGATGGTGGATGGAGAATATGTATTGATTCTAAGGCAATCAACAAGATCACTATCAGGTATAGATTTCCTTTACCCAGAATTGATGATATGATGGACTGTTTAAGTGGTTCAAAATATTTTTCCAAAATATATTTGAAGAGTGGGTATCATCATATTAGAATAAGGGAAGGGGATGAATGGAAAACAACATTTAAAAATAATCATGTTCTATATGAGTGGTTAGTGATGCCATTTGGGCTTACAAATGCACCCAGTACTTTCATGAGAGAAGAGGGTATGAAGGAGTTTACTAGAAACTTTGTGATAGTATATCTAGATGATATTCTGATTTTCGTTCAGAAAAGAGAAGAGCATTTAAGGCACCTTAAGTTGGTGTTGAGGAATTTGTATAAGGATAAGTTGCTGATAAATTTGAAGAAGTGTAGCTTCCTAAAGAAAGAATTGGTCTACTTAGGGTTCGTGGTTTCAGAAGAAGAACTAAAAATGGATTCCAATAAAGTGAAAGCAATTTTAAATTGGCCAGTTCCAAGGAAAGGTTATGAGGTAGGAATTTTTCATGGACTTACTAGCTTCTATAGGAATTTCCTTAAGAATTTCAGTCATATTTGTGCACCTTTGATAGATACTTTCAGAGGAAGTAAATAGCCTTTCAAATGGACCAAAGAAGCTGATAGAAATTTTAAATTGTTGAAGAAGAAAATAACTAAGAAGCTTATTTTGGCTTTGCCCAGTTTTGATAAAGTGTTTCAAGTGGAGACAGATGCCGTGGAACAACAATGGGAGCCGTTTAAGTCAAGAGTAGAGGCCAATAACATATTTCAGTGAAAATTTGAATGAAGCTAAACAAAATTACTCTTTGTATGATAAAGAATTATATGTTGGTGTGCAAGCTCTTAAAAAGTGGAGACATTATTTAATGCCTAGGGAATTTTTTTGTATTCTGACAATCATGCTTTGCAGTTCATCAATAGTCATCCTAAATTAAATCAAAGGCATGTTAAATGGGTAGAAGTTTTGCAAAAATTTACCTTCATTATCTAACATACAAGTGGTAAGTCTAATAAAGTTGTTGATGCTTTGAGCAGGATAAGTTTGGTAATGCAATAATTTAAGGTCAGTACTTTGGGATTTGAAAATTCGATTACTATGTATAAAGAGGATGTAGATTTCAAGGCTATTTATGCTGCCTGTGAAAATATAGTTACCCATAACAGAAGCGAGTGGTTAGATTATATGTTACAGGAAGGATTGATGTTCAAAGACAGTAATTTGTGTATTCCAAGATGTTCAATGAGGGGAAATTTAATTCAATAAAAACATAGTGGGGGTCTCTCAGGACATTTTGGGCAAGACAAGACTTTTGCTCTGGTGAGTAATTTTTATTTTTGGCCAAAGATGTAGCATGATGTAAAGAAATTTGTTGAAAGATGTAGATTATATCAAGATTCCAAAGGGAGAAGTCAGAACACAGGATTGTATCAACCATTACCTATTTTAGCTAGGCCTTGGGATTTAATAAGCATGGATTTTGTTTTAGGTTTACCTAGAACTCAGAGAGGTCATGATTCAATTTATGTTGTAGTGGATCTATTTTATAAAATGGCTCATTTCATTGCATACAAAAATACTAATGATGCAACAAAAATTTCTAATCTATTCTTTTCAGAAATTGTAAAGTTGCATGGTTTGCCTTTGAGTATTGTGTCTGACAGAGATACAAACTTTGCTGGTCATTTTTGGAAAGCTCTATTGTAGAAATTGGGGACTAATCTTAGTTTTATTTCTGGTTATCACCCTCAAACTGACGAACATACTGAATTGGTAAATAGAATCTTGGGAAATATAATGAGAATTCTGGTGTATGAACATCCAAAATAGTGGTACTTGGCTTTAGTTTAGGCTGAGTTCGCATACAATGATTCAACCAATAGAAGTACATGTATGAGTCCTTTTCAAATTGTCTATGGGATGCATCCAAGAGGTGTATATGAACTTATATATTTGGGAAAACAAGAAAATAGAAGTGCAGAGGGTGAATACTTTGCAGTTAATATGCATGGGCTACAAGAAACCATCAAGAAGAGATTACAATAAAGTGCAGAGAAGTATAAATAGACAGCATACCTAAAGAGGAGAGAAGTGAATTTTCAGATTGGAGATTTAGTAATGGCCTATCTTAAAAAGGAAAGGTTCCCTCAAGGGACTTATAATAAGTTGAACCTTAAAAAGATTGGACCTTGTAAAGTTTTAAGGAAGTTTTATGCAAATGCTTATGAAATTGAACTTCCTTTTGACCTTCAAATTTCACCAATTTTTAATGTTTCAGATTTATATCATTTTAGAGATGTAGGTATCCAACAAGATGGCGTAACTTCAGATAGAGATGATCCAACTATAGATTGGCAAGGACAAATTCCACAAAAAGAACAACCTCGGATTGAATCCATCCTTGACAAAAGAATCTTAAGGAAGATCGCGAACAAAACTTTCTTTCAATACTTTGTCAAATGGAGAAGTCAGCCTACTGAATATGAAACCTGGATGACAGAGCAAGAAATTTCCAATCACAATGTACTACCTGAAGACTTAATGAAAAATTCTTTTCTTCCCCAGGAGTATGATGTAGGAGCATCCAACTCGAGGTTCATTGACTGATGAATTAGCTTAGCATGTAGCTTGAGGTTCATTGACTAATGAATCAGCTTTCCTTGTAATCAAATTCTAGATGGATAGGGTTTGATGACAATTCGATAGAGTTAGTTTTAAATTTGTAATAAGTGGAAATTTTTCCGTTGTTCTCCTTGATCCTTGTGTGGATTTCTCAAGGATTGATCTTTGTTGATAGGGTTTTCTTTTATTATATACTTAGGTCCAGCTAAGTCAGATCTGACAGGTTTTCTGAGTGTTATAAATTGATTTGAGTGTAATAGATAAATATAGAGAGGAGTGAAGTGTAAGAGAGTGAAAGGGCAGAAGAAAAGAGTGTGCACAGAAGGAGTGGATAAGTGAATTCTCTGTATTTAGAATTTCGATCAAATTGAATAAAGAATAGAGGATTACCATCCATGTGTGTTTGATGGATTCCCGATTTTATATAAATTTGTAGATCTATGAATTCATCCGCATTCACTCCATATAGAATTATGTGTATAGATTATTAGCTTTTGAAATGTAGAGTAATTGATCCTTTCAGTAATCAATTCAGCATACTACGAAGATAGATCCCTGAGAATATCGAACGATGAAGAAGGATCATGACAGAAATCAATGGTTAAAATATGTTCTGCATCTGGAAACAGATCGATGATCGAGAATTAACCCACAAGAATCAACGGTGCAAAAGAATTCGAAATTGCAAGAACTCAATTTCGATAAGTCAAGTCCCGCAACCCACATGCGGCATGGACCGTTGTGGCCACAATTAGTTGCAGAAACTCAATATTAAAAGTTGTAATCCCGCATCCTGCAACCTGCAATTTGCGGAAAAAGGTATTGTGGAAAAGGAGTTGCGGAAAAAAGTGTTGATTAAAGGGGGTTGCGGGGAACATCTTACAGAAAGACGAATTGCAGAGAACTTGAGTTAAAGGTTGGAAAGAAGATTTCGATCAGGAATTTATCCTGTAAATTGAATTCTTGGATCGAGTTGGTCCTTGTGGCCATCACTATATGAAGAGATGAAAGCTCCTTTTTCTTCATAGTGAGTTAGTACATCATTCTTTATGTTTGGAAGGTACATGATTGTCACAGTGATATGAAATATTGACTAGGATATTTCATAAGTTGTTTCTTTTATATGGAACCTTCTTCATGTCTCTAATAACTTTGCAAAACAATTGTTATACATCTCGATTCAATCCTAATGTACACTAGCTATACTTTTTTCAAGCCTCATGCAACTTCACCATAACTAGTTAAAACCTTATGCAACTTCACCATACCTAGTTCAAACCTTATGATACTTCACCATGGAATCATCATACCTTTTAAAAAACTCCTTAACCAAAAACTTTGCAAGAGAAAGAACACCTTTTACATTTCCAAAATACTCCTTCAAATTTGCAAATAACTCTACCCCAAATCAATGCTTCAAGTAGTTCGTTAATTCTGTTCCACAAATCATTTTTCAACATTTCTTAAGTAATGGAAACTCATTTATAAAAAAAATATTGAAGTATTTCCTCAATAAGGTCCCCAACTTCCTTGAAAAGTGTGCTAACATTTCTCTTGACCTTAGTTCCAAGATTAGGAATTACTGCATGAATCTATGCATCAATCCTTTTAAATATGCAATATCAATAGGCTGAATATCTCTTCTCTAAAATGATCACACACCAACTCTAATTATATCATTGAAATGCATGCCTCAAGGTTGTCCTTCAATTGGTCCATAAGGATGTTTTCAAGGCTCTCCTTCACATTTGTCCATTAATACTAGTACATAAGTAGATATGAATTTGTACATTAGGTGAAGAGATGTTGCCCCATAATCAATGCTTAGTGTACTTAGTATGATCTCAAGTTGCTTTGAATCAAAAACATTGTTTTTCATTGAAACCAGTTTGTTGGAAACTTGCAAGTGAATGTTAGCATTATCGACTTCTTGACTTTAATGAATGTTTCTTGAGACTTAAAAATATGTAGACATGCAGTTCCTTTTTCACTTTTCTTCTATTCTCTTAGTTTATTTTTCTATTATTTTTAAGTCACAAAAATAAGGACATAAGTCCATACAAGTAACGTACAAGGAAACCCCACATGGAGCAAAACTATCCATAGTATAGTCCATAGTATTTTTTATCTACTTTTGTGATTTTTTTTTCTTTTTTGAAGCAAATGAAAACAAAACATATGTATCTTTGATTTCTAAATGATGTGTTGTGTAGTGGGTTGGATCTTTGTTATTTAGATGGAGTAAAACATTTGGTTTGGAAAGAATTTCTATTTTTTTCATCTCTTGTTTTGATAACATTTTGATCTTTTGCAGGTACGTTGAACCTGACTCTTCAGTTTGGGGAGGGATATTTGAATAAGCCATTGACAATACATTTTGTTTCAAGGTGTTTCATCCTAATAGTAATATTTCTTCATCCTTCTTAGAGATTTGAATTGAAAGTGCATACCTTGCTTTCTAGATCTTTGTTTTATTAATGAGCTAATATGCATGTGTAAGTTTGAATCTTTTTTTCATTTATTTATGGATGCACTCACCTCATTTCGTAGCCATATTATATCCAAAATTTTGAAAAAATTGTTATAATTTTATTCATTTATTAACGTGTTCTGAACCAACTAAAAGGTCCACATGGATGGAAATGCAGATGGATCCAAGTGATGTTATGGACTTTGCAATTTTTATTGGTGAAGAGAATTATTCCCTTGGCATAGTCCAATGTGGAAAAGGTTGTACATGTGCCGATATCCATTGTGAAATTGTGGACGATGAAATCGTTGATTATCATTTTGATTTTATTGGCCCAATTGGAATTCCTTTAAATACAAAGCAATAGTAAAAAAGGAAACCTACAACAACAAATGTAGACATTAAGAGGAATGTAGGAACGTTGGTTGTCAAAACATTGCAATCACAGGTAATGGAAGGAATGACAATCTCTGAAAATATTGAAGGGAATGTGGAGGAACCTATGCATAAAATACCAAGAGTTAATCATGTGTCTGAGTCAATGGAACAAGTTGCAGTGGTTGATCCTAATGTATTGGCATCTTGGGAACATAAAGTGAATAATTTAATGGGAGATTTTGTCAAGGATAAGATAATGTTGAAGGTATATTCAGAAGATGGAAAACCTAATATAAAGATCCATTGTGAAATTTGTGGCATTGATTATGGAATGAGGGAAGTATCCTTGGCAGTGTGAACAGTTCGTAATTTTAAAAAAAATCATATGAAAATAGGGTCCCATCAATGTCACATTTCAATGTTGGGAATTAATGAAATCCTTTCATGTAACAGATAAAAGTAGACAATAATGGCTAGATATCAACTTGAGATTTATCAAGCAATCAAACTTCTACATGATTTCAACCAAACATAAGATTCTAATTTGTTCAATGTGGTGGAAACAACCCTTGCAAGCTATCAGGACAAGAAAAAAGTAAGAGTGGAATGTGCACGATGCAATAGATGGTTCTCTTTGGTGTCAATAAGTGGTAATATTGTCAGTTCTCTAAATGAACACATGAAATGAAAGAAGCATACTACTACTACAAATGAGGCTTCACATGATACACATGTGTTGAGGAGTGGAACAGTTGGGAGACCGAAGAAACCTAACAATGATAAGTCCCAACAAAGTTTGACTAAGTACTTTATCTGATCACTACAATCACCATTACATGGGGTTTCTACAAGTTCACAGGATTCTAGTTCAAGTGTGTTAATTACCCAAGTTTTAATTTAATTTGAATTATAATTTACACATTACTTTATTTGTTAGCACTTGTTCGTAGCAGTTAGTAGATCATTTTCCAACCTGTTTTTTCATCTTATTCTAGCACAATTTCCTCCCCTGATATTACTATGTTGGGGGTATTGGGATCCCTATCTTGATAGAAGAGGGGAGAGATTGGTCACAAAGGTTCTAATGGATGACCAACGTGGTGGAAAATTGTGGGCCATAGAGAAACATACTTGTAGAATACTACGCTATTGTGGTACTGAATGTCGTATTAACGGTACATACATACATGTTCATTGTAAGAAGGTTTCTGAAACAGGAATCCCTTTTGATTCATTGGCATGCAATTTTTGTAAGTTGATACCTAATTCTGATGACTTTTGGATGCGTTTATATCACGAATCAAGGAGCAACATCAAAATACATGGGAAATATACAAGGAAATGGAGAAGGGTGGACAATTTGACTCAAGATTAACTCAAAATTGTTACAAGAGACACACATTCTACACATAGATTAACAATGTGATCTATTTTGTGGGATAGGAAAAAGGTTGGTACATTGTCTATTAGAACGAGGTATCTATGAGAAAAGTTGTTTGAATCTGCAGGAAGGAAGGATGTGTGTAAGGATCATAAGCAAGGAAAATTAAAATGTAACGACGCAGTTTGCGAATTTGTTCAAGATATATTTCACAACCTAGTTCGTTCAAAGTCAGGGGGAAGGTACAGTCCATCCACTAAATCCATTATGAGATGATTAAGTTATGGGGAGGTCCTATATTACATAGCTTTATTAACTTGAATCTGGATGTCCCTTCGATATCTACAACTTGAAGGAAAGTTAGAAAAGCATTGACATATATCCCAGGGGAGCATGAATACATTTTTTTAGCAATTGAAAAAGTTTATGCTTCCTATAAAGCCAAACATGGTATAGAGGGCACAATTCTCGTATGCCTTGCTGAAGATGAAACTATTGTGAAAAAATATGTCAAGGGGGTAGCAAAAAGCGATACATTGGTGGGTTTTTGTGGTAAGAAAGAAGAACATAAGTGGAAATCACATTTCTTGGTGACAGTTGGTGAGGGAGCTACATATATGAGATTATTATAGATGCCTTCAAGAATTGTGTGATTGGAAATTATGCATGTGTTATTATTGCAATCCCTTTACATGAGAAGATTCCTTATTTGGTTTTGGTTGTTTACCCAATGTGCAACAGGTTTGATGCAAATTTTTTCCATTGACAATGGGAAAAAATAAAATACCTATGGAAGAAACATGTGGAACATTTTTTAGGACCTATTATTGTTCATTCCTCAGATGGGGATATTAGGAGAAGAATTCTTATGTTGAAGGATTATTACTACTCAATGGAAGACATGAATATCAAATTCCTTGGGAAGGGTGGAGGCTAACTGGGTTGTATGAAGGCTTTAATGTAACAGGACATCATGACCAGGATTACATCCACAATGGAAAAAATCTAGTGAATCCTTTGTTTAGTGGTCAGTGATATTTGATTGTTGGAGAAGAGTTGATTCGTTTTAACCATGCAAGAATGGTTTATAACAATTTTAAAGTGAATGATCACAAGCTTAAAATTGAGTATATAGAGAGGATTGATCGCCAAAACTGGGGTTTAGCACAAAGCATTGCTTCAAGGAATGTCCAAAGGTGCTTGAAGGAAATGAGAAGTACAAGTGGCATGACAGAGAGAAAATTGGGTACAAAGACCTATCTAGGAATCGTTGCTAACTGTATTGATATTTTTTGTCTCCTAGTTTGACTCTTTGGGATCAAAGAGTGAGAAATTCTTCAAGAGTCTGTCATTTCTTCACATTATGGATATGATGGGTCAGAGAACAAAAAAATACTAATGTCAAAATTAATTTCATTATCAGAGAGGCATATCAAGATGTGAAAATTTATTGCCACTTTCCATTTTTGTTGATGATATTTTTTCACGATCAATACTCTAACTTGCTATGTGCATTGCACCTGACTGGGTTAGATGTATGTGAGAAATTATTTATCAAAGTCAATGGCATGGTTAGAGTAGTGAGGGAATATGAATCCACTAACTTACTTCATTCTATTGGAACCATTAATAGAGTTTCTAAAGAAGAATTTAATCCCCTAGGGCTTCGTTTCAATAAATATCATAATAAAAAAATGTGTATCTAGAATAAATTGCATCAACACATAGTATAGGAAGGTGATGTCTTGTCACAATATGAGTCAATATCCACATATAATAAAATTATAGAAGATCTCAAGATAGGATTGGAGGATGCACAAGGAGTTTTACTAGGTATTGTCATGCAACCAGAAAGACACACATAATATTATTGGTGGTTTAAACCATTGATAGAGGATCACAATTATCCAACATTCAAAGCTAAGGATGAAGTAGTTGATAATTCTCCACCAGATCATTCCACATCCATATTCCAATATTTGTCTTGTATGGTACTCAGTATTAGTGAATTGATAATGATAGAAAGTGAGTGGAGGCACGAGTTGGATGGAATTTTAGATTTCACTGATTAAAATGTAAACATAAATACCAAACCAGTGGTGGAGCTCGATGGAAAGGACATGTACAAATCTTGTTTGGTTAGTCAATTAAATGGAAATATAACATTATCAAAAGATAGCTTGACTAAAGTGAGGAATGGGGTATACTTAAGGAGAGATGAGAGGCGCCCCAAAAAGGGTGTTGCAATTGGTTTTGGAATTGGATTAGATTGTGCGGTGTTGTTTGAGAGCGATTCTATAGTTGTAGCTAAACGTACTAGAATAAAAGGTGTCTCTCAAAGTACAAAGCACATTGTTTCTTATGGGACTTGGTACATTGCAAGAGTTCAAAGAATAAGAAAGGAGGATGGTAATAGGGTGTTTGATTACCATAATGTCATTGATTTATTGGATAGGTAAGAAGGTGTTGAGCTAAAATGTTGTTGGTACAATAGAATAAAGGGCAAACACATGTACAAGTATGAATCGACATATATTATATTCATACAAGTTGAATCTGTTATAGCAATGACAAACCTATCATACAATATAAAGAAAGTCACGTATAATTTATAAGAAAGAGACCACAAAACTTATGAGGATTTCATTAAAAATTTAAATAGGGTGTAGTTTTCAAAACATTCTAATTTCTCTTATATTTTCTACTACTATATTATAGCTTATTTATAAAGCATTATTTTTTGTATTATCGTTGATTTGTTTATATCAATTTCATACTCATATTATACTCATTGGCTTCAGGTACGGTGAAATGTTTGGATGGCGAATGGTTGGGATTACTAAATATGAAGTTATCGATCATCAAATATTTCTTTATGATTTCTTGAAGCATGGTTCTTGAGGGTTCTTGAAATTTTGTTGGCCATGCTCATATTAGAGTTTTTAGCATTGACTATACATACTGCTTCATGCTTCATGATATTCAAGTTCTTTCTGTACATCTTATTCGAGGTATGAGAATTAAAAATTCATTTGCTTCCCAATATCTGTGTTGTAAATGTTTAAATTTTGTTTGAGTGGGCTTCAGATATATGTTATTCTAATGGTAGAACTATCGAAGCAAGTGTTTTTTGAATAATGAAAGCAATGATAAAACTTGTGACTAGTTTAACCAGAGGATCAGTTCATTCACCTTTAACTCAATGCCTTCTTATCCGTTCCACCAGTTAGGTTGGATGTATCTCCTTTTCAATGCAACTGACTTTGAATAGCAAGTAAATGATAGTAATCTAATGTAGAGCCCAATTTCATAGAAAAACCAGAGCATAACCACTCTGGATATTACTACACTACTAAAAATAGGGAATGAGTTGAGTGTGGATCCTTTGATGAAGAAAATCACAAATTTTATGCCAGATGAGTTCAAGATTGTTGTTTTGGAAGCAATTCTATCATTGTGTTTAAAGTTCCCACAGAAGTATTGAAAACTGAGTAATTAGCAGATTTTTTGTTATTCTATTTAAATGTGTCATCTTTTCTTTCTTTCCTTTGGAGGAGAGTTGATAACTATGTTGTTTGTCTAATGATTTTCCATAATGAAATTTTTGAGTAATATACTTAGAGAAGAAGGGATATTTGGATATAAGAAAGTTGTTCTGCACTCTATTCTTATTCTCATACGAGATATATTAGAGGAAAAAGAAAGTGGCTTGTCTCATCTTTGTGAATCCATTAAAGATTGTGAATTCACTTATATTTCTACACAGGTAAGCTCTATTTACCGCATAAAATATTAGCATTGTGTCAGTAATTTTATTCATTCATTTTGATTTTTATACTATATCATTCTATTCCTCCAACTGATAACAGAGTTAGTGTTCTTTTCTACTCCCTAATCTCTTCATATCATTAGACCATATTGGCATGACAGCTAAATATGTTGAACTGGTAAAACGTGTGAAAATTTTGACCTTCATAGATGGAAATGAATTTAGAGAAATATCATGGAGAGAAATAATAAAATTACAGTCCATTTATGGTATGTTTTGTACATGTCAATTATAATGCATTATATAAAGCATCAATTATTTCTATTTATGGACCTGCTTGACTTATTGCATTAGAAAATTGTGTGGATATTATTGATAAGGTATTTCTATTGTAGATTCTTCATTTTCTTGGTAATGAAGGACCAAACACTATAGACCCTAACATGACCCTAGCAAGTATATTTGGTATATTTATAATCAAGTTATTCTTGAAAATGCAATAGTTAGAGCAAGTGTTGTGATTCCTGAGTTCAAAACATTTAAATGTTAACTCTGGCTACTTAGGGTGGCAGGTGTGACCAAAGAGACTAATTCAATAGGATGATGTTTTTACCTAAATTTCATATCTAAAACATGCACATGCTTTCGACTCCATCTCATTCACTTTGCCTTTGTTTCAAGCTACAACACAAGCTATACAATCATTGTATTTGGGGATTTTTGTCAAGTGCATTGGTAAACGAAAATTTTCTTAAATATTCACTAACTAATATATCAAATCATGCAAAAACACATTATGATCGTCAAACCACCTGAATTTGCATAAATTAAAGTCAAGTGCTGAAAATGCATACCTATTATTTTGAAATTGTGATTTTTACTCTATCATTATTGTTACACCATATTTTTAATTTTGTAGAAATGTTAACTTAAAGGATAAGTTGGACAAATTTTAAAGGAATTGGAAAAAATCCTATTAGCGCGAGGAGCTATCCTAAAAGATTGTAATGTGACTAAGAAAAGCAACAAAAAGTTCTAGCGGATAGTACGTGCGGGGTATTCACATGATCGTGGGACCCAGATGTAATGTTAATGAGTGGGAAAATGAAGACAAACGATGGATATCTGATCAGGATTGGATCAATGATGAACAAGTGATTGAATAGAGGAGTAGCACGAGAAATAAAAGGATGAATCAGTAGTATTAATTCTTGCACATGATCTAGGAACTAGGAATCAAAATCATCAAAGAATAATTAACAAATACTCATGAATTGGAAATAACTGGAATACCAAATAGGTTTCCTCTCTGTATATTATATAAACAATAAAGGATTACAATTTCCATGCATAGAAATAGCTTAACTCCATGAAGAATTCAAATACCTAAGGGATAATTCAAATTCAGTGAGTGAGTCTAGCTTAACTGACTCTTTTCCATGCAATCTCACTCAGTTAACCACTTGACCAAAACCCTAATTGACTCACCAAACCCTAACTGAAGTTGGAGTGCAATAAATGACTGAATCTCAACTGAAGGAGATCAAACACATGTCATAGCAATCCAATCATCAAGTGCTAGTACTGCATGACTCCAATAAACCCTGATGAGGTTAACTGAAGCTGAACTGACCATCAAAAGTTGGTGAAGGCGCCTTGTTAACTCCAGTTCATTAAATAAAAATAAAATAATCATTAAATAATATATTTAATGAATGGAGGCGCCTTAACTGACTATAACTGATTCGTTTACTTGATTGTAACCACCAGTTAACAATTAGGTGCATTAATGTCACACAGATCACCCCTGGAGTGCTCCAGTTAGCCTCCTTGACTATAGGAGAAGGCTAAGTTAGCCTCCTTGACTATAGGTAGGCGTGGAGTGACTGGGATGATGGTAATTAATGCTCCACTGATGTCAATTAAACTTAGGATAGTGGTTTAACTAGGCCAATTTGACCGAAGGAGTGAGTATGAAGGTAAATGTCTCCAACAAGTAGAAGATTATAAACCAATCTAGACGTGGCACAATGTGATGAAATCCCCTGGGAAAAGTGGTAAGAGAAAAGCCACTGTCTGGATCCTCTGAAATCAGTCTTTTGAAACTTAATAGAAAGTTGCCGACTAAGTTAAAAGGGATCTTTTTCATGGCGCAAGCGAAAAGGTGGATACGAGGACAAGACATGAATTCGCGCTCCAAGTTGCGCTCCAAAGGTCAATTGTAAGCTTTGCCTCTCACCAGGTAGATTTTTTACATTGTTATTCACTAAGTTTACTGTTATGCAAGGGTTTCATTTTGTAGAAATTTTAAGTTAAGTTAAGGGGTTCCATATTTTTCAATTTGTAGAAATGTTAAGCTAAATGATAAGTTGGACACATTTTAAAGGAATTGGAAAAATATTGAGATGTATGTGATTAAGGTTAGAGATTTCTCTTAGCAAGGCCTAGAATTTCAAATTCCCCTCACCCCTCAAATGGAAATTTGTTGAGGGATTGTTATGTTCATTTCCTGTCACTTTACGTTATTACAAATTTATAATGTAAATATTTTATATCAAATTTACTTAAATTTTTTTAAGTAATTTTTTTTAAATGTCATATTAAAAGTCATTATCGCAACTACTAAACTCAAATGATTTGTCTTAGGTATTTGGAAATAGAAAGCTATGGGTCTTCCCAATATAACAGGAAGCTAGAGACCTATATTCCAACAGTAATCCAAAAATAGAAAATAAATATATCCATTTCTCATTTTATCTAAGGCAAGTGACCCTCAAAAAATCTATGGTTTATTGATCCTTCTGCTGAATAAAATAGGCCAAGATACTAATGACCCTAATTCTGTGTTAAATTGACGTTTACTTGAAAACAATGAAATAAAATACACCTTCAAACATTTTAAAATAATAAAAAATATTAAAAAAAAAACTTGACTATATACAAAATTCCTTCAACGGATGCATAAAGAATCATTGCATGGCCAAAGCGAAGGGTTGCATACGAAACCCATTCACCCTCCCTTCTTGTATTGTATCCTTGTGCCAATTGAACTGAGCTTTTTGATGCTCCTGATCACAATCTTGTTGAACCCTTTTTTCCAATACTCAAATGTGTTGCTAGCTAGAAGAGATTTTGTATAAGGAGAATACCCAGACTATTATACCAACCAATAATATTAATCTATTGAATATATTTAAAAATTACAGTATTAAAATATATTTAATAATTACAATGCCTAAATATATTAAAAGGATTACTTTTGAAGTCGACCATATCGTAACCTCTTTAGCCTTTTTTTTGGATCTAGTCTAATCTATATTTGCCAAGTTTGGCGAATCAAACAAGAAAATGACCCATGTCCCTATTTAATAGGGTTACATTTCTACTATGACTAAAACACTAAAATGAAATGCCACTTGCACTCATGATAAGTATTGGTGAGCTCTTTGAGGAAGATTCATCCTCTGTCCCTAAAAAAAAAATCCAGCCAAATCGAATTTGGACTTTTTGACCAAAATTTGTGAAATCTGCCATCTACAGGAAGTTGGTAGCGCATTACACTGCAAAAACAGGCTTTGCGTTGCAAACTCTTCTGTTTTTGCAATTTGATGCTTTTGGGTAGGTCCAATTCTTAGGGATGGTTTTGAAAAATGATTATAATTCATAGAGTTGCTCCAACTGAAGAAACCATCTTCCAATTCATTTCGATGAAGTGAACATAATCCTTAATGAAACTAGGATTTTTGACAAATGAGCATTGTCTTGCTTTCCAACTAATGAACTACTTGATACTTTGCCCTAATATGTATTATGACTGATGTAACATATGTATGTCATCATGGTTGATGTTGTTGTGGGCCTAAAGCACTTTCAAAACAAAAATTCATCCATTTAGCAAAATATATGAAAACTTAGATGAATATTAAGACACCAAAACTTATCCTTGTTACAATCTTCTGAAATTAACATGGTGTATTTGCATGTCCTTAAACATCAAGCCTTATTACAATGCATTCCCTTCCTTTTCACTCCAATAGGCACTTTTGAACAAAACTGTCAAAAAGATGAAACATAGATACTATGTTTTTCCTTATATGAATTTTAGGTTTGTGGAAAAGTATGAAATTTCAAATGTTGGAGAAGACCCATTTGACTAATTAAATTCCTAAATATATCTGTGAGCATCTTGACACTTTTCCTTTACACTTGGATAAGAGATGAAGTCCAAAACCATAGTACTTCTGTGATCTCTCCCTTTGTCAACGTTTGGATATAAGACGAGCATTCACCAGGCATACTTGTCACTTGAGCAGTGATTCAACCGATTTTCCTCATTTGCAGCATCAAGTCCACAAATAATTATACTTTGAAACAAGCCTAAGAAAGTTCACATTGCATCATAACTCCATGGTTCCCTGTATGCATACCCGTTGGAAGAATGACCATTGATATGGATGCTATCAATTCCTTGATTCGTGGGAATTTCTGGAAAATTCGACCAACATAGTTCTATTTATCTGCAAACATTAAACATGGAAAAATTACTCAACGTCTTCTTGTTCACTTGAGCTATGTGATAATGGTTTTTTATTTGAATATAATTTTATATTGCGGGAAAGCATGCTGTCTCGGAGCATCCAACACTTGGTAGCTTGGACACTTCAATGATGTTGGATGGCATTTGATCTTGAAGAAGGATGGTGAGATCTTCGAGGTGTCCAAATATTCTCTTTGTCCAAAATGACAATGGATGCATATGAGACTTAATTGCGGTGATAAATTTTGAGCTTGGATAGTATCTTAAATTCATTTTCTTTACTAACCCAAATTCATAAAAGAAACCATCATGAATAAAATGATTTTAAAATAATAGCTTTGAAACGAGGACTCTGTTAGAATTAAGGACACATAATACACGCGAGGGCGTGAATACATGCTAAGATAAGCCAAAAAGGGATATAAAGCAAAATAAATACTTTATCCATTTTTAAAATAAACTACAAAATCATTTATATTAATTATAAAATGATTTTATAATTAACCTTTAAATATTTGGCTTTGAGAAATGACACAAAAGATCAATTTGGTAATTTCTAAATGAAAACAAGAATAATGGGAATTATACTTTAATTTATGGATGGATTATCAAACATATTAGATTGAAGATTTGGAGTGAAGGAAGATTGACCAAATCGGCATAAAGATCTTTGGCGTTTTCATATACAAACAAAAAGTCTGGGAAATCCATGATGGAGGTTTAAGATGATGAAGAACTGGCCAGATTGATTGTAACACTCAAATCTTTTTTAGCAGTAAAAATGAAGGTCTTTTTCTCCATGCACGCTACCGGAATCAAAACGTTTGATGGGGCAGATCCTAGTACCAACATTTGGCTCTGGATGGGGATGGAGTCCTCCCTATGAGGCTCCAAGAACTCGTAGACCAAGTTCCTTTTTCGAAAACCATTTTTGTTCGCAATACCTGCTCTGCAAGATGAAAACCATCATAATAGTGTTATTCTCCATTGGGGTGGAGTCTACCTATCTACTACAAGACAACATACTGAAAACAAATTTGTTGAAAAACTGTACACCACTACAAACTGAAAATCCAACTGTCTTTGTTGAAAGCCAAATTCAGATTGAAAAACCAAATAATTGCTCTACTATTGAAGTTTGAAAGGGAACAAATGCTCTTGAGATGAGCTTATTTATGTACGCTATCTATACTAACCAACTTGGTTGATTGATCACGTAATATCAAACTGCTAGTGTAACCATTCCAACAACTATCTCATACACTGGATTTCTTGCATCCTTTGATCAAAAAAGAAAATTTTGAACAATGGAAAATCATCATAAAATGGAAGTCCATACTTACAGCTGATTAGAGATGCACAACTTGAACTAATAAAAGTTTCCAAATAAGTAGCTACTTTCATGTTGCATTTCTAGCTGATACAAGAAACTGAATTGTTGCTCTATGAAATATGCTCCATTGCTATGCTCCACATTTGTAATTTCGATTCTATTGATCTGACCATTATTCTCTTGAAACAATGCCCGAATAGCACACATTTCATTACATATAGGAGTAGTGAAAATATTTCGAAATTGTTCATTATATTTTTTACCAAGAGATCCTTTAATAGCATTCGAAAAGGGAATATCAAGAGGATTGGAAGGCAACAAGTTGTCTTCATTAATTTCAACAATAGGAACAAAATGCTCTATAAGGTTTTCATTCTCAACAATTGATAAGGAAAAGAAAAAAGTGTATTTTTTAATCTAATCAAAACTAACCATTTGACTATCAACTTCCTTGTCATCATCATCAGGATATTTATCATAAATAGGTTAATCTCCAATAGTATTTGGGACAGCAACTACATCATGACCAAAACTGCTAGAATCATGTGAGTCAATGACAAATGAATCTACAGTTTTGTCATCATAAAAAATTTCTTCGTGTTGTTCATCGTATAAATATTCAAAAGAATTACTTTGACTGGAAGAAATATGGGACCTTTTTCGAGCCAATAAAATTTTATATTCTTTCTCAAGAGATTTTAGAAGCTTCTTCAAAAAATCTAATTTATCCTCTTCACTAGAGATGTTATAAGAATCTAAATAAGAATATAAATCTTTGTCCCATTCATCATTAGAAGACATACCTATCCATTTTTTGAATTTTTTAAGAAAATTAGGCCCAAGCATGAAATATGCTATCTCGATTGATGAAGCAAGTGGACCAGTAATTGAATTCACCATAATGGAGAAAATGGAGTCGCCCATAAATATTTGGATTGTAGATTCTTTAACCATGGAGTTTGTTGGGTGAATAATTGCAGTCATTTACATATGCCTATTACTTGTTCACCTTCAAGCAATAGATCTCTTCATTCTTGTTCTCTTCAGGGAAGATATCTTTGCTCTTTCGATCCTCGGTATGGTTGCCAAAAGATGTTAGTGATAAAGTTAACTCTCAACTGCAAGAGAGAAAATATTAACACATCTTAAGCTCTAAGGCTTGGATAAATCTAAATGAGTTTGGATTTTAATAACAAAAGAGGAAATTGAAGGGGGTGGATGAATGATTAATCCTAAAACACAAACCTATAAGCATATGAAATAAAAGGGTAAACAAGGATGATATAAAAACATATCACTACAAACAGTAGGTATGTATGAGCCCAATTGTGAATCCACTATATAACCACAAACAATGGATTATACAAACAATTGATAAATACTTCTAAACAGGATAACATTCTGTGTAAAAGTAAATACAAATATAAAATTCTATGATGTGAAACTTGGGACAGAAAAACCGTCTTTCATAAAAGACATCGCAAAGTTTAGATTAAAAACTGAGAAATATATTTGTATTGATTAAAATACAAAAATGCTCATGAAGTATTTCTCATCCTCCATACCAATCTTAAACTATACTGACAGAGACATCAAAGAAATTTCAGACTGATAATATATCAACCTTTTACAATGACACAACCTCTCAGGATGGAAACATCCTCCCCTTAAAATTATTTTACAATGAAATATATATAATATAGTAAAGCTAACCTCTTCATCCATTTTTTGGATTTAGTCTGATGTGTATTTGCCAAGTTTGGCGAATCAAACAAGAAAATGAACCATGTCCTTATTTAATAGGGTTGCATTTCTACTATGACTAAAACACTTTAATGAAATTCCACTTGCACTCATGTATGAGTATTGATGAGCTCTTTGAGGAAGATTCATCCTATGTCCCTAAAAAAATAAAACTCCATCCAAATCGAATTCGGACTTTTTGACCAAAATTTGTGAAATCTGTCATCTACATGAAGTTGGTGGCGCATTACATTGCAAAAACGACCTTTGTGCTGCAAACTCTTCTGTTTTGCAATTTGATGCTTTTGGGTAAGTCCAATGCTTAGGGATGGTTCTGAAAAATTATTATAATTCATAATAGAGCTTCTCCAACTAAAGAAACCATCCACCAATTCATTTTGATGAAGTGAACATAATCCTTAATGAAACTAGGCTTTTTGTCAAATGAGCATTGTCTTGCTTTCCAACTAATGAACTCCTTGATACTTTTCTCTAATATGAATTTTGAATGATGTAACATATGTATGTCGTCACGGTTGATGCTATTGTGTGCCTAAAACACTCTCAAAACATAAATTCATCCATTTAGCAAAATCTATGAAAACTTAAATGAATATTAGGTCACCAAAACTTATCTTTGTTACAATCTTCTGAAATTGGCATGGTGTATTTGCATGTCCTTGAACATCAAGCATTCTAATAAGGTATTTCCTTCCTTGTCACTCCAATAGGCACTTTTGAACAAAACTGTCAAAAAGATGAAACATAGATACTCTGCTTTTTCCTTACGTGAATTTTAGGTTTGTGGCAAAGTATGAAATTTCAAATGCTGGAGAAGACCCTTTTGACTAATTAAATTCCTGAAAAATATCTGTGATCATCTGGACACTTTTCCTTGACACTTGGATAAGAGCTTAAGTCCAAACCTGTAGTACTTATGGGAGTAAACTTTCTACTCGACCATTTGCATCGATCGGACGACCAGCAAAGTGTGATGTGAAAGCTCATGTCACATCACACTTTGCTGGTCGTCCGATCGGTGCAAATGGTCGAGTATAAAGTTTACTCCGTACTTATGTGACCTCTCCCTTTGTCAACGTTTGGATATAAGACGATCTTTCACCAGGTGTACTTGTCACTTGAGCACTGATTCAACCGAGTTTCCTCATTTGCAGGATCAAGTTCACAAATAATTATACTTTGAAACAAGCCTAAGAAAATTCACATTGCATGATAAGTCCATGTCGCCCTGTATGCATACCCGCTGGAAGAATGACCGTTGATATGGATGCTATCAATTACTTGATCCCTCGGCATTTCTAGAAAATTCGACCAACATAGTTCTATTTATCTGCAAACATTAAACCTGGAAAACTTACTTAACGTCTTCTTGTTGACTTGAGCTATGTGATCATGGATATTGATTGAATATAATTTGTTATTGCGGGAAAGCTTGTTTGTCTTTGAGCATCCAACACTTGGTAGCTTGGACACTTCAATTATGTTGGATGGCATTTTATGTTGAAGAAGAATGGTGAACGCTTCGAGGTGTCCAAATATTCTCTTTGTCCAAAATGACAATGAGTGCATATGAGACTTAATCTCGGTGATAAATTTTGATCTTGGAGAGTATCTTAAATACACTTGTTTTTACTAACCCAAAGTCATAAATGAAACCATCATGAATAAAATGATTTTAAAACAATAGCTTTGAAACCATAACTCTTTTGGAATTAAGGACACATAATACATGGGAGGGCGTGAATACATGGTAAGATAAGCAAAAAAAAATAGATACAAAGCAAAATAAATACTTTATCCATTTTTAAAATAAATTATAAAATCATTTATAATAATTCTTAAAATGATTTTATAATTAACCTTAAAATGATTTTATAATTAACTTTTAAATATTTGGCTTTGAGAAATGACAAAGAAGATCAATTTGGTAATTTCTAAATGAAAACAAGAAGAATAGGAATTATACTTTAATTTATGGATGGATTACGAGACTCACTAGATTGAAGATTTAGAGTGAAAGAAGATTGATCAAATTAGTATAAATATTTTTGGTGTTTTCAGATACAAACAAAATTCAGAGAAATCCATGATGGAGGTTTAAGATGATGAAGAACTTACCAGACTAATGGTAACACTCATAGATTTTATAGTAGTAAAAATCAAGGTCTTTCTTTCCATGCATGCTGCCGGAATCAAAACTTTTATGCAATGATACTTTCCTTCCTCATCTACACAATCAAAACTTTTATGCAAACAATCGATAATGGTTTTGTGAGATTCTAGCCAATCCATGCCAATTAAAATGTTGCGTGATCCTGTAGGGGGTATATTTAGGTTAACTGAGGTTTCCATTTCATTAAAACCCAGTCTACAATCTTTAACCAATTCTGTAACTTTCCTTTTTATTTCTGTTTCCAATTGTATGAACCATGCATTTGTTTTTGTTTTTCCTTAGGAACTTTATATTTTTCAATTACTCTCGGTGCAATATAACTTAAACTAGATCCTGAATCGATAAGTATGGAAACAAATGTATTCAATATTTTACCTTCCACTTCCAGCATAGTGGATTGATGATCCTCTTGTCGGTCTTCTAGAGCATCATGAATTCTAGGTATATTCATGGCTATGTCATTTATAGTAGAAGTTTCTTGCAACATGCTTACGGGAGCCATTTTCCTGTTAGGATTGTGAGGGAAATTATGTACAAATGTGATCCATTACAACCCCAACAATTAATTTATGTTGATTTGTTATTCCATCCGCTATTGAGAGCTTTGACACCTTTCGTCCCATTGTTGTTGATTGAACCTGACCTATTATAATTGTTGTCCGTCTGACTTCTTATTCCTTTTCTTAAAGGAGAAGGTTTAAATGATTTCCTACGATGATCCATCTTTTCATTTTTCTTATTTTTCCAAGTTCTACTTAATTATGATATTTGCTTAAATAAAAGGTAGCATAATTTAGCTTTTCTAATTGCTTCATCCATATTCTTAAGCACATGAAACTCGATTTTTTCCTTATAGGTCAGGGGTAAACAGTTGATAAACCTATATACCTTATCTTTTTTATCCCTTAATTAAGGTACATAACATTGTAAATTCACGAACTTAGTTACAAACTCTTCCATGGTTTACTGTCTCAGTCTTAAATCGTTGAATTCTTTGGCTTTCTCATCATAATACCATTTCGACAAATCTTTTTTTAAATAATTGTTTAAAAAATTTCCAGCTTAACTCTTTATTGCGTATATTATTTACACTTTTAGCCTCCCACCACCACATAGTAGCCTTCCCGCTTAGTTGAAAAATATCTAGACGTGCTCTCAAATTATCATCCTATCTATATACTTGAAAGTATCGTTTAATATTGAGCAACCAAGCTTCAGTTGCTTCTTTAGATTATCCATTAAACATTGTGGTTCTCAACTTTTTAAATTTTCCTTGTAACTCCATTGGTTTTTATTTTCATTACTTGTAATTCCTTTCATCGTCTTTCTTTAATGTCGGAGTAGTTATGTGAATATTATGTGTAGTTTCCTCAGTGATGCGGATTTTTAAATATCCCTTCCTTTTAGTTCTGGTACTGTAAGAGTTCTGGCCATTGTTTTCAGGTGGGTATGTCAAACTTTTTAAGATTAGTTTGTTTATCTCTTTCTGATTTGATTTGGCATTCATCAATTTAATGTTGTTTACCTTCAAACTTTCCAAATGAACCTTCAAACTTCTCATAGTTTCTAACATTTCCGATTTCATTTCAACTTTATGTTTTGCTTCAAGTTCCACATAGAAACTTGCATTTTCTAGTGTTGGCACACCCTCCTCCGGTCCTATTTCTTCCTCCATGATCTGTTCTAGTTCTGCTATTAATATGTCTTCATATAACATTATTCACTCATTTGTTATTTTTCATAAATCATATTACCTTCAATATTTTCAACTATATTAAACATGTTTATATCAAAATGATTAGGTGGTGTCACATTACGTCTAAGTGTTTAAACCTTGCTATGATACCATTTTGTAATAAACCTATCCAAACAAATTGATTTTTTTATATAAATTTGTGAAAGATTAGTAATGAAAACTTTACCAGATGTAAAAGAAGTTAAACTCCCACCTATCTAAGTTCCAAGGATTCGATTATATTACAGCTAAACTCTTCTTTCTATCATAGATGTTTTTCCCTCGTGCTTTGATTGCTCTCTGAGGGGGCGGAGGGAGCTCCAAGAACGCTCCAATCCAACGGCTCCCTCCGCTCCAAAATCTCTGGTGCAAACCATTTGCTCTTCAATTGAGTGATAAGGAGGGCCGACGCACTTGCTGCATCATGGCGGAGGCTCTGTCATCGGTGGGCTTTCTTGTGCGATTGTATTCAGATTGTCTGAGCGATTGTATTCAGCGATTGTATTCAGAGATGGTATTCAGATTGTGGGCTTTCTTGAGCGATTGTCTGAGCGATTGTATTCAACGATTGTATTCAGAGATGGTATGACACGATGATCGTGAACGGAAATTGGGCGGAGGGAGCTCCCCAACGGCTCCCTCCGCTCCAAAATCTCTGGTGCGAACCATTTTCTCTTCAATTGCGTGATAGGGAAGGCCGACGCACTTGCTGCATCATGGCGGAGGATCTGTTTTCATCGGTGGGCTTTCTTGATCCGGGCGAGGGTTTCGGCGACCTCAACTCGCATCCTGGGTGTGTCCCGATCTTGATTCTTTTTCCGGGCTGCGGGCAATGGAATGTTCAGGCTCTCGCATAGGGAGTTATGTAGAGCCGGAATAATTTGGATGAACTGGTCATGGATGCGTGCGCGGTCAGGAAGAGGCAACCGATGATGCTGCGAGGCTCTCTTCCTTCCAAGAACTGATCAGCTTGGAGAGTGTGGAGTGCTGCGCAGGCTTCTGAATCCTGCGAAATGGATTCGATGTTGTGATAGATCTGTCGGCGAAGCTGTCGGCGGATGCTGCGGCCCTGGCGCTATTTTGGAGGAGGCTTCTGTGTGGACCTTGCTCCACAGCCCTAGCAACTACAAGCGTGGAGCGTGCCTTAGTGGCCGCTCAATTTTTGAGCTAGGGTCTCGTCCTCTGCAGGACATGCACAGCAATTTTTTGCGGCGAGTGGAGATGTCGGATTTTCTGGGTCTTGTGGCGGTGGTTTTGGTGCGGTCGGTATCCGATAGCATTAAGCTGCTCCATTCTTGGTCTCCTGATCTTACGAGGTTTCTAATGCGGTCGGAATCCGATAGCATAGAGCTGCGTGGATTGAGGGTGTTGATTTGATCTTTGCGAGGTTTTCTGATGTGGTCGGAATCCGATAGCATTGAGCTGCATGGATTGTGAGTCGATCCTGAGGAGCCTTTTCTTGCATTCGGAAGAACCGACGTTTCTTGGTCTTTGATTCTTAGTTTGTCGATCTTGATCTTGCGAGGTTTTGGTGCGGTCGGAATCCGATAGCATAGAGCTGCGTGGATTGTGGGAGTCGCTTCTGAGTCATCAATGTGCCATTTCTTGCTCATGGTCGATCTGAGTGGATTTTGGTGTTATCTTTTGGGACTTAGACATAGATTGCAATATTTTGGATGTCTTATTGAATAGAGTTGACCTTATTCTGGTCAATCTTTATGACAGCATTTGCTGATGATTTGATTTGGATTGTGGATTTGTGCTCTTTCTGAGGCAAATTTTGTAATGACAACTTCTTAGTTGTATTTTGTAAAATGGACTATGAGGGCCATCTTCTGAATGTGAATAAAGTATTTACGATTTTTTTCTTTGGAAAAAAAAAAAGAAGATGCTTTTCCCATTGGACTGGATGATTAACTTGTGATTTACTTAGTGTAAGCTAACATTCCCTTCCCAATTATACAACAGGTGTCATTTCATTAAAATATTGGAGTTACTAAACCTATAGCATCAACATTGTTACAACATAAAGGATCGTAACCACATCACCAAGGTAATAATTTCCATACTTTGATTATACCAATTCTAAGGTGCTAACTCCGATGAAGAAAATGTACCTCGGTTAAAGGTTCTATAAACTCGAGGTAGAAGAATGGATTACAACTGGCCGTGGAAAGAAAGTGGAGTACAGCAGGCCCTGAAAGGGGCTCTTTAGTTCAAGTTAGCTTTGTTACACAGTTATTTACCCTTTTTACCATAATCCTGAACCCTACCAAGTTGGCAAATTGCTCAATCACGCAATACAGGAATCATCATGCCTTTCATGGTTCCATTACAAGATTAACATGGAAGGGCTCTGCAGAAAAATGATAGTTTACCATGTTCTAGGTTTTACACCGTATTACCATCAAAACATACTCGGGTATTGATTCTAAGTTGAAGTAATAAAAGTTTTACTATAATTTGCTTCATCACCAGAGGTAATTTCCTTAAAAGGTTTTATTTACATCAAAATCGAGCTTCATCATTCAGGTAGGATAATATAAATTACCCTTCACAATTTTGTATATTCGTTTATCATCAATTAGGCTTGGTTTTATCATTAATTATCCATTTCCTTGTGCGGAAAATTCTATGCAAACGGTGGCACGACTCCAACAAGCTTCTTCTTTGGCATTTCAAACTTGTAACTCCAAGTTTATCATTCAGTCTGGTATGTAGCAAAAGAATGGGAATATTTCTATGGTTCACGCTTGCATATTATTTTGAGGAAGAAAATACTGGCAGAAATTTTGATTCGACTCATTGGGCCAACTACAAATGTGGGAATCGATAGCTGGGAATTTAACTTTTGTTTAAATTCTAAGTGAAGGTTTTATTTGACAGTATTGTCGGCAGTATGTATTTTATCTCAGTTTAGGGTTTTTTTTTAATAAAAAAATTGGTTCTCCCTTGCATATAAAGAATGCCACTGCGTGAAGAGTTTGTAGACCTCCACTTTGGTTTTTCATTTAGATTTTTTTGTACTCAAATGGGGTTTTCTTTAACCTTAGCTAGTTAAAAGAAACCTATTACAAGATATTGATTTGAAAGGAAGAAAAAAACTATAGAAAACGAACTCGGTGCTAAATAAAATCCATTATGTCAAAAACTTCTTAACAGGAAAGGGTTACTTACCCCTTTAATGTGCACTTGGTAAAGTTCAATTTTTGTATTTTTTTATTAAAAGATTACTAATTTTAATATATTTCCAACAATATACTTGCCGTTCAGCTGTTTTCGAAAAGAACGTAGGAAAAATCAAACTAGGATTTTGTTTTGATTTAAAGCAGTCATCTACCAACCCTGGTTTTTATCCCAAACCGAAACAGTCTAAGTTAATCCAAGATAGTTAAAATCTATAACTACTTCATTTTGAATTAATGAAAATGATATCACTAATAATGATATTATCTCTTCCTAATTAAATTATTCCCATTATTGTAAACACCTTATTGACAAATAAATGGTGTTAAAGTACTTATCATATGATTAACAAAAACTTGTATATTCTGCTCCTCTTACATAACATAAATATTCAAGGGTTTAGTTTACTGAGAATCATATCTATTTAATTCTAAAAATGAAATATTAAAAGCCTCGTACCTAAACTTGAATCCTTTTGAACCTGCAATAATTCCACCCCCTTTCCCATCTCCTTGAGTTAAAACTCACTTTCTACAGCCTCAAGTTGCCACCAATAAATAAAGACAGTTAATTATCCCAGAACCTAGCATTCTTTACTTGCTCACTGATGGTTCTAACTTAGAGCCTAGCATCCCATAGATATTCTCTAGAAGCTCAACACTTTTTCCAAGAAAATCATTTAGATCCTTCACCTCCCTAGTGATCTCTGTCAACTCCCACTTTCTTTCATTTTTCTTATTTTGCTTGCCTTCTCCTCTTTTCCTGGGGATTTTAATAACAATAACTAACTTTCTTTATCACTTGCCACTTGTCTTTGTAAAGTAGGTTGTAGATTAAGTTAGTTCCTTAGCTCAAGTTTTTTTCAATTAACTTAATGGCTGCTAACTTCCATAATCAAATTTTTATTTATATAAAAAGTAAATTTCAAGTCTCCATTACACACATAAATTTAAATATAAATTGTACGAGAACACAAAATGTTACGAGGCATATTACATATTTATTAAATAGGTAGAGGGAATTGTGCTTCCCTATGAATCATTTGATATCAGAGAATACAACTAAACAAGTATAGGATGGTGAATACACAATATGTCACTGATTGGTAGGATTGAAAGGAACCAGGAAAGTTTGACCAATGAATTTTTTAACTCTATTTGAGTGCTTGCATCTAAAATTTTATAAAGTAAACTACCCATGCTACGATGGAGCATGTTTCCTGGTTAAAACCGCCCCCATATATATATATATATATATATATATATATAGACACACACACACAAGAGCCACGAGGTGGCAATGTCCCTACCATTGCTAATAACTATTGCTATAAGACAAATCAATCTAAAGATGTGAGTTAGCAATAACAAAAAAAAAAATTTCTATTGTAAGGTGCATTATCTCATTTCTCATATACTTAAAAACAAGAGAAATAAAGGGTATTCTAAATTCGTGTACATCATAAATCTATTTAAGATCTATAATGGCCCACACAAATGAGATCTAGGATCAAGAATTTCCAATAAATATAGGTGTTTTCCTCAATACCGTATGATCGACCAATATTTCTATGATCATGGATATGAATCTTTCCCATCATAACCATGCACCTCAACTGAGATTGGGCTTATATCTCCACAAACCAGGTCTTGGATCACCACTTGAGTGTTTTTTGTCAATGTTGGAAAGTTTGTCAATACAATAGCTAGGGTTCTTGGGATTTGTGTTAGTGAAAATTTATCAAGCAACAATGGAGATTATTCATGTGAATGAGTCATATTTGTAACTCTATATATTCTACAATATAAGAGATGAAGATCTCGAGCAATATTTGTTCCTCTGCGATGTGCTATCTTGAATGTGTTGAGGATTGGTTTAAAGTCTCCTTTGTGTTAGCAAATTTGTTAACACATGGGTAAGGGTAATCTTCACCAAGGGCCATTGCTTGCAAATTGATTATCTAGAAGTGAGCACATGGGAACCTACACAAATTGAATGGAGCTATGTCTTGGTAATACTATGATGCTATCAATTCCAAAGGAAGGTGAATGACCCAAAATCAGAGGAACTTGGGTCTTATTTATTATGCATCAAGAAATGCATACACTTGTAAGGCATGAATCTCTAGTCGAGGCTTAACAACCACCAAATTAATATGGCTAGGTGATTGCTTTGTATTTCCAGTGGGAAACATAATGATTTATATTTCATCAATTC
>LPNX011224243.1:0-32454 GCA_001517045.1 Pseudotsuga menziesii | reverse complement strand
TATATATAATTAAAAACATCAAATTCTTTTTAATCTTGGATTCTTCCATTTTAAAGATCCCAAACCATAAAAATTTGAAGTATCAATAATGACATGACATTACAAACACGATCCACCTATTAAGTCAGTTCCATGGGATTTGTAGATGCGACTAAGGCTGAGGCTAAGGCAACATCCAGTGTTGGAGAAGGTTAGTTTATATCCTCGTAGTCAAATAAAGCAGGTGCGATGGGAACAAGTATTATCTCAGAATCAGTGGAGAGCATCAATAGGACATTAGGCATTGATGGCCTCTCACTTGAAAATCCTTGAATGAAAAATAGAGTGATATCACTCTTAATACATGCCCATGCCTCTACACTGTTCATTTTCAAACACCCCCTGCAATTCTAGTTTTGGATCGGCTACATGCATGTCATTCTTTTCATAGAAACTCCATGCTTGCATCGATCAAGAATTGTTTAATTGCCATAGATACTACTCAATAAACCAACCAGTTCAACTTAAAGTGTAAATTTTTAGAAACTTGAACCCATTTCAAAAGAATTGGTGATGCACATAGGGATACTCACGATCTCTAAAACAACTAATCCGTGACTATAAAAATTATCTTTTTGGGTCAAGTGCCCATGAACAATATATTCTGGAGCAATATACACTCTTCATTTGTTACAAATACATGGTGAGATCAATATGATTTTCTGCTTGTAGGAAAAATAACAGCTTTAACTATGAGTTAGAGTAAGCAAGATCGCTTACACTATTGGGCCAACTATGGTTGTGTTGAGGCCTAGAAATTTGCAGGAAACAACAGCAAGGGATTCTCCCCAGTCAATGTTCCCAACTAGCCCATGACTGTTTGGTATAGGGAACCCATCCGGTTTGCGGTCCGGCTACCGTAGGTCAAGTAACAAAAATAAAGGTTTTACTGGTTGCGGCCCGGTCCACCGTGTATTTTTGTATTTTTTGACTTAAGTATGATATGCAAGTGCCTACTTAACTATACAGGGCGGATAAAGATGCAAGGAGTAGTCACAACGTGATGCGCAGGTTCTTACCTCTCATCTTAGAACTCACAAGCATCTCGATCACATATGCAACAATAAAATAAAACTAACTATCTATCTATCTATCCCTGGGGAGCAAAATTGTAACTTATTTATGAGTAATGTATATTGTGCATGCATTATAAAGAGAGATTACAGATAGCTAATATTCCTTCCTACAACACATGAACGATTAGAGATATTTAGACAATCAGATAGCCAATTGTTTATGAACAACATAAATTACTCATGGTGGTAAATCCTTCAAATGTGCAAGGTTCCAAAAACTGAATGTTTATTTCAAACTTTGCAGCCTAGTTCTTGATGGCCTCAATTCTGGCTGTACTTAAACGAAGCTGATCCTACAATAGCTGCACACTGATGGCGGAATGATCTACTTCATCCCTTAATATCTGGTCATCAAGGGATTTAATGTGCTATATTTTTGCTTCCTCCTCCTAATACCTCTTCTGCAAAATTTCCACAAATGAATTGTGGTCTGGAAAAACATCAAGCCTCTGCTCGACCTCTACTTGGCACTGGTTGTATGTAATCAGGAGCCTTCTGAAAAATTTTGTGCATGCTCCTTTAGTCTTTCTCATAGCCTTTTTGAAATCTTCTGCTGTGTTTATAGAAAACTCTACTAAATCATAATCTTGCTTCAGGGCCTGTCGATCTTTCGAGGGCAGCTCTGCAGGAGTTTCTTCATTATTTTCCAGCCTTGCCATTCTTGCGATCAGGACTTCCAAGACGTCCTGAGATCTATCAACAAAATAAGAGGAATTCTCCAAAATTTCCTCTAATCGGCCGTCTATTTGCACAACTTTACATCTCTCTTCTTCTATGGCGGTTTGCAGCTGCAACATCTTCGCCTTTTGTGCCAGCACATGCTCCTTGAAGGGTTGTAGATTGATCTGCTGCTCTTTTGCTGCCTCTAAAGCGATTGTTAGAGAAGAGATCTACTCTTGAAGCTTCACTTCTTGTTCTTGAGCTTGCTTCTCACTTTCCTCCAAAGTGGTCTTTTGCAGCTCTAAGTCTTCTATTTTTCCCAGCAGCTGCTCCTTCTCCGTCCTCAACTCTTGATACTATTGTTGCACCCTCTCCAGACACTCTTGTGTAGTTTCCCTAGCTTGTTTCTCTGCTTAGAGGAGCTGCAGTTCATCCTTTGAAGACCTTATCTCTTTTTTCATGTCCTCATATTTCCTCTTCAGCTTATTGCTTTCCTCTCTCTCCTTTCTCAATGTGTCTTTCAGTTGAGCAGAGGACTTCTTCGATTTCTCCAAGTCTGTCATAATCTTATCCACATTATCTTCCGAAGCGTGAATCAGTGCAGCTCCGGCTCTAATGGTGAACCTTGGATCTCGGTCTGTTCCGAATACAACGGGTGCATCCGTTATCATTTTCCTGGGCAGACCTCCTATGTCAGCCTTCCTTTCGGTTCTCTTCACTATCCTCTTTGTCTCTTTGTCATAGAAAACAGTGTTAAAATCAGGTATTTCTTCCCCTTTCTTCTGTGCAAAGGGGACCAGCTTCAGTGTAGGGACCACAGACTGTCTAGATATGCTGGCAGCCGGTACTTCTGGGTCCTGAACCTCAGGGTTTTCTACGTCCTGGGTCTGACCGCCAGCTTTGTCAGAGGCTGACTGTTCTGTCTCTGTCTGGGTCAGCTTTAGCCTCTCTGTTTCTTGTTTCCGAATCTCCTCATCAAGCTTTCCTTTCTTTTCTTCTTCTTCATTCCGAGCATCTTCTTCTGCCTTTTTTGGCTGCTTCTTGGGCAACTCTTCTTTTTTCTTCTTCTTCTCCCTTCAACGACCTTGCAGCTTCTTGTGCCAGCCTTTGGGCTTCTTCATTTCATTTCCTTGCTTCTTCATCAGCTTTGGCTTTTTCATCCGCTCCCTTCCCACCTTTCGTGGTACTCTTCTTCTTGAACCTTCTCCTCAAGGCTATTATGTTTAATGCATTACGGAAGACGGATTCTTCTCTATCCCAATGGTGGGTATATTGGAAAAATGTACGTTGTTTTCTTTGCAATGTTCAGCTACTTTACTGCAGGATTCATTTCTATGGAAGGGCATCTCACCAAAATGAAACCTTTCCATCTCTTCTACAAACTCATCAGCTTTCTTCACTCTGGTAAACTTATAACTACCTAACTTGAAGGGAAAAGGGGGATAGGCAGCCTTCTTGTGCTCAAATAAGAAGCTTCCTATACCATCCAGGAAAACTTGCCTAACCGCCTCCTTGTGAATGATGTAGTCGGTGGCGTATTTCGGTAGCAGGGAAGGTGCTCTTAAACTTCCAAACATTTTGAAGCATAGGCCATCCTCGGTCAAATAATAATCTGCATACTCCTCAATAACCTGCAATGCCTCTTCTGACATGCAGTCACACTCCTTCAGGAAAATGAGGGTATACAATGGCATGATGAACTGTTCACAGATCTCTCGGTAATGACTGTGGTACTTGTGCGTCCACAGTGGCTTGTATGTAGCATAAACAGGCATCCTCTCCCTGTCCCAGATGCACTTGAGGCAGGGGAAAGGTTGATTGCACAATATACAATCGACAAGTATGGAACTCATGTTGAATTCAGACCTCTTTTGGGACACTCCTCCCAAAGCCAAGGCCATGCAGGCTGAAAGACTGTTTGATACTATGTTGGCCCAGTTGAAAATGGTCCCCTGGGTGGCAACATAAAAAATAATTGGCATCCATTCCAATTTGAAGAACCTGCCATGAGCTCTTCCAAAAATCCTGTTAAGCATTAAAGCTATAAACCTGTATGGGGCCCGTAAGCTTGCTGTGTCATACTCTCCCATATGCCTAGTTCTGAAATGTTTTCCTGATAACAACATCCTTTTGAGAGTCTCAACAAGGTCCATTCTGATGTTATTTAACCAATCGTCAGACAAGAATACTTGTGCTTCTGGCAGGTGGTAGGCCAGGGCTACATATCCGAGGCTATAGGCAACATAGCCCTGTTTTTCAACATTCTCCAGGATCATAATGTTTACATCTGCCTGGGGAAAAATCCAACCAATCACTTCAGAGCATGGGAAGAGCTTTGGTCTGGTGGCAATCTTCATCAGTGAAGATCTCTCTATGTTGGCATAAATGCCTTCTTCTTCCAAGCCCATATTAGGCACCTCTCGGTGCATGATCAACCTATATATCTCTCCCCACTGGTATTCAGGTTCTACAACAGATATACACTTGGTATCTTCATAGATGTATTTAGTTTTGGTAATAACTTCCACTTCAGAATCCTCTTCGACCACAGGGGCCTTCTTCTTCTGTCGCTTTGACATTTTGTATTCGGAATCTTCCTGTCATATACGAGATTATAATCATTAAGACATCTCAGACTAAGTTGCAACCATTGAGAGAACAATGTGCAGTGTTTAACTTTCTCTATGTTTAACATGATGGAAAGTCATTAAATGAAGAAAATATGTGCAAGCTAACGACGTTGTCTAATAAAATAGTTCTATCAACATATCTCGAGCGGGGAACAAAACTACATTAACATGAAGGAAACTTCGGCTCTCTGCGGGTGCCATGATCATCACGTTGTGGGGAATGATAGTGAAAATATATTCAAGCTTTTTTTAGCGGTGCGTTTTCAGAAAAGAAACTGCCTATGCAATCTATGGTCAATAAACTCTATGCAGTGATATATCCCCCTCCGCCGGCATGGATTCGAAAACGGCCATGAACCGAGCACGCGGGACAGTGCAGTGAAACACGACTGGTCTGAAGGATACAGGCAGCACGAGAGGGAGACAACCAGTCCAAGAACCAAATGAAAGCCACGAAAAACCGTCCCCAATCAAAACATCATCACACAGGGTGGATTGGTGTAGACAGCGTAACGGCCGTCTGCACCAAACCCCCTATTCTCTAAGCACAGGGTTGCATTAACAAAAGGCCGTGGTAAAACAACTACCCTATGGGTGAAAAATCCCCCCCATGGATAGTTATGATACAAATCCCCAACTATATATACAAGCAAATAACAGGGCCAAAGGTAAAATGACTGTGGGAAAACCCAACCGTAGAAAAATCAACCAAAAACTCGAACGGAATAGGATAATGCAATGAGGAGCCTACCTGACAATGCTGCGTGGACGGAGGGAAGAAGGGTGGTCAAGCTTCCACAGTTGAAGCCACCTGGAATGAGCGTATACCGACAGCAGGGTCCGACCAAGCTCGAGAAAACGACAGCACACGAGAGCGACAATTGAAATAACAATAGGATAATCCATACATCTGGTCCCATATATATATATATATAAGTGGAGGGGAAAAAAAATCGGACGACGAAAAACTATGGATCGGAGGACGCAAGGATAATTCCCTCCACAACGTCGGGCGGGAAAACCACTAGGCTGTTTGCGGGGAAGAACCGGATCAAAGCTTCGCAGGACTAATCATCGGAACCATAGTGGAATCGGGAGCCGCAACGGTGGAGCTGCAAAGGATAAATCAATTCACAATAGGCAAAGATCGGAGGAAAATCAAATAAAAGATCGGAAGGCTAATGCTTTCAGTAGCCGCAACAGTGGAAGCTGGAGCGGCGAAAACAACGACGTGAGGTTTTACAAAAAACAAAGCGAAAATTGGGAGACTTTGCCATCTGCCGTCCGCAACTACGGACACCAAAGTAACAATACGCTCCGACTCGAAACCAAAGGTTAGCCGACAAACGCGTCGAAGAGAAATAACGAGGCTGAAACTCATTATTCTTCCGCAACGGCGAGGTTGCTAGCGAATACTCTCTCGACTCAAACTCTTGAAATGCATTCAAAGCCAAAAAAAATGTGGATCATTTCAGGAACAAATCTTTCTGAAGAATCGGTGAATCAAGTTAAAGAAGAAAATCAAGCTAATATAAGCAAAAGAGGGTCCTAAAAATTTTTGGAATTTTGGGAAAATGTTACAGCTACAACAATTGGCGACTACCTGGTGAACCCCAGATTTCTAACTTAACTTCTTCCTAGTGCAAGACCATCTAGATAAAAAGTTGACATCTTCTAGATATTTGTATCCCTAGGCTGGCCAACCTATGCATTTAAATCATTGAGAAGTATTCCATTCTTTGGGAAATGGTAACATCATGAATATTTGCAAGTCTGAATAACTCTTTTGAGGCCAAATAAATGAGATTTATTTTACCTGTCCTAGGGTAGTTTCCAGCTTGGACACCACAGGATTGTAACATATAGTAAACAGCACTATCCTTTTGTTCCTCATTCCCATGCCAATTGCACTTTTGTGCTATTTGAACTTTAGTTCTTGCGAGTCCTCCATCTGCCTTTCTTTCTGAATTTTATTCAGGTTCCTCTATCCATAGTGTCCTTTTGTGTGAGAGAAGAATTTACTTTTCATCTCACGGACGGAGAGGAACTTTTGGCAATTTGAAATTCATGCTTTTGATACTTTGCTTTGATATGTATTATTTCTTTAAGGAGTTTTGACTCTTGATAACTTTTAGCTTTTCTGAAATCATGGCATGGGATCATTTATGTATGATATACTGCCTACATTGCTTCCTTTCTGTGGGTCCTCTGCTGTCACTCCCTTGGACACTTTAGATGTGAAATGGATGGAGCCTCGAAATAGTATTCCAGACCGGTTAATTCTGAGTTATTTACAGGGGTTAAGTAGAACTTCAATGAATGGATGGCCAATTAGGAACACTGCTACTAGAAGACATTCTATATTTTAATAGCACAGTCTTTTGCTCAAGATTTCAGTTAATTAAGAACCCTGATGTTTCCATTGCAACCAAAAGTTTGCCTTTTTATTCAAAACCAAAAGAACTAGCAACAAAGCATTAAACTAAAATAAAACAAAATCCAAAGAAAACAGCATCAAATCAATAAACAAAATAAAGCAGCATCAAAGCATTAAAGAAAAACCATCAATTTATTTATGTACAAAAGCAAAAAGAAAAAAAATGTGTGCCCGCCCTTACAAATTCTTCAATCCAGTGAGTTAAAGGGCTAGGCTGTAGTGTGGGCCAAGAAATCTATCCATGGTCTAAGTGTACCATTTTTGAAATCGACACCATGTCCACTAGTCTACAGTCATCTTCTTCAACTTGAGAAAGTTGAAGGGGCTCGGGCTGAGTGTCAATTCTAAAACTGGCCTTTCTTGAGGTATGATATTTTAGCTTAAGCTCGGTTAGATAATTTCCCAGGATAGAATCAGCAGATTCATTACCTTCTCCTAGCTTAGTGACAGTATGCTTCATGTAAGGTTCTCTCAAAATTTTAATCTGATTTGGGGTACCCTTGAGAGGTAACAATAAATGAGACCAATCTGAAGCAAAATAACCTTTTAATTTGGCAAACCAATCTCGGTTGAGAATAAGCCCATATCCACCTGGTATGTCAGCCACCATAATGTCAATAAATTGACATATCTTGTTATTTGTAGAAAAGTGAATGAGAACATTTTTCATTTCTCCCACTACTTTGACACCTGTGCTATCTAACTGCACTACTTCCCATGGTGTGGACTCTGGCTGTCCATTAATATTTTTGCAAACCTCAAGTGGCATAACATTCACCGATAATCCAGAGTCTACCAAGCAATTATGCACATTATGATTAAGCATTTCTAGGGTCAAAAGAAAAGGCGGGGTTTCAGCTTTTTCTTCCCAACCTGGTTCTATGTCTTCTTCTCCCGGTTGGTTTTGAGTGGGTATATCTTCTTTAAGCTCCTCGATTTCTTCAGTGTTTCCTTGATCAACACCTACCTGTTCTTCCACAAGTTTGGCAGGCTCACTAATTGGCTCTGCTTCTCGGTTGACAGTCGTGACTTCAGGTGTTTTATCTTTAATATTTACATCAATCGGTCTCTTGACCTTCTCTTGCAATTTTTTAATCTTCGAAATTATTGCATTGTCTTTAATTGTTAGGTCCGTATCTTTTGTTGCTGTTCATTTTTCTTTAGATTTAAGAGCATTCTCTTCTGTGTTGAAAAGCAAGACACCCTTCCATAAGAACATAGTATCATTATCTTGTTTTTCTATGGTCTAGTTCTTCTCTTCTTCTTTACTACTATCTTTAGTCAATTTAGAGTCCAGCGGCTTATTCATCACCAATGTCATCGAATTTAACCATTGAGGACACTTCTTTTTAGAATGAGGTTGTTGGTGAAAAGTGCATAAATTATCCCCCCTACCTCTGTTATGTTTATTGATGCTGAATTTGGTGGAGGGACTTTCCATTGGTTGTTATCCTCCCTTTTTTGGTAGTATGGTTTGTAAGTTTTCTGAACTTCCCTTTCTTTCTCCAAATCTATTATTCGGTTGGATAGTTTCTGAATCATTTTCAGCATTCCCTGAAAATCATGTGATTGTTCCTCTTTAGGTTTAGACAGCAATAAGGCTTTTTTCATGGTAGTTTTCTTTTCAGGTAGATCGGGATAGTTTGCTATACTTTCCTTTTCAGCCTCTACCCTTTTTGCTTCTTCATAAGTCTCTACCAACGTAGGTCTGGCTTTCATCTTAGCAAACATGGCCAGCTCAGGTCCTAGAGCTGAGGTATAATATTCAATTAGGACCTTGTCTGAGGGTCTTTCAGCTTCAGAAAAGTTCTTTAGGTATGTTGAAAACCTTTGAGTAAATTGCTGCACCTTCACATCCTTCTCTTTTTTTAACAAACCAAGACCTTTCATTAGTGAGGCATGTGTCTTTTGGGCTGAGTATTTACTTCTGAAAGTCCTTTAGAAAGTGTCCCAGTCAGGAATGGAGTTTGCAGGCAAACTGAAGTACCAGGATGCTGTTTCTCCTTTAAGGGTGTGAGGGAACAATCTACAGACAACATTTTCATACTCTCCAGCCCTTAACCCTTCTACTGCTAAATAGAAACTTTGCAAGTGGTCATCTATAGCAGTCTTTGCATCGAGGTCAAACTTGGGCAGCAGCTTATCAAAGGCTTGAGGTAGGTTATACAAAGGAGGTGTGAGGTTCAAAGGTGATCTAGCTCTCCAAGCCTGCAGTGGGTTGGGCTGATTCACATTTATACTAGCCAGGAGCAAAGGTGAACTAACAGGAGTCTGAGCAAAGAGCAACGTAAGGTGAAAACGGGCTTACTTACTTCAAGGGCAAAAACAAAGCCTGTAAGTACTTAGGTTAGGTCAAAAGCTTCCAAATATCTGTTGGTGGGGTAATCTTGGGAAAATAAGTTTCCACGACCAGCCATGCATTGGCGTCCTCCTTCTAGTGCCAGAAATTGTTGAGGCCTGGAAATTCGCAGGTAACAACAGCAAGGGATTCTCCCCAGTCAACGTTCCCAACTAGCCCATGACTATTTGGTATAGGGAACCCGTCCGGTTTGCGGTCCGGCTATTGTAGGTCAAGTAACAAAAACAAAGGTTTTACCGGTTGCGGCCCGGTCCACCATGTATTTTTGTATTTTTTGACTTAAGTATTATATGCAAGTGCCTATTTAACTATATAGGGTGGATAAAGATGCAAGGAGCAATCACAACGTGATGCGCAGGTTCTTACCTCTTGTCTTAGAACTCACAAGCATCTCAATCACATATGTAGCAATAAAATAAAACTAACTATCTATCTATCTATCCCTGGGGCGCAAAATTGTAACTTATTTATGAGTAATGTATATTGTGCATGCATTATAAAGAGAGATTACAGATAGCTGATATTCCTTCCTACAACACATGAACGATTAGAGATATTTAGACAATCAGATAGCCAATTGTTTATGAACAACATACATTACTCATAGTGGTAAATCCACAGAATAAACCAGAAATCAATCAACAAGAACATAGGATCTAAGAGTTAGAACGATCTCATAGTTAATGGACAAAAAGCTGGAAAAACAAAATAGTTCATCTTTTCGCAATCCACAGCATAACATTTGAAAGTCCCACCAATCTTTCTCCAATAGGCAAACAATCATTCTTTATTGCAAAAAAAAGTAGTTCTTCTTACAATATCTCTTTACATGTTTAACTGGGAAAAAGCCTTTCCTTACTCTAAATCTTCTATATTTATACAAAAGGATGAGACTATTGGGCTGCCCACAAATGACCCTTGGGCTTCCCAACTTTTCGCCTCCCAAGATTTTACTTTCCTCTAATGTTTACAAAATCGTTACATACAAAGGTGAATGATTATTCATGAGGAGGGATTGGCTTGGGTATTTAGGACTTTCTTCCATGCCAAAGCCTCAGGGGCAATGCCTTCAAATGTGCAAGGTTCCAAAAACTGAATGTTTATTTCAAACTTTGCAGCCTAGTTCTTGATGGCCTCAATTCTGGCCGCACTTAAACGAAGCCGATCCTCCAATAGCTGCACACTGATGGCGTTATGATCTACTTCATCCCTTAAGATCTGGTCATCAAGGGATTTAATGTGCTTTATTTTTGCTTCCTCCTCCTGATACCTCTTCTGCAAAATTTCCACCAATGAATTGTGGTCTGGAAAAACATCAAGCCTCTGCTCGGCCTCTACTTGACACCGGTTGTATGTAATCAAAATCCTTCTGAAAAATTCGGTGCATGCTCCTTTAGTCTTTCTCACAGCCTTTTTGAAATCTTCTGCTATGTTTATAGCAAACTCTACTAAATCATAATCCTACTTCAGGTCCTGTCGATCTTTTGAGGGCAGCTCTGCAGGAGTTTCTTCATTATTTTCCAGCCTTGCCATTCTTGCAGTCAGGACTTCCAAGACGTCCTGAGATCTATGAACAAAATAAGAGGAAGTCTCCAAAATTTCCTCTAATCAGCCGTCTATTTGTACAACTTTACATCTCTCTTCTTCTATGGTGGTTTGCAAGTGCAACATCTTGGCCTTTTTTGCTAGCACATGCTCCTTGAAGGATTGTAGATTGACCTGCTGCTCTTTTGCTGCCTCTAAAGTGGTTGTTAGAGAAGAGATCTGCTCTTGAAGCTTCACTTCTTGTTCTTGAGCTTGCTTCTCACTTGCCTCCAAAGTGTTCTTTTGCAGCTCTAAGTCTTCTATTTTTCCCAGCAGCTGCTCCTTCTCCGTCCTCGGCTCTTGATACTCTTGCAGAACCCTCTCCAGACACTCTTGTGTAGTTTCCCTAGCTCGTTTCTCTGCTTGGAGGAGTTGCAGTTCATCCTTTGAAGACCTTATCTCTTTTTTCATGTCCTCATATTTCCTCTTTAGCTTATTTCTTTCCTCTCTCTCCTTTCTCAATGTGTCTTTCAGTTGAGCATAGGACTTCTTGGATTGCTCCAAGTCTATCATAATCTTGTCCACATTATCTTTCGAAGCGTGAATCAGTGCAACTCCAGCTCTAATGGTGAACCTTGGATCTCGGCCTGTTCCGAATACAATGGGTGTATCCGTTATCATTTTCCTGGGCAGACCTCCTGTGTCAACCTTTCTTTCTGTTCTCTTCACTATCCTCTTTGTCTCCTTGTCATAGAAAACAGTGTTAAAATCAGGTATTTCTTCCCCTTTCTTCTATGCAAAGGGGACCAGCTTCAGTGTAGGGACCACAGACTATCCAGACATGCTGGCAGCCGATACTTCTGGGTCCTGAACCTCGGGGTTTTCTATGTCCTGGGTCTGACCGCCAGCTGTGTCAGAGGCTGACTATTATGTCTCTGTCTAGGTCAGCTTTAGCCTCTCTGTTTCTTGTTTCCAAAGCTCCTCATCAAGCTTTCTTTTCTTTTCTTCTTCTTCATTCCTAGCATCTTCTTCTGCCTTTTTGGCTGCTTCTTGGGAAGCTCTTCTTTTTTCTTCTTCTTCTCCCTACAACCACCCTGCAGCTTCTTGTGCCAGCCTTTGGGCTTCCTCATTTCATTTCCTTGCTTCTTCATCAGCTTTGGCTTGTTCATCCGCTCCCTTCCCACCTTTCATGGTACTCTTCTTCTTGAAACTTCTCCTCAAGGCTGTTATGTTTAATCCATTACGAAAGACGAATTATTCTTATCCCAATGGTGGGTATATTCAAAATGTACGTTGTTTTCTTTGCAATGTTCAGCTACTTTACTGCAGGAGTCATTTCTATGGAAGGGCATCTCACCAAAATGAAACCTTTCCATCTCTTCTACAAACCCATCAGCTTTCTTCACTCTGGTAAACTTATAACTTCCTAACTTGAAGGGAAAAGGGGGATATGTAGCCTTCTTGTGCTCAAGTAAGAATCTTCCTATACCATCCAGGAAGACTTGCCTAACCGCCTCCTTGTGAATGATGTAGTCGGTGGCGTATTTGGGCAGCAGGGAAGGTGCTCTTGAACTTCCAAACATTTTGAAGTATAGGCCATCCTCAGTCAAATAATAATCTGCATACTCCTCAATAACCTGCAATGCCTCTTCTGACATGCAGTCACACTCCTTCAGGAAAATGAGGGTATACAGTGGCATGATGAACTGTTCACAGATCTCTCGGTAATGACTGTGGTACTTGTGCGACCACAGTGGCTTGTATGCTGCATAAACATGCATCCTCTCCCTGTCCTAGATGCACCTGAGGCCGGGGAAAGGTTGATTGCACAATATAAAATCAACAAGTATGGAACTCATGTAGAATTCAGACCTCTTTTAGGACACTCCTCCCAAAGCCGAGGCCATGTAGGCTGAAAGACTGTTTGATACTATGTTGGCCCAGTTGAAAATGGTCCCCTGGGTGGCAACATAAAAAATAATTGGCATCCATTCCAATTTGAAGAACCTGCCATGAGCTCTTCCAAAAATCCTGTTAAGCATTAAAGCTATGAACCTGTATGGGGCCCTTAAGCTTGCCGTGTCATACTCTCCCGTATGCCTGGTTCTGAAATGTTTTCCTGATAACAACATCATTTTGAGAGTCTCAACAAGGTCCATTCTGATGTTATTTAACCAATCGTCAGACAATAATACTTGTTCTTCTGGCAAGTGGTAGGCCAGGGCTACATATCCGGGGCTATAGGCAGCATAGCCCTGTTTTTCAACATTCTCCAGGATCATAGTGGTTACATCTGCCCAGGGCAGAATCCAAGCAATCACTTCATAGCATGGGAAGAGCTTTGGTCTGGTGGCAATCTTCATCAGTGAAGATCTCTCTATGTTGGCATAAATGCCTTCTTCTTCCAAGCCCATATCAGGCACCTCTCGGCATGTGATCAACATGTATATCTCTCCCCACTGGTATTTAGGTTCTACACCAGATATACACTTGGTATCTTCATAGATGTATTCGGTTTTGGTAATAACTTCCACTTCATGATCCTCTTCGACCACAGGGGCCTTCTTCTTCTGTCGCTTTGACATTTTGTATTCGGAATATTCCTGTCATATATGAGATTACAATCATTAAGACATCTCAGACTGAGTTGCAACCA
Organism: Pseudotsuga menziesii; assembly: GCA_001517045.1. NCBI lineage: Eukaryota > Viridiplantae > Streptophyta > Pinopsida > Pinales > Pinaceae > Pseudotsuga > Pseudotsuga menziesii. Next base: position 19,073 of record LPNX011224243.1, on the reverse strand, counting down.
TTGAGAGAACAATGTGCAGTGTTTAACTTTCTCTATGTTTAACATGATGGAAAGTCGTTAAATGAAGCAAATATGTGCAAGCTAACACCGTTGTCTAATAAAACAGTTCTATCAACATATCTCGAACGGGGAAGAAAACTACATTAACATGAAGGAAACTTCGGCTCTCTGCGGGCGCCATGATCATCACGCTGTGGGGAATGACAGTGAAAATATATTCAAGCTTTTTTTAGCGGTGCATTTTCAGAAAAGAAAATACCTATGCAATCTATGGGCAATAAACTCTATGCAGTGATATATCCCCCTCCGCCGGCATGGATTTGAAAACGGTCGTGAACAGGGTGCGTGGGACAGCGCGGTGAAACACGACTGGTCTAAAGGATACGGGTAGCACGAGAGGGAGACAACCAGTCCAAGCATCAAATGAAAGCCATGAAAAATCATCCCCAATCAAAACATCATCACACAGAGCGGATTGGTGTAGACAACGTAATGGCCGTCTGCACCAAACCCCCTATTCTCTAAGCGCAGGGTTGCATTAACAAAAGGCCGCAGTAAAAAAAATACCATGTGGGTGAAAATTCCCCCCCACGGACAGTTATGATACAAATCCCCAACTATATTTACAAGCAAATAACGGGGCCAAAGGTAAAACGGTCGTGGGAAAACCCAACCATAGAAAAATCAACCAAAAACTCGAACAGAATGGGATAATGCAATGAGGAGCCTACCTGGAAATGCTGCGTGGACGGTGGGAAGAAGGGCGGTCAAGCTTCCATAGTTGAAGCCACCTAGAATGAGCGTACACCGATAGCAGGGTTTGACCAAGCTCGAGAAAACGACAACACACGAGAGCAACAGTCGAATTAATAACAATAGGATAATCCATACATCCGGTCCCATATATATATATATATATATATATATATAAGCGGAGGGGAAAAAAATCGGACGGTGGAAAACTATGGATCGGAGGACGCAAGGATAATTCCCTCCGCAACGTCGGGCGGGAAAACCACTAGGCTGTCTGCGGGGAAGAACCGGATCGGAGCTTCGCAGGACTAATCATCGGAACCATAGTGGAATCGGGAGCTGCAACGGCGGAGCTGCAAAGGATAAATTAATCCGCAATAGGCAAAGATCGGAGGAAAATCAAATAAAATATCGGAAGGCTAATGCTTTCAGCAGCCGCAACGGCGGAAGCCCAAGACTTACGGAGCAACGAAAACAACGACGCAAGGTTTTACAAAAAACAAAGCGAAAAATCGCGAGACTTTGCCATCTGTCGTCCGCAACTGTGGACACCAAAGTAACAATACGCTCTGACTCGAAACCAAAGGTCAACCGACAAATGTGTCGGAGAGAAATAACAAGGCTGAAACTCATTATTCTTCCGCAACGGTGGGGTTGCTAGCGAATCCTCTCCCGACTCAAACTCTTGAAACGCATTCAAATCCAAAACAAACGTGGATCATTTCAGGAACAAATCTTTCTGAAGAATCAGTGAATCAAGTTAAAGAAGAAAATCAATCTAATATAAGCAAAGGAGGGTCCCAAATTTTTTTGGAATTTTGGGAAAATGTTGCAGCTACAACAGGTTGTAATATGAGTATTTTCATTTGGAAAAGGCTTTACCATTCCAAAATATGTTATTTTAGGATGTATATTTTCATCCAAAAGCATGTTAGCAATTTTGATATCTTTGTGTACAATGTAGACACCAAAATGTTCATGCAAATATGCAAGACATCGAATTGTCCCTATTATTAGCCATGACCGTGCTTCCCATTTAAGAAAAATTCCTCTATCCCCTATTTATTTCCTGCAATCATGCCCTTAAAAACAAGTGTAAGACATTGATTTCACTGAAATTCCCCCGGTTGTTCCATCTGGATAGTGGCATCAAAAGAATTCAATTTATTTTTTAAATGAATCCATTGAACTCAAGCGATATGATCGTAAGTTAAATAATGAACTTCCTCTCTTCATATATATGGTGTCGAAATGGGTAACTCAATCTATCATGTTCATGTTCCTGCACCAAGGCACTGTGGGGGGATATATCAATAAATATTGTTTTTGATAATAGTATGTTTAAGTCTTTAAAAAATTATATTGGTTATTCGTTACACTGCCAAATCTTAAGGAATATATTATTTAGAAACCCATCGAAATTTTAGTTTCTTATTCTTGAGAGAGCACCCCACCGAACATTGGTATTCTATTGGATGGGAATCCTCTTTATAACCTTGTTATGGATAGGATTTTACAAACCCACCAAACTTGGTGCCAGTTCCACCTAGACCTAGTGCCACAAGACAAAACCTTACTTTTTTAAACCATAGCTTACATAAAATTATTGTTACAACAAGGAAGGGGCCATAAAGAACCAGATCCCATAGCTTAAATCGAATCACAATTTGCAGAACTATTTTCGGACAAGGTGGAGACATACATCCAAGTAGAGGAAGACATACCCGTGGACTCACTGTTTGATACTAACCATCCCATTTTGGGGGAGGAATTACATACGCACCCTTACAATACAACAAGGTTGAATACTTGCATACCCTTCCCTTTGTTCTAGACAAACCCATTCCCATACCCATTTGGGGCATTTAGGATTATTCTTTACTAACTTTCTTACTTTTGATTCTTTATGAATAATCTTTCTTATTTGAGAAAAAGCTAAGAGTTTGGGATTTGGGATACTCACTCATCAATATTTATTCTATAAGAGAAAGGATTGTGTCGACAAAGCAATATATAATAGTAATATTTTTCTTACCGGGGGATACAAACAAGAGATAAAAATATTGCAAACAAGGATAGTTGGGGAAATGTTTCCCGATGGACGAGGGGACACAGATGACATAGGAGGGATAGACGTTCGGATGACTAGATGAGGGATAGATGTGGATTGATTAATTCTAATGGATATACAAGGGGAATAAAGTCTGAGGGAGATCAAGGAGTGGATGGCCATATACAATATGCTTTTGCAACTAATTGACGACCTACATTTGTGGGGTGGTGGGTGGTCCAAAGGACAACTACCAATGGATAGATTTATTTTTGATACATGGTGAGAAAAAGAAACTGGATCTGCTTGTATCAACCTTTAGTGATACCGGCCTATATTGCCTCACTTCTTTCTCTTGCTACCCTCTTATACCGCCTTACTTACTACTAATCTAACCTTTCCAATTTAATTTCAAATCGGAGTAAGAAGTTATTAAAAAAAGGTGAAAGAAAAACGATAATCTCAACTAAAAAAAGGAACACACTCACCAAGAAAGAATGAAGGTATTCACTGCCTTCTCTCTGAAGGATCAACTTGTTCATTGTTTGTATTTAACCCAATGCTTTGGTTGTTATGATCTAAATATTGTATCTACATGAAAACAATACCCACTAGATTTCACAATGGAGAAGATGCAACTCCTAGAAATTATAAAGACTTATTCAAATTTCTGACATCCAGAAACTCCAATCATGTCAAGTCTAGAGATTTTATAATGATTCAAACCTTAAAAACAACAAATTGTTGTCCAATGAACTATAGTTTAATAGTTAAAATTTAAGATAGGGGATCTCGCTATGCCGAGAGGGAGATTTAAATCTTGTGGGCATTCTCTAATGTGGTGGAAACCAACACTTCCCGCCCATGAGTGATTGGAAATTCGGGTCAAACAGGGTTAAAAATATGTTCTTGGAATAATACATGCACAACATGTAAATCAATCTCAGAGGTGAATATGTCCAATCTAGTTTAGATTTTTATGGCATCTGATAATATTCGAGTCTGTAAAATTTCATTGTTCCTCACCAAAGAAATCTTGGAAAAAATAAAGTAGTGTTAGGTGGTATAGCAACAACCCCTGATACCAGGTACACAATGTCTATGAACTAAAGGATACATACAACTAGTTTCCAATGGAGACACCAGAGCTCGATGCAAAACAACACAACTGAAACCAGCACTGCACACAAACTTTTGTGATCTGGAAAATTAGGAATTGGTATACAAAATCCCAATTTCATGGAAGCATATACAAATTTAATTTAATTTACTTTTATTTTTATATCCATGTCCACTGGTGGTCAAAACGACCAAGGGACTAAAAAGGTACACGAATACAATATGCAATGGGGCCGTCCCTAGTGCATCTCTAGAAAAGCTAAGTACAACATAGAGACATGATAATGTTTCCACGCTCGACACTAGGAAACTCTTCGAACCACATGCTTGGAACCTCGAATCGAGACAAGCTAGGTTGCATGCCAACAACATGTCGACTCTACCTCACTACAAAGCAATGCAAGCAGATGAAAGTATTTAAGTGGTATTGGGAAGTGGGAAGAATGGCTTCGTAATTCCTCAATGAGTAGCCATAACCATGCCACCAAGAAATCAAAGCAACAACATTAAAAGAAGGACTGACATGCATTTAAATAATTGTTGACATCATTTTTCCGTCGGGTCTTGGGCACACGAATCCAAGCCAATGTTACCTTGGTAGAACCAATGACAATTTAAAAAGTCAATAATTAAAAAAAACTTAAATAAAAGTTACCATGCACTCTGTTATATCCTGTTTTTGTTTTCTATTTTCAAACCATTTGCTTGTCTTAAAAATATGATTTTTCTTATTGTTTTAAAGTTTTGACCTTGGTTTCTTTTAAAATATTTTGATTTTAGCCTTATGTTTATAGTTGATTTAACAGGTTTTCTTTTTAATTTTTGCTTGAATTAATTAATTTAATGGTTTTTATGGGCTTATAGGATGTATATATTTCTAAAAGGTTCTAAAGAAATATCATAATACCTTACCTAAAGTTATTTACCAAAAAACAACACTTTGTTTGGAGTTTTGGTTAAAAAAATCATAAAACAGGGATTCTTGTAGCGCTAGCCAGAAAACGTTACACAGGAGCGCAACAAGGAAGTCACGCATGCTAAAATCATCATTTTTTTGGTCCAATTTCTTTGGGATTCTTATATGTGAGGTGTCAATCACATTATTTGGTGCATTTGATCCGTGTCCTCCATGTTTTAATCATTGAAACATGTGGATGATCTTCATAAGAGGTAAATCATGATGATTGCATGCAGCGCAGGGTGAATGATGATAGTGAGTAGAATGAGGCAGAGTTTTTCGGGAATATGTTTCTCATCTAAAGGACATGAAGAATACTGAAGATTGTGGTGTGAAGACAGTGCTGAGAAATTGAGATTTTTCAACTGAACGAGAAATTAGGGCGTTTCAGCAGCGACTGTTTGGAGTGGTCTGGACAGTTAGAGACAGCTAGAATGTGAAATTCGACACTTAACCCTTGAAGAGATTACATTTCAGCGCTTGTATTGATCTTCTGAGCAGGTACCCCACGTGGCATTTGCTAGGGTTTGTTTAATTTGGGGTTTTATGATAAAATCCATAATGTCAAAATTCGAAGGAAGGATATGAGTTTGCTCACCTAATAGACTATGAATGATAAAATATTAAAAAATACATCCAAGTATGCATCGGTTAAGATAGTAAAATTCAGAGTAAAACTGTTGGAGGTCCCTGAATTTTATGATTAGGCCAAACTGTTGAAATTTGGTACAGAATATTTCCTGAACTATGTGATAGGGGAGACTATGATGATTTGAAGATAAATAGACTATGTAATAATTGACAGGTGCTGTAAACCATAGTGAAAATGAAGAAAAGTGGAAAAACAAATAGATCTGAGCCCACTGACCTAAGTTGGATAGATAAATTTCTAGAATGTGTAGAGCTATTTGCAAATGCAGGATGGTTGGCATTTTTCAAAAAGATTGATGGGTATCATGCAGAGGTCTCCCATAAGTTTGCTCAGTGCTATGATAAAGACAGTGTGTCTTTTAATACTTTGCCATTCAAATTGACCAAGGAGTTGGTAGCTGAGGCAACAAGCATCAAGAATGAGGGAGAATTATGGTTTAAGAAGGTGCCATTCACCTTCAATGCACAAAAGTACTTATTGCCCTGGTGTAATTGCAGATTGGGGTAAAGGTGTACCCATTCATAACTTCAAGCCTGAATGGATAGAACCCATTAAATTTTTATAGAGTTATATCACCTGTGAAGGAAGATATGCCTTCATTTTTTAATACCATTTCAGATTTCTTCAGCACCTCAATAATGAGTCCAAGATGAACTTGCCCTTCTTCTTTCTAAAGAGCCTATAGAAGATGTCTTGTAGAATTAAGGAGCACCAAAATCATACTAAACAGTCTATTTTCCACCATGGACTTATCAAACTCATTATAAACACTGTTTTGCAGAGTAGGGGAAAGACTTGGGAGTATTTCCTTTTCTGGTCAGGTTTTCAAAATGGTCAAGAAGGACGGTCTCACAGAAAACAAGCTGATAAAGGATAGACCTTAATCAGAAAGCTCAGGAAAAAAGTAAAGGTCAAAGATGAAGACAGGATTAAATTTGAGGAAGTTTCAGATCATGCAAATGAATATTTTGAATCTAAACAATACTTTAATGACATTGAGAGCAAAGATTTACAGTCTGATAATAAGGAGACCGAGCCTATTGAAAATGATGTACCAACAGAGACAATTGTTGCTAAAAAGATTGTACATGCAAAGAAAATTTCAGATGAGAAAGAAGATATTGAAGTTCAAAGACAAAGTCCAATCAGAGTTCTGTCTGAAGATGAAAAATGCCTGTTTGAGGATGATAAAGTCCCTGTTATTGATGCAACTAGGGTTTGTACTAAAAAGGAATTTCATAGCCAAGGTGATGAGGTAGCATTACCAAAGAGAAAGAAACTAAAAGTTGTGGAATTTGCCTCAGTTACCCATCAGGGTAAAACTTTCAAAATGTTGGGGGAGATTGCCCCTGTGTGGAGACCAAAAATTAGAGGAAATTTGGGGTCTAAAATGGGCCTCCTAAGGAAAATAATAAAAAAAGCCACATCACACTACAAATATGCCATGTCAGATTAAATCTAATGAAAATCTAATGAAAGTCAACCTAAATCATCTCATTAATGGTAGTTGACAACTATATTGAGTTAATGTAGAGTTAAAAGATATTGATTAAAAATATTAATGAAATATTTAGATTCTTGTGCACACATAATAAATGATAGGAAACTTTTGAATTTTATATTATTATTTTTTTAAATGAATAGACCACTACTTTTTATATATTTAATAAATCTAAAACTCAAATATATTCATTTATAATGAAAAATATAATTATAATAGTATTAAAAAAATAAAAAAAATCACTATTATTTTTTAATATAAATTTTATATTAATTCATATAAAAAATATTACATCACATAAAATAAAAAACAATAAACTATGTATATTCATATTATTTTTTATATTAATATAAAAAAATTTGTGTTTTAATGGGTAGGTAGGTAAGAGAAAAAAAAAGTAAAATCAAATTTTATTATAATTTTAGTAACATTAAAAATAGTTTTTATTTTTTATTTTGTTAGTATTTAAATGTTTTATTTATTTTTGGATGTAATAATTAAATATATTTATTTTTTAAATATTATTAAACAATATTAAAAATACTAAATATCTTTTATTTAGTATTTCAAGATAAGTGTATTTAAAATAAAATATTCTTTAGTTTTCTTTTTAAAAAATTGATTAATAAATGTTTTTAGTATTTCAAAATGCTTTCACTATAATTTTAATTAATGGGGAGGTTATGTTTTAGTGGAGTTGGAAGTAGTGATCAAATAAAATATTCTATATTTTAAAGTTTATTTATCTTATTTCGAGGTGATCTTTTCAAGAACTTAACCAAGGTGAAGTTGATATGGAGTTAGCTATTGTCAAATAAAAATATGACACATAAGCATTATGTGTCCAACTCAACCATAATGGTTGACCAAAGATATTGAAATTCTATTGGTTTAAAAATTCAACTCAATCCAGCTCATCCATGGCACAGTTTTTTATAAGGCCCATTTTAGACCCTAAATTTCCTCTAATGACCAAACCTAAAAACAAGCTCAGACTGAATATGAAGAAGTTGTTGAACCCTAAAATGAACAAAGAAAGAGTGACAGTGATAGATGATTCCTCATGTGATGAAAAATTGAATGAGGGTGACAGTAAAAGTAAAAGGCCAATGGAATCAGAAAGAGAGTCTCTCCTTACTAATACTAAAGTGTCTGATATATTTCTAGAGGTACGAAGTCAAATGTTGCAGGAACAGCAAGAAGGTGAGATAAAGGATTCTCACTTAGAAAAGAAGGGGATGGTTGAGGAAAAGGTTCCATGTGAAGCTGAAACTGAAGAAAACCTAAGTTTTCCTGAAACTCCTATAGAATTGTTGCCAGAAGAAATTTATAAGAGATTAAACATTCCATGGCTTCCAAATGAGATGCAAACCATAGCAGGAAATAAAGCCTTTGATTCAGAAAAAGAGAATTTATAGAGAAGTGTAAAACAATATAAGTATCAGGTGGAATATATGCATGAGACAAATGATGGCTTGGTCATGGCCAATAGAAGACTCAAAGAGGATCTGGATGAGGTGAATAGCGACTATCAGGAGCTGATTGCAGTTTCAAGAGAGGCATTGAAAAGGAAGAGGAATACAGAAGGTCAATTTACAATGTTGAAACAAACCATCAAGGATCTGCAGCAGCAAAATGAAGAACTCACTAGAAAGATGGTAGATATGGAAGCAGATCAAGTGAAGGCCAGAAGAAAAGCCCAAGCCCTAGAAGGGATAGCCTTGTTAGCCGAAGCAGCTAAAGATCTGTAAAGCTTGTTAACACAATCAGTTATTAGTTATGTTTTGAAGGTTATTTCATTTTTGTAATTATTATTTAGATAAAACTATTTCAATGGGTAGGCTGAAAAGCAGTTAGGGTTTGGTCCTTAACCAATTTTGAAGGATAGTATTAATGTATGTCAAAAAGAGGACTGAGGGTTCAATTTTTTGGGTGGCAAGAGGAGGTCTTCAGACTTGTTCATAAGCTAAGTAAATGACTCTTATGTGTATTTGAAAGACTGATTATGAAATATATGCTCTATTTACCCTTCAGTTTGTTCTCTGGCTTCATTTCTAACTTGTTTTAGTTACTCAATTGGTAATTTCATTGTTGGTTTAAATTTTTTATACTTGTGATGCTTACCATTTGTGGATGAACTTCACTGTTGTTTTATGTTGGATAATGGTTATTATGTTATGCATCTCCGCCTTTCTATGCTTGTTATTTAGTGTTTATTTGGATTTATGAATGCATTCCCTCTTGTCATCAAACTTCTCAACTAAAAAACCTTAAAAACCCTATTTTGTTTTATTGAGATATTTGAGATTGTGTTGGCTTGTTCTCTTGTAGTCTGGGAACAATTTTTGGCATAAACACACTCTAAAAAAACTTTAGCCTAAAGTGAAAAAAAATTCAAATTGCTGAAGATTAATACAACTGAGTGAATCATATATATCCCCTAGCAAGGACATAATAAGTAGAGGATGCCTAAGTTTCAAGTAAGTATTTAGCTAGACTAACTTTCTTCTTTTCCCTTATAATCATCTATCTATTATATTTATAATTAAATAACATTAAATTATTGTTTATCTATATATTATTAAAATTTATAAAATGTACATTGCTTAACTTTTTTAATTTAAATATGCTTTTTAATTACTAGATTAAATAATATGTTTAAATTAAAAATATATATATTTTTTTAAATTAATTTAATTAAACAAATTAAACAAATTATAGACACCAAAAGTATGTATAAAAAATATAAAATAACAATATTTTAAATAAAAAGATAACTAAGTAAAATATGTGTTATTATTAGTTTTTTTATTCAAATAATATATTCATTATTTTTTATATAATTTTAAAAGATATATTATAAATAAAAACCACTAGGTGGCCATAAACATTTTTTTGTCAAATTAACTCGATTAGAAATGAAAATTGAATAATAAATCTTTAACAATATGGCACCATTGTAACAATAATTTCTATTAATTACATGGAACGTAAATTGAACAAGAAAATAGCATAAAGGTTGCTTATACCTGCCGTTTAGAAATATTTTAATGCTATATTGTATATAAAGTAACTATGAAACATTAAAAACATACAAAAAAAACTAGTACAAATATACTCCGCAATATACTGAAATATAGCATTAAAATATTTCATAATTAGTAGATAAGTTCATAATTGGATCACTTAATGTCAAATCGTTACTTCAACTCTAATCTAGCATCTATCTTACGAAGAAAATGCTTGGAAGGATTCAAGTTTGATTGCGAGTTAGAAGGAGTTACACATCTCTTCCCTACTAGGCTTTCAGTGCAACTAGTAACCCCAAGTGACTTAGTGAGATTTGATTTTAAGACCTTTGTGAGTTATTTAAAAAAACAAATTATAAGAAAATATTAATTTAGAGACAATTAAATTTTTTCAATATTATATATATATCATATTTTGTGTATAATACTTGATTTAATTTAATTTAAATATTAATGTTCATTAAAGATTAAATTGATGCATCAAATTATAATATAAATACAATTGACAAAAAATGACAGAGAAGCAAAAATACTAAATAGAGATTATCGATGCACATCTTGTACCACCAAATTACCCATTCTCCACAGTAAGCCTCAGCGAAAAGAGATCAACATCAACATTAGAGGACAATGAGAATAAATTTACATAACAACAACGCTCTTCTGCTTCTGTATCTGCGGTTATAAATGTAAAGCCACGGCCACGGGAGGAGGAAAGTAGAGAGATGAAGCAGATGAGCAACGGCGCCGGGCACTACAAAGGAGTGAGACAGCGCCGGCGGGGGAAATTCATGGCTGAAATCAAAGACCCCGCCACGAAGAGCAATCGAGTTTGGTTGAGCCCTTTGCATAAAATGAAGCCCCTACATAATTGACCTGTGTTGTATATAGTTGTTCCTTGATAGGGTAGGATAATATATATATATTATATATATATATAAAGAGAAACGTATAACAAGTGTCATTAGTCTTAAATGAATAAGCTAGTGAGCATATTAATGTGTTCACTTGCCACATCTCCACCATATTCTTAAGAATCGAGACCCTCCTCCTTTGTTGGCATAAATAACGTCTAACCAAAAGCCTTCCTGCAAATGATAAAGGCACCTAAGAAAACATGTCGTTGCATTTGTTAACAACTGTCGTAATCACTGAATTTCTTTTGTGGGTTAAACAACTGTCATCTATGCATGTTCTTTACAATATTCGTCTCCTGGGATGAATACCACTTTACAAAAAAACCACCTAGAATCCTAGCAGAGCGCACATAGAGGCTTTCAGGTAGCTGGGCGAGAGAAAGAATATAGGGATGGCTTCATAATGTTTTTTCCAATGATAATGGGTTTAGTGAGCTTCATCTTAGACCAGCCGGAGCGAATTCACCTGTAGTTCAAAACGAATTCTCAGGAAGGAAAGGCACCAGTAGATAATTTGTTTTTTTTTTCTTCCAAAACCAGCGATAGCATTAACTGGAGGAGGAGGAGGAGGGGAGGGTTTTAAATTCGAGTTGCATCCATGGCTGCGGTTGCTGCAGGTCTGGATCCCCACTTTGCATATATAGTAGTGTACGTGAAAGATGTGGGCAAATCTGCTGAATTCTATTCCAAGGCATTTGGCTTCAATATTGGCCGTCTCGATCACAGCCGCAGGTATGGAAAATTTGCATGTTGTTCTGAATGAATGAATGAATAAGTGAGTTTGAATTATAATGGAGGCGTTGCAGGTGGGGGGAGCTGGAAAGCGGTTCAACGACGATTGCGTTAACGCCTGTAGAGTAGCAGGAGTTCGAAATAACAGGCGGAGTGCAGATTGCTTAAAAGGACCAACCCAGGCACAACATTGAGCTCTGCTTCACCTATCGTGATGCTGATGCAGCTTTCAAGGTCGGTATTCATTTTTAGGGTTCAAACAAACAGCTGTATATCCATACAATAAATTGCAATTATCTCCCTTCTTAAAGCTTTAAACCTGTTTGTTTTAGTTTGTTGAAAATGGTTTATGGGTGAAGCCCTATTTAAGGTTCGGTCCATCAATATTTCCATCCAAATTTCCTAATAGCAAAAGAGTTGGCTGAGGGAGTCCTTAAGGCTGATAACTGGTTAAAACTTTACTCCCAACCAAAAAATGTAAAGACAAGTGCTATATTTTTTAAACTTGAATAGCATAAATACACATTCTTTACATTTAGAGTTCAAAGGCGGTTTCCAAAATGAATTGGCATGAAAATGAGTTCTAACTGAGTTAAAATAGATTACTTGCCTCAGAATTGCTGGAAACAAGGACCCGATTGCCCATTATTCTTCTCTCTTTTGTGCGTTCATTTACAATTTCTCTGGACGATACAAGGCCAAACTGGACGCCTGTCAAAGTCTCCTGCAGGAACCACGCACCTTCTTCCATCGTGCCAGTAAACGAAGTGACAGACTGCTTCACTCACTGGCCTCCTTCCTTTTTCTTCCTTTTTCTTAGTCTGCAGGTAAAGTTTAGTTTTTAATACATCAAAATTAAGATAAATATAATCCAACACTAAAATTATTAACTTCATAAAATGAAAAGCAAGTGAACATGCTTAAAGTGACGTGGAAGAAGATTGAATAGAAATATGTATTTCCTTTTTATAATAATGCCCTAGATCGTGATGTGTCCAGTTTCAAATCTTATAATAAGCAAAATATCAAATAACATTCTATGGATCCCTGCTATTCTACACCTGAATATATCTTAAAATCATTAAGAAAATACGGAGCAAACAAGAATGAAAATATAATTTAAGATAAAGACTCACAAATCATTAGTACATAATGGTACATATATAATATATAACTTATGATCGTTAGGATACATAACAAACTTAGATTAGATATTTTAACAATATAAACAGTTTCTCGTGAATCTTTGTATACACTTGAATATAAACAGGACCCTGCTATTCTATGCAGGATCGAAGGCCACTGATCCCAGGACTAGAATCGCTTACAGGACAGGTAGGCTCCTTACCCCACTACCCACTACACAAATTAAATTGACTTCCAAAAGCATTAATGAACATAAGAAGTTACGCAGATCATGAAAACATTGAACAGACAATGATCTATATTCCTGATATACTATGGTGAACATGATCCTCTCTAGGCTCTAACGTTACCTTGAGACCATGTTCCATGAACATAGTAAGCCCGAACTTGGGCTTCACAGGATGCTCGGGATCGATTCTCATTCGGTAACGCAGAAGAACATTAGCTGCCACACACTTCATACTGAAATAAGCCAGCTCCCTTCCCAGGCAGAGCCGAGGCCCAGCATTGAAGACGGGATACTTGTAATCCGATTCCTTCCTGCAAATCCCTGCATCTCGATCAATCCATCTCTCGGGCTTGAATTCCCTGCAATCCTTACCCCACACGCTCTCCATCCGATTCGTGGCATAAATAAAATACAGAAGCTTTGAGCCCTTCTTCACATAAGTCCCATCCGATAAAAGCACGTCGCGTACTGCTTGCCTGTAGCTGAGGGGAACAGGAGGATAGAGTCTCATAGCTTCAGACAGAGCGGCATGCAAATACTGCATGCCTTTCAGATCATCGTGACTAAAGCGAAACGTATTGAAATCGTAATGAGGATTATAATTACTGAATTTAGCCTTCAAGATCTGGTAGAGTTCCGACAGAATTTTGATCTCTACATCTGGATGTTGGGTTAGCAGCCAAAAGAACCATGATAACGCCAGAGAAGACGTATCTTTCGCAGCAAGGATTATGCTAAGACACAGATTTCGCACAGATTCCAGAGTAGGAGAACGTCCTTCGTGTGTTTGCAGGTGGATGAAAGTAGACAAGATGTCTCCACAATGTGCTCGGTTTTCATTCCTCAGTTTCTTCAGCTCCGCCATTTTGAACGTCATAAGCTCCGAAGCATATTCAAGTATTATAGAGATGTCGAATATGTGTCAGAAATTGTTGAGTGGTGCCATCGATGTTTGATTGAGCCAATCAAAATCCTCAGTGCATTGCAGTCATGGACGCTGTTATACGTTAAGTTCTGTGAATTTGGTCGAATGGGGTATTTATTGTGTATGTCTGGATTTGTGGGTTGAAAGGTCGGTCTTGTCTTACTATAAAACAAACTTGAAACAAGAAGTTCAATGACAAGCTGTCAAATCTCTTTAGGAAATTGTAGAGGACTGACATCTATGTTTGATTGAAGCAATTAAATACCTTAGTGTAGTACAGCCATGGCCATTGGCCACTGTCATACCGAATTCATAGCAATTAGGCTATACCCCAAACTGTCTTCTCACACTCTCACTTCACTTCACAATTACATTACGTTTTTCATTTTTGGCTTGCGCGATCTTTCCCACGGCCCGTGAAGTGTTTTTCTGTTTCTCTGTTTGTTTGATGAAGCGTAGATCCTGATTGAAGTTAGATTTTAACGGTTACACATGAAGTGTTTTCTTTCTCTGTTTGTTTGATGAAGCGTAGATACTGATTGAAGTTAGATTTTAACGGTTACACTTATGAATTTAAAAAAAATTGGTTTTGCATTTCTCTATTATTGTATTTATAGTTTTAATATATATATAGGTAAAGTTAGATTTTAACGGTTACACTTATGAATTTAAAAAAAATTGGTTTTGCATTTCTCTATTATTGTATTTATAGTTTTAATATATATATAGGTAAAGTTAGATTTTAACGGTTACACTTAAGAATTTAAAAAAATTTGGTTTTCCATCTCTATTATTATATTTATAGTTTTAAGAGGGCAGGAACCAGCGGTAAAATTTAATGAATGCGATTTCCATTCTTGTAAAGAAAGTGTTAGTAAAACAATGCTGTATCGCAAAAAAATTCTGTACAATTGGGAGTTTTAAATTTTTTCAAATTGAATTATACAGTTCTATTGCTAAATTTATTGTTTTTAATTAAAATTATTAATATATTATATTTGATTTCTAAATTTAACATTTTATATTCACAATTCATCAAAATTAATTATTTGAATAATTTATAATTTAATATTTAAACTATTTTCTTTTTCTAATTTGTCATTTAAATTATATTATTTAATTCATATTATGTTAAACATTATTTATTTTGTACTTACAAATTGCCTATATTTAAAGTATTAGCAAGATGAGAGAATTTGTGTTTTCTCAATCAGCTTATATTTTATATAAGCCTATTTTCAACTGTGTACAATTCTATTAAAAAAAAGTTAAGGTTATGTAGTTTTTAATAATATTATATATTTTCTGATTTTTATAAAAAACAAAAATATACATATAGTTGATTGTGAATTTAACTTTTAGTTATTTGTATAATTAGTATTATTAAAAACCCTACATCAGAAACCCGGCATCTTTTCCCGATATAGTCAGACATATGTCATTGAAGTTCAAGCTAAGCAAAATGTCCTGTAAATCTAACGAAGATTTGTTTTTGCAGGATTCTTCCAGGATTGAATGACTGGCTTGGTTCATTTTTCGATGGCCTGTGCAAATATTTATGTATGAATTTGAGGTGATTCATGTGATCTTGTTGCAGCACAAAAACCCAGAGAATATCATTTCAATAAGTTGCATTAAATTTCAGACTATACATGGCAAGTTAGTGTATTTTTCAAATTTTTGTTTGTTTTTTATTATTTTTAAAAATTGATAATTATTTTGCACAACAGGGGAAAATAGTCAAATCATTGTATTGCACCAATCACAAAAGAGATAATTTAATTTACTAAAATTTTAAAAGTAATTTTAATTTAAAAAATAATAATTTTAATATTACAAATTTAAAAAACTTTAATAAACATGGGTTAATTTTTTGAACAAATGTTGGTCAATGGAATATAGCGACCAACGGATGGCTATATAACCTGCCGTCGGCAGGTATAATAATAAATCTTAATAATATGTCACCATCGTAACAACAATTTCAATCAATTACACGCAGCATATATATCTCCTAAAAAATCTCCTACATAATAATGATATATAAATACACTTATGATCAAGAATTCAGCTTACTCTTACTAGTTTGAAAATGTTGCTTTCTAAAAAATATGATTGCCCTTCAACCTTAACTTGAACGCATGTGCCAATAGTAAGCAATGACCTGTCATGAACAATGTTGAATAAAATAGGTTAAATAGAACTAAAGAGTGTTATGTCAAAATCAACTATCCACCTTACAAATAATATCATTTGATTTTTGTGGCAATGCCATATACATTGAATTTGACATAATTATCATAAAATTTGCTAAGCTCTATGATTGTCCTTTAACTTGAATGCATCTGCCAATTTAGTAAACAATAACCTATCATGAACAATGAAATAAAATATGTTAAATAGAACTAAAGAGTGTTATGTCAAAGTCAACTATCCACCTTATAAATAATATCATTTGACTTTGTGGCAATGCCATATACATTGAATTTGACATAGCTCAAGTATAAGGCACTATACAAACCTTGGAACAGCACATTGCGACTAATTTTTAAGTTAAGTTCATGAATCTTAATCATATAGTATAGTATCGTGACAACATTGGGTGGTGTCAAATTGCAATTTTAATAACGTCCATTTTATATCTTGAAATTATAAGAAGAATGATGCATCATAATAGCATTCGTTTAGGACAAACTAAGTGTAGCGTGGCAGCTGAAAGCATGTATTGAATAATAAAAAGTTAAAATTTCACTGCATTTTATAAAATGTGATGATTAGAAAACCCACCAAATCCTTATCGGTATCGGTATCGGTATCGGTATCGGCTGGGCATTGTAACATTGATCTACCGTCCATCTTTCAGGGAAGAAAACCCACCAAATCCTTGAAATGGCCGCTGCAACTGTTAGTGGCAAAAGCTGCAAGAAAACCACTCTTGTGTGCGTGACAGGAGCGACAGGCTTCTTGGCCTCATCGCTGGTCAAGCGTTTACTCCACATCGGCTACACTGTCCACGCTACAGTGCGTGATCCAGGTATTTCCATTCTCCTCCTCCTCTTACTCCTTACAGGGGAGGGGCTCTTCTATTTCTATTTATATTTAACCAGAAGAATATTATTGTTGTGTGAGACACAGATAATGAGATAAAGGTGCGGCATCTCTTGGACATTCCTGGAGCTGAAAATAGGCTCAAGCTCTTCAGAGCCGATCTGTTGGATAACGGCAGTTTCGACGCTGCCATAGACCGCTGTGATGGCGTTTTTCATCTTGCCAGTCCTGTCGACTTCGAACCCAAAGATCCGGAGGTAAGTTAACTGCGCTGCTTCTATTTATTGCAAACGGAATGCTGTTCGCGTGTCTGCACTGCACTGATGTATCAACGTTCTTGATATTTCGCTACTTGAAATTGTTGCTGCGCAGAACGATGTGATCAAGCCGGCAGTTGACGGAACTCTGAATGTTTTGAGGGCATGCAAGAAGGCCAAAACCGTAAGGCGCGTGGTGGTCACATCGTCTATTGTCGCTGCTCGTTCAAACGAGACGGACGAGCAGATTCAGTACATTGACGAAACCTGCTGGACCGATGTAGATTTCTTCCAGAATACAAAGCCTCCTGGCTGGGTAGATACATAAGTACCTATCAGACAACCGATTATTTTGTAAAATAAACTGAATCGTAAAATAAGATCACATTTTTAGCCCTAATTTCCAGTGTAATTGGGTGAAATTTTCATTCAAAGCTAGAGTTGTTATATGTTAGAACTATCTCTAAAAGTTTTTATTTTAAACCTACTTGCTTGAGTGTTGCAAAAATTAATCAGAATTCTAAATTTGTCAGATAAATAATTGTTTCATAATGAAACTACTCCATTTTAAAAGTTATAATTACATTTCTAGATTTAGCAGTTAGTAGAACTTCTTGTTGTGTTCGAGACGAAATAAAGCATATGATAGTGTTTAAAAGTGAATGGTGCAGGCATATTGTGTTTCAAAGACGATTGCAGAACAAGCAGCGCTTAAATACGGAAAAGAAAACGGATTGGATGTGGTGACTATTATCCCTGTAAAGGTGGTGGGATCTGCCATCACTCCAAGCGTTCCGTTCGCAGTTGAGATAGGCGTTTCGCTCCTAACGGGCAAGAAAGAAGGCATAGAGGCTTTGAAGTGGTTACAGATCACTTTCGGTGTTCTTCAGTTGGTTCACCCGGACGACGTATCCAGCGCTCAGATTTTCTTGATGGAAAACCCCTCTGCAAAGGGTCGCTACATCTGCTCCCCAATCAACACCTCCGTCCCGCAGCTTGCACACTACTTGTCAAAACGATATCCTCAGTACAGTGTCCCAACCCAGTGAGTATCGATCCCAGTATTGTATTGCCTTCTCTGTTTGTCTGGATATGTATGTATATCCGATTATTGAGCGAATGTTTTTTGTGTATACATCCAGGTTTGAGGATGTGCCAGATATACCAAAGACTAAATTTTCGTCTAAGAAATTGGTGGAGAGCGGTTTCTCCTTCAAATTTGGCATCGATGAACTCTACGATGACGCTGTGGAATACATGAAGTCGAAGGGGTTGCTTTGATTTTGTATAAGGATACTCTGTAATTACGCTTCCAAGGAAAAACTAATATGTAATTACGCAGCAGTCCGTCTTTATTACGCCGTTAAGAGTTTATTTATACACAAAATTTAAATTACGCAGCAGTCCGTCTTTATTACGCCGTTAAGAGTTTATTTATACACAAAATTTATGAAAATAAATGGTGTATAAATCAGTGGTTCTATTTTGAAATGGCGAACAATACTCTGCATGCAGCAGAGTATTTAATGCTACTGCGGTCGCATTGTTCGCCGTCGGATCCGTTCCAAGAGCGATCCAACGGCGGACATTGCGACCGCCGTCGCATTAAATACTCTGCTGCATGCAGAGTATTGCTCGCCTATTTTGTAATGGCGAACAATACTCTGCATGCAGCAGAGTATTTAATGCGATGACGCTCGCATTGTCCGCCGTCGGATCCGTTCCAAAGAGCGATCCGACGGCAGACAGTGCGACCG
>LPNX011224237.1:14272-41811 GCA_001517045.1 Pseudotsuga menziesii | reverse complement strand
GGGAATCTCATTATCAAGTTTTCTTCCAGAAGCGCAGGACGTGGCTATACAATGGCATGTGGAGGTGGCTGATTCGTACCAAAGGGAATTTTATCAATGAGCAGGCAGTTTTATGTGATACTTCGACTCAGGCTAGTCGATTTTATTTTTAGTAATAGGTGTAAATAGATGCCTTTTTGGTTAGCTGTTCCTATAATGTGGCAAACAGTTTTTACTGCAAAACCAACTTTTAGTAGTATTTAAGTGATGAGTTTTGAAGAACTCATGATGGATGGAGTGTGAAAGAAACTTATTTGAAATATATGTTATTACTAGTCTTTCATCATATTTGAAGCTGAAGCTATTATATGAGTAATACTGGACATCTGCAAATGATACTGTGACTGGTATTTCATTTTTGGATTTTATATACTTATATTTCAGTCTGTTCTCTTTTTGTTTATGTATAAACTCTGTGTGCTGTGACACATTGATGTTTCAAAATTTGTTACACTTTGTCATCTCAAGTTAGTTTCTTTTGGATAAATGTTTCATTATGATTATGTTTATTAGTATGTTCACTATAAACATTAGTGGTAGTGAGATGCTTTTCTGTTTGTTTAAATTTTCATTTGTATGTTAACAGTGAATTTTAAATAAACATTATTTCTAATTCAAATGACTGTCTTGATAATTAATTATTGATCAGTCTTTAGGAATTGAAAGTTGACTGAGTGTCTATTAGTTAAG
The DNA here is from genome assembly GCA_001517045.1 of Pseudotsuga menziesii. Classification (NCBI taxonomy): domain Eukaryota; kingdom Viridiplantae; phylum Streptophyta; class Pinopsida; order Pinales; family Pinaceae; genus Pseudotsuga; species Pseudotsuga menziesii. The sequence continues at coordinate 41,082 of LPNX011224237.1, read as the reverse complement.
TTTCATTTCTACTTAACAGAGTAACTTTTGTTATGATTTAAATATGTCTGTTTAGATCACACTTTAGTGTTCTGTTATTGATTAATAATTAATATAGTTTCAAACTTGCTCTCAGCTGAGATAGGATTAATTAGGATAGATAGATTAGATTAGTTTTAGATTTATTTTATTATTTTATAAATTAGCACTGTTAAATCATTCTATATACTTTAAGTAAGTTTTCATATTTAGAAAACTTCCCAAAACAATCGAGTCTTTCCTTAAGAAAGAAAACTTAGGACATTTTTAGGTATTAAGGTAGAATAGGATTAGATTAGGTTAGATTTTGCTGGTTTTAAGTTCTCCTTAAGAGATAAACTAGCTGGTAGCAGGACCACAACCTGCGAGGTTTTGTTAAACCAAACACACCGGACGCTGCTCTAAGCTGATTGTGTGGACAAAATCTCCTTATTGACTCTGATTCATAAAATCAGGCCAACAGGTCCCTTGCTTCTTATCAACATGAACAGGGTTGGATACCCATTCCATCAAAGCTATGGGATAAATGAAACCATCTTTCAACAACTTTTCAACTTCAGCCTTCACAGCCTCCGCTTTACGCGGGTTAAGAGGTCTTAACTTTTTCCAAACAGGTTTAGCGTCAGGGTATGTTTGGATCTCATGTTCAACTATCAATGGATCAATGCCTGACATCTCCTCATATGACGAGGCAAAGACATCGCAGAATTCCTTGAACAAGGTCGTATAGATTGCAATCTCTTCAGGAGAGCAGTTTGCACCTATATGTATATTTTCCACGACATCAGGATTTACAGAGATGTTGATAGGGAGAGTGGTGGAAATATTTTCCATATTTTTCCATATTCCCCTCGGCAAACATTCCTTCCCTAGGTAAGGGATTGATGGGCGTATCAACATCATCTGACAGTCTCATATGAAACTCTCGATTTTCTATCCTGCTTAGCTCTAGAAGAAAATAGGATCGATGGTGAAGATCTTCACAGATCTTACCACGTCCACACATGGCTTCCAGAATGGCTTCATCAAAAGGTAAAACCATATCTAAACAGTTTGTAGAGTGCAAAGAGTTTTCCACCCAAGCGGGCAAATAGACTTCTTCCAGGTCCTCTGAGATTGTGAGAGGGTCTGGAATGGGATCAACAGTGGTTTGAGTGATATCTTGGTAAGCCACTTCCACTACTGATAAGGGCAGTTCTGGTTCATGGGGGGAAGGGAGAACCCAAGGATCAGTCCTATCAACAACCGTGGCTATGGAATTCCCTACACTAGTAGAACCAATATACTTAATCAGGGCTGAAAGATCAAATGTGCCCATCAGTGATGCGTACATTCCAGCCCCCAAGCTTTGTGCAGCAGGTTTGACTTGATCAACCAATGGCATAGTGGACTCATTAGACTCCATGCGGCCTTTTTGAGTAAAATCAAGTTGGTCAACAGTAACCAACTTTCCTTCGTGTGGAAAAACTACCACCCGAAAGACGGCCGACGCAATAGCGGACATGGCATAAGTCCAACTTCTTCCCAAAAGCAAATTATAGTCCAAAGGTGCATCAATCACTTCCATCTCAACAAACACTACTTTCCCTACCAGCTTAATTTCAAAATTTGTTAGGATACCATGCGGACGGAATGACCTCTCGTCGAAAGAAGTAAGTAGAGTGTTTGACGGGACCAGCTCTGGGGATCTAAGAGCTTTCCAACATGACAAGGACATAACGCATGTAGAAGCACCCTCATCAACAACTGCCCTTCCAATTGTCTTTCCACCATGGATGACATCTATTGATAAGGCTACATGGTAAGGTAGGCGAATTTTAACATCAGACAAGTGAAATTTCACCATGAGACTCGACAAGTCCATGCTGCCTAAGGCTGCTAAGAGGGCATCCCGTTGGGTGGGACAGCTCTGTCATACCTCTAAAGCTGACATTGCACAAGGGGTTTGGGCTAAGTCTTCAAGCAGCCTTATGCAAGGTCTTCTTAAAGACACCTTTCGGTATCTTAGGCATATTTTCAGCAGGCTTCTCGATCGTGAGAGGGTTAGAAGTTTCACCTATAGACTTACCCTTCTCAGAAGTGTCTTTTTCATAGTTTTTATTCCTAGTCTGTAACAAAGTCAAAGATCGAACCATGTTTATATAGTTAGGGTCAGGGGCACCTGGAGTGCCCCCTGCTACATTAGAAGCTGAAGCAAAGTTCTTCCCTTGGGGAAAAGGATCCTTCAGGACAGCCGGTTGTTGAGATTTTAACAACTTCTGGGCTTGTTCCATAAGGGGACAAAGGTGAGTGAGGTGATCCTTGTGGCACAACTTGCATGGGAACTTTACCTTTTGCTTTTCTTTCTTTCCCCCATTAGGATTGTTCACGGGTTTCTGCTTGTTTTGATTTCCCTCCCCTTTTTTTCCTCTCTTCTTCTTCCCACCGGCCTACTGATTGCCCTTCTGAGAGGTTTGTGCAAAAAAATTTGCACTTTTGGGGGAGGGGGAATCCTTTGCTTCCTCCACCGTAGAATGCTTGACGGACAACTGATGAAGCTATTTGGCCAAAGACTCTACAGTGGGAGAGTTTACGGGCCCAACCACACCATTGGCATGGGGTCCAGGCTAAGCGTTCTCTGTATCATGGGTAGGCCTCGGTGCCTCAGGGATAATCTCATACAAGATCCCAGATTGTGAATAAATCAAATCCAATTGCTGGGCCCTGAGAATGGCTTCTTCTTCGTTCGTCACTCTTGAAGTGGATACGTCCTTAGATATGTAAGGCAACAGGGATTTAAGGAACCACTCCAGTAAGAAATCAGGAGGAATAATGGCTTTTATAAGGCTCTTCCGCTTTCTCCACTCTTGGATATAATCCAAGATGTGAGTAGCCTTGTTCTTCCTAAAGGTAGATAACAAGTTCGTTCCGAAATTGTATCGGACCGGAAGCTGAAAGTGGCTAAGGAATGCACTAGCCAAGTCCCAAAAACTACTGAATGCAGTAGAAGGAAACTCAATGTACCATTTTTTTGCATTATTCGTTAAGGTTCTTTGGAACAACCTCAACCTAACTGAATGTTCATTCAGTAAATTAGAAGAACACCATAAATCAAAAGTGGTGGCATGAGCCCTAGGATCTTCACCAACTTTTCCCTCTAATTTAGGGATGTCCGATGGCAATTTGGTGGGGACAGGTGGCCACGAGGGGTCATGCCTCACTGGGTCGTTCATCAATTTTGACAAATCTGGCAAGTTTAATGTTTCCAAGAAAGGAAGCTTAGGTCGCATCAGAGCACTAAAAGTGCCAGTCTGGGGCTTAGAGGGACTTGCCCTCGAATACCCATATGTAAAGGTGGGGTTTCCCCCTGGCGCCAGTCGCAAAGTGGATGGATTACTTTGAAACGGATTCCATCCGCAAGCCACAATATTGTGAGTAGGAGGTGCAGTATACGAGGTTTGGGCCATCCCAGTCGAAACTGGGGTTTGATAAAAGGGAGCAGGTATCCCTCTGCTAAACAACGAAAAGGGAGAGCTCGTGAACGGGGCCGAGACCGAAGTTTGGAAACCTTGCTCGTAAGAGGTAGGGTTTCCAAACTGCATTCCTACATAAGAAGGTGATGGGCCTACGTATGGAGTGGATGGGGGAATATGACCCCATTCCAAGGAAATCCTTGGACGAAAGTCGAGGATCCTACTGGACCGCTCTGGGAAGTGTGTGCAAAGGAGGAAGGAACAGTAGGTATACTGGGGATCCCAATAACCATGTCACCAGAAGCACCTGCTAGGCTTGTGGGAACCGGCAGTTGGACCACCCGGCTTGCTGGAGTCAATGGCATAGTAGGTATGCTAGATCTAGGGGCACTTACCGGGGGAGGTAGTACCCCTTCAGCAGGAAAGGCTGAGGTGAAAGCAAAAGAACTTTCTCCCGTAGTAGACATTATTTCTCCCATATGGACACCTAAAACATGTGAATCAAAAGGCCTAACCTAGACGATCACAGGATCGTTTAAGTCAGTCAAGGGTCTATTAAAATTCCTTGCAAACTTATCAGCCTGCAAGTCTTCTATCTCAACTGTATTAAAATCAAAATGGTTAGCTCTAAGTGTTGGTTCACTTGCAACTTCACTTACTCCTATCTGTTCAAATGAATCGTCCGTGTCCAATCTCCGCCTTTGAGGTGGAGGTGGAGGTTCCAATGTGATGAGAGGAGGAAGGTTTTGTAACCTTCGTGACCTTCTAATAGGTTGGTCCTCCATGATTGTAAATTTGACAATTCAAACCCTAAGGTCGGCTAAACACAGACAAACCACAGATCAATCACTACGAAAATTCCTAGAGTCTCAACAGTCAGCAAGGGTTAAAGATATGCTTTCCTGAAGAAAGTTGAAGAACAGTTACTTGGCGTCCTTGAATAGGTTCTTAGGCATGAGTGGAGGAATCACCCACCACCCTCCTACACTTTCAACAAGGGTTACCTTCCAAGCCCATCCAAGGTGAACCAGAAATAGCCTTCTGATTTACCTAGGTATGAACCCTAAAAGTCAAGAGACTAAAGGCTACCTTCGCTATACCAACAGTCTGGGGGGATAGTTGCAAGCCTGACTCGTACACATGGGCAGGGTAGCTGAGCCCAAAACTTTGTCTAGGATAGAATCCCCAGATACGTAAAAGTCCTGATTTACATTTCGACAATGTCACGTCCCCATCCCTCAGACCGGCGAAGAGGATGCGACCAACACCAAAACACGGGCAAACAGCCCCATGAATCATAATCAAAAGAAATCAATGCTGGAATTAAATCTTATAAGCATACATAGATGTAGAATGAATCAACATTCAGCGGAAGCAACACACATACATTTCCAGCATAAAACATGTTCGTCATAATTCATTATACAATAGATATAAATTGCAGAGATGAATCAGCAGTAGTACTTATCTTTTGATGAAGAATCTCGCAACCAGCTACGTCGCTGCAACGTTCCACCCAACCATAGGCTAGTGTGCTCATCAATCTCTCAGCAACGCTGCCACCCCCGAGCTGGGCATGATTCCTCCAAGGATAAGGGTCAATGCAGGCTTACACATAGCCAAGGGACACAATTAGCAAACCAACACCACTGGGTTTACAAGGCCATCAACAGATCGGCCAAGCCAGCACAGTCCAAAGGACAACCACTACATACCAGCAGCAAAACAACCCTTCACAGCCCTGTGAAGAAGCAAGGATGACCAGGGATAATCCCAAACAAACGATGAGCATAGCTCAAGCCCACAAGGCAACATAGAGTTGTTCTTGGCCCTAGCGTGGCCAAAAAAACTCAGCTGCGACCCAATCCAGGGTACTTTAGTAGCCACAACACATAATGTAAATGAAAACAACAATACACAGTCCACAATGGATAATAAACAGCATTCCCAGCGCAGACCTCAGCAGAAAACGGCTCACTACGAATACACAGTGGCCCAAAAGCAATTGGACACCACAGCCAACCAAATACGCAGGGAAGACAACAGTCCCACAACGTAACAGCAACCACAATCACCACATAGGGCAAACAACAGTCCGTCCTAGACAATTAAGAAAACGGAAAGACTTACCCATTCCCCCACTGGGGAAGGAACTACATACTCTTAGCCTGTGCGTGAGGAGGGACAACTCCGCTTATGCACACAGATGGACAGACAACCGTGAGATTGAATCGCTTCCCTCTGCGCGCGGATGAGGAACAGAAAGACCAAATCCCTGTCCGCGTGAGTGTAGCAATGAAGGTCTCCCACCTGTTCATGAAGAGAACCCTCCGCGTGAAGATGAACAACCACGGCTCTGCGTGAGGATGAACAAAACCACCACCATGAAGGTGAAGTCCATGCGCGAGGGAGAATAGACAAAATGGAGAATGGGGCGCATGGAAGGTCGCGAGAGAGAGAGATTGAGTGAATGCAGTCGTGGGTGGAGTGTGCGTGTGGGCAAGGGATTGACAGTCCTGCCACCCCACTCCCAAAGACCATAACTGCCTCAACCACCAGCAGTCATAACTCCTCAACTACCCAACAAAACATTAAAGAGGTTGGAAGAGGTTGGATGAGACAAAAAGGGTGACAATTCAACAAGGTGGCAACACATGGGTTTTTCCCCCATAACCAAGGTTTGACATCCCCCCACCCCTTATCCTTCGGAACCATGCCCTTTTCATTCAACGTTGCACTGCCATAGTTGGTTGTGGTTTTAGTTTTAATTGATGTGCGTATTTACATGATGCCGAATTATAATGTGCCAAATGGCACGATAAACCATCGGCAACTATCCCCTTTGCCGAAACACACACACAACCAAATCGATGGTGGGGATTTTTCCTTGAGCTCCTCACCATGATTAATTACATTATACACATCATGCAAACGGGGTCAAAACCGGGGACATTATAGACAAGGAATCAGAGGGTTATCTCCTCATTCCAATGCCTCCACGCGGCCTCGTGCTTGACTCCCATTTGAGAGGAGCTTCCCAGATACAATCGATAAAGATAAGGATTTACCTATCGAATGCTCCACTATGTCTGAATTTTAAAACTTATGGGAAGTTTACACTTCCTAGCCCACAAGTATAGCCTAAGCTAGTAGGTGAATGGCCCTAAAAAATAAAAATTACTAGTAAATTTTAATTATTGCGTTCATTTTAAGGGCTCTTTCTTTACTCAGAAGGAAGTGGAGTGAAGGACTATGATGTTTTTGACTCGATAAGAAATGTAAAAGCAAAGGTGTATGTTTTCAAAGCAAATTATCACTACTAAAACAATTTTTTTTTATTTTTGTAAATATAAATTGATGAAAATGCAATGATAAAGAGAAAACCAAGACTATATTTTTGTAGTTTTTTGAGATTATATTTTAAAAACTGAAAGTAAAACTACTCTATGAAAAATCACATGCAAAAGCTTCAAAATGTTTTCTTTTCACTTTTTAAAATGCTCAAAGACTACTATGCACCTAAATGCACAAAACTTGAGTATGCTTGAATTCAATCAACTGTATAAAGCAAGCAAAGCGAAGTAAAACAGATTAATAAGACCAAATATCAACCAAAAAGGGAATACTTGGAACCCTAGCTTGGGCGGGCACAATGACAAGAAATCATTGAGATCACACAAAGGTAAGTGGCAAACCAATCACTATCCAAAGATAGAATGGGAAAAATAGTGTCTAGAACCTTGATCACTGATTCGGACAACCAACACTTAAACCTATAACCCAAAACAGGCAAATCCACTTCAAATTGCAAACATAAGACAATCCAAACAAAAGGAACTCAAGGGCTTTACAAGAAAGCACAAGGTGTGGCCAACAAGGTCATCAAACTGACAGTATAATGCTTATAAGCAAGACCAACCAGTAAACAAATTTTATAAAGGGACAGGGACAAGAAAACCCTAAACCAAAAATTCAAATGCCAAGGCTTGTACGCGACTATGTATAAGGGCAACCCGCGTACTGTACGCGACTGTCCTAGAGAGAAACCCGTGTATGCAGGCCTCTGTACGCGACTATATGCAAGAGAAACCCGCGTACAAGTACAAAATTTTCTAATAAAAAGAAAATTTCTCAATATCTTCAAACACTATCCTAAGCATGAACCAAGACAGGATACCACACACAAACTCAAGGCAAATATTGGGCAACGGTAAACATAAATAACCCACAGTAGTCTGGGGTCCCCAATAGAGTTGCCAGTTCTGTTGTTCAAGAATAAACACCCTTATAACCGAGGGTCTGGGGTTACCAATGTACTCTTAAAACTTGCAAACAATCAGCTTTAAAGTACAGAAAGGAAATAGGAAGATATGATGGACTCACCTGATTAACGACGGTTGATCCAAGCTTTGTCTTCTCCCGCTCTGCTCCTCTCCAAATCTTTTAGGGATGCACCTCCTTCACCTACAAAGAGCAAATCCCCCAAATACAATCTTATACATGTATGTATGACAAGTTAGATAAACAATATATAGAGTGCTTAATCATAAATATTCATCAAACCACGATACAAGAAAGAGAGTCAATACAAAGTTGGAAGAAGGATTCTCTTTATTAACAATAGTGAATGAGATAAGTGTACAACCCAACGTCTGAAACAAGGACTCCTCTGCAACCAAAGTATTCTGAGTTCTGCTGCTCCAAATACTTCTGAAGATATACCACCAGCATAACTTTGTTCTCCAAGTATGATTGATTAATGCCCTCCCCAAGGCCTCTATTTATACTTAGGGAAATAGAGCAGTTTCAAAGGTTGAGGAGGTTGAGACAGTTAAGATAGTTAAGATAGTTAATGATTAAGGCTTAACAAATCTCCATTAATCGTGTTCTATTATTTTTAATGTCGAATGGAGGTGTATGCGAGTATTGATACTGGAAACCCGCGTATGACACACGAGTTGCTTTAAGGGAAACCCGTGTACAATTTTGTATGCAGATTGCAATGACAATACTCGCGTATAGTACACGATATGTTGTGGAGATAGTCACGTACGTACGCGAGTTGCTGTGGAAAGAGTCGCGTACAACAATCAACATATAAAAAGGTAAAAGGGCAAGCTGGGTTGATAGTGAATGCATCTCATGTCATGCCCATCTATAGTGTTTTAGGTGACCTTCAATCCATAAGTGTCATTTTGTGTGCCAACAAATGCAGTATCGGTACTCGGACTGAGAAGTGGCATTTGGGTTGATAACACTTAGTCTATATGGTTTCCGTCGTTGTGGCGTCTTAGTGCACTAATCATCCGACATATAGTTGTTCCATTCGCTGATGAGAGTTTTGTTTTCGCCCGATGCTTAGTAGTTCTTCTCGCCGAGAAGGTCTTTCCTACCTTTTTGTGTGCTTTTACTCTATTTGATGTTGGCGAGGTTTTTCCGTGGTTTTTGGTCGAGTCTAAGTTTCTCTGAGATGAAGAGCACAATTTAAGGATCATATTTGGCAGTTACATTGTTATGATTCATGCTTTCATGATTTCGAGTTAGTCCAGATGTGACCTAGATTGAGGTAAAAAGTCTTTTTATTGAGCTTGTGATTTTAGTTTGGACAATGGATTTAGTGGATTTCAAAACACAAACTCATAGGATTTTTTTTTCGTTTTGTCATTTTTCCTTTTCAAGAATTAACACTGTATATAGTTTATTTTACGGAATGCATACGGAGAAGGTAAATGGACTGATACAGCTTTTTTGTTATTCATGACAGGGTGATTGCTACTGTAGAGAAGATATGTCTAGAAGACAAAGCAGAAGAAAGGAGGCAGCAAAGAAGAAAGAGAAAGAAAATAAAGAAGCAGAGATGAAGAAAGAGAAGAAGAAATTAAGGGTCTGAGATCTCAACAGATCGATAGCAGCAGAGGCCCAGGCTTGGGAAAAGTTCATCAGCAACCAAGCTGGCCCTCTCTTTATAAAAGTGCTATTAAATTTTAATTTAATGTAATGTATTGTACAGCACTCACTAAAAGACAAAATTGTGAGATTAAACGGTTGGGGGGAAGCCCAAAGGTCACAAGGGGCATCCCAAAGGTTTTGTTGTTTTGTATAAATATAGGAGAGTTAGATGTAATAAGGGACTTTTTCCCCAGATATATTTGTGAGAGTATGTTGTAAGAAGAACTATTTCCTTTTGCAATAAAGAATTACAAGTTTCTTGTTGGAGAAATCTTGGTGGAATTTTTCAAATGATGTGCTATGGATCTGTTGAATGTGAACTATTTCATTTTCATCTTGCGTCCATTAACTATGAGATCGTTCTAACTCTTTGAACCTATGTTCTTGTTATGAATGCACTCTAGTTTATTCTATGAAATTTCCACTGTGAGTAATGAAGGCTTTTCATAAACAATGAGCTATCTTGTTGTTCATATATCTATTAATGTTCATGTGTTTTGAAATGAGTAACAGCTATCTGTGATTTTTCTTCATGCATGCGCAGAAACACATTACTCATTGATAAATGATAATCTTTCTCCCTAGGGATAGTTTAGATAGTTAGTTTTAGTTTCTTGTTGTGTGTGATTTAGATGCGAGAGAGTTAAGACGAGAGGTAAGAACTTGTGCATCACATTGTGACTGCTCCTCATATTCTCTATCAATCTGCATTTTTAGATAGGCACTTGCACATCATACATAAACATAAAAACTAAAAAATACACACGGTGGACCGGGCCGTAACATTTAAAACCTTTAATTTTGTTACTTGACCTATGGTACTCGGACCTTAAACCGGATGGATTCCCTATACCAAACAGTAATGGGCTAGTTGGGAACATTTACTGGGGAGAATCCCTAACTGTTGTTACCTGCAATTTTCTAGGCCTCAACAGGTCTTTAGAACTTGGTATATGAAGAAAGAACTAAAGGTTTTCAAAGCATTACCATGCTTAACCCTTCTACACGTGATTCTAGCAAGAAATGATAGTTCATTTAATGATAAACAAAATCCATCCTCTAAAGTATTTTCTCATATTTCTAGAAATTTTTCAAACTTTCAAATTGTATATAAAGGAAAGAGTCCAAAGACCAGTTGGAGACCTACTGATAGAAAAATATACTCCTTATGGTTACTTTGATGGGGATAATCAAGGCCCACGTGCTTTTTGTAGTATTGGAGGAGTACTGTTCTTCTCAATTTCCCATTTCACTAAACTAAATGCAGGTTTGGGTTCAGGTTCAAATGACATAGCTAAGGTGATGGTGCTAGAATGTCTCCTAAAATTGGCTAGAGAGAAAGGTTTGGAAAGATTCAAGTGATTGGGGACTCTACTCTCATTATTAACTATATGAGGGGAGACAACAGATTCAAAGTATGATTATCATGCCTCTTGCAAATCAACTAGAATGTCTCCTAAAATTGGCTAGAGAGAAAGGTTTAGAAAGATTCAAATGATTGGGGACTCTGCTCTCATTATTAACTATGTGAGGGGAGACATCAGATTCAAAGTATGATTATCATGCCTCTTGCAAATCAACTCAGAATAATTTATTCTTTGTTTCAATCTATTTATTTAACCATATCTAAACTAGCACTATAATTCTTTTTTTTTTCACAAAAACAAGTTCTATTCATATTATCTAAAAAATTTCACAACCTAGCCGGATCAACTAAGATCTAAGTCACCTGGTTCAAGTTCGTGTTCAAATCCGACATGAATGAAATTCAGAAAAAAATAGTTGAGCAATTTTTTTTTGCTAAAATTCGTCATCGTGTGTGTGTGTGTGTGTGTGTGTGTATAAGTAATTACTAATAACTTTTATAAAAGAATAAAAATATTAAATATATATTATATAATGTTATAGTACTAGAAATTGTAATACAAACAAAACTTTACAAAATAACATTACAAGTTTTTTTTTTGACTAGGGGAATCGGCAACTGGGGACGGGCTGGTACTCGCGTAACACAGGGTCCAGGGATCCAATCCCGCTACCACTATAAACCAAGGTGAAACCACAGCGCCCTGAACCATGGCCCACGGGTTAATTTGGGGGGGATTTGAACTCATGACCTTCCATTCACAAACAATTCCATTTACCACTTGCTTTGCCCCCCCACGGGCAACATTACAAGTTAGGTATTACAATATATGTAATATATCACTTACATTAAGACATGACATGTAAGGTCGATAAAATACTGCCCACTAAGGCTCAACCCTACGGACTGGGACTCACGGCAATGGGTAAAGGAACAACAGTCATCAACGGCCTCCACAGAGAAACATTGTCACTATACACTTCACAGTTCATTCACGATCATTGAGAACTAGAAGTGAGAATCAACAACTCCAAACGTGTCAAATGAGCAATGAAAAATGGGGATAGACTCAGATTTACTCGTGGGTCACAAAAGAAGACTAGGGTTTACAGTTTACCTGCGGGTAGTGGAAGCAGGAAATTGTATTTCAAACAAAATTTTACCATTTTTTAAATTAAAATAGGCCTTATTTTTGGGAGAACTAATTCCCCTTGGAATTTTCCAATCCCTACAACCCGAATTCGTGATTCAAATAGGCAATTTTAATCATATTAATTTGACAAGCTCAAAAAATTGGTGATTTTTTATTTTCAAGGCGAAAATTCACTGAACCCAGTAACTTAGCCTAAGATTACAATCTAACTCTTTCAGATTGAGAATTATAAGAGATAGAGCTAATAAGATCTGCACAAAAATTTCAATTTACAAAAAGGATGCTTTCATCCATGATTCTAGCGATACTATAATACTTGCATGTATATATGCGAATAAACTGGTCTCATAAAAATAATATTTTACAATGCATAACAAAACAAAATGCTGAGACTCAGTCTGTCTTTTCAGAAACTTTTGCATTCTGATTTGGAAAAAGGTAACCCATGAGGAGGATTGGATTCTCCTAATTCCTACTTTTCCTTCAATTGTAAGTCTTGGGACATTTTTAGAATTGGTTGTTAATTTCCCAATCCATGCTTAAATTCTACTCCTTATCTTTACCTTCAACTGTATCCTAGATCTAAGTAGTTTGTTCTTTTTGGGATGCAAATTTGACCTTGCAAAACTCAATCTCAACTTATACCATGTAATCAGTTTATACTGCATGTGCTTCAACTATTCCTAAAAGAGATCGATTTTACTCTTAGTAATGACTTGATCACATAAATACTTGTGCTCCTAGTGCTTCTACCAGTTTGAAATTTTTTGAAGCTCTTGTTGTACTGAATTATTTGTTTCTTCATATGATAACTTCTAAATATCGAGGTTTCTGGGAGGAGAAGCCATATTATACCAAGGATCCAAGACTCGACCTAACACCACAGACTGGAATGAAAGACCCTCCACCTGATCAAAGGCATAGGAAATAATTCTACAAATGTTGTTTAGTTACTCACAAACAGAGTGCACTCTAAGTCGTGCTTGAACATTATCTTCTTTGTTTTTTCTAAATCTACTAGAATTGAAACATAATGGTGAACTGAAGAACCAAGAACCAAATGCTTATAACCCAAATCAACTAAACTAGAAATTGCGTGGTTTTCAAGACATAAAATTGCAACCAAACTCCCAATTGTTGCATATAACAACCTTAACTTTTGTATTTCTTCCAACTTAAGAAAAGAAACAAGATGCAGCTTCTGCACTAGATTATAACCCTAATGGTTAAAGGTGGTTGGATCGAAATTTACCTCAACATAAGGTCTCTTTGAAACTACTCCTCTATGCACCAAGTCTCCAGACTACTACAACTCCACTATAACTCTGAGACTACTCTTCACAATTTCTTTTGTATTCTCCCAAGCCCCATATCGCAACAACTTAGCAAGTATCTAAGGATAGAAGACACGATATAATGAAACACATACACGGTCGTTACCACATATTTTCTCAGATCTCTATCCCATCGCACTACAAACTTATCAAAATTTAACAAGTTAGTTTGCAGACTCCTCCATATAAACACAGTGACTATGCCATTGTAACCTGCTTCCCTATATATAATTCTCCACAAAATCAACTCTCCAAAGGGAGAATATTCCATATCAATATTGAAAATTGAGAGCTCTCCATTCATAATGCCAATAAGGGCTCATACTAGGACCATGATTGCAGAGAATGAATTCGAGCATACTAGTTGTATTGTGGCATGGATTTTCCATATTGAGAAATGAATGCCATATATAATCGAGCTAAACTGCTTGCTGCTCTCTAGATTTCCCATCCACATGATTTTTTTTTCACATGCCACGAAGTCCATGCTGATAATTGCAAGTCCTTTGGCCATTAATCCAGAATTAGGGTATAATATACAATGTTCCACCAAGTTTTCAGGATGCTAGAGCTAGCGAGTGGGGAAACGCACATTGGGGACGTGTGGAGACCACCCAAAATTTTAGGAAAAAATAGGGGATGGGGCACACCAAGGTATTTAAAGTTATTAAAAATATATAAATTCCAACATATTAACATATAAATTCCTCATCCCATCACCATTACACACTAAAAATTAACAATAAATAGTAAATTCATCATAGTAAACACAATTGTCAATTCATTATTGATTCATGAATCATTTATCATTTGAGTATTTGAATTTCATGTTGATAAATTCTAAATGTATAATACATGCACATCTTCTATTATAAAATTGAATTAACACAAACAATAGATGGAAATTTAAAATATTAAAATCATAATATTTAAGCATAGACACCTCACATAAACTTAAAGTCTTAATCACCTTCAAATTTAAAGAGTCAAAATAATGATGAGTCAAAGACCCTTTTTGAGGTCATCAATAACTATATACTTCTAGAGTCAAAATTTAAACTGAAAATTAACGATGGACAATGAACACGAAAAGTAAAAGTACCAAAAAGAAAGTTGAAAGCATCAAAAGAGCATCAAGGAGATAGTTCCATGGACTAGTCATCCCCATGCATCCACTATGTGAAGCCATCAAGACCATCAATGGGAGTGTCACTATTCCAGTAAGAGTCACTCTCATGAGTGACCAATGGCACACCAACCAAACCATGTTTTTTTAAGTTATGAAAAGAATAATTTAAAATTGCATGGGGGCATTAGGGCATCCCCATTTTTGTAAAAGGGATTCCAAGACACCCCCCACCTCTCAAAGATGTTCCTTATGTGTTTCCTTGAGTTTCTGAGAAAATGGGATGTAGGGAAACATTTCCAAAGGGGTCCACAAACCCCCAGAGGATGGGAAATGAGGAGAGCGCACCACCAACCCTGGGGGACGTGTCCCCGTGGAACACTAATAATACATCAATAAATAAGTCCTTCATTTATGCTTGTTGCACCTTTTGATAGATTACATGTCTTTCTAGTTTGAGCATCTACCTCTTTATTCATGACTGTTAACACATGGTAGAAACTTACTTCACAAAAATGATTAATTTCTCAACAAATTCTTTCTAGTAGTCTTGCCAGGATCAAATATTTTAGCTTCGTATTTGATATTAAATGTCTAATTATAACCATAGAGTTACTTATTACAATCAATACCTGAATTTCCAAGATTTTAGCTTTCCTCAGACCCTGCCACAAGGTCATTGCTTCCCCTTGATTGTTTGACATTACTCCCAAACCCCATGCAAATATTTTCATAGGATTTCCTTTGGAGTAAAAAAGCACCCCCACACACACATCTGTCAACCTTGGATTGTTCTTTGAAGCTCCTTCAAATAGAAGAATATGATTGTTTTGATTGAGTATCCAATCCCTAAATTTTTCTTTCTTTATTCTCAACCTCCATTCCTTAGGGTCTCTTTCCTTTGATCTGAGATTGAAGTGTTTTTGTATCTTAGTATTAAACAATAGAATGTGTAACCAATTTATTTCTTTGATTTCCAACTTGGAAATTTGTTGCTTGGTTGTTCCTTTTAACTTGATGGTTTCAATTAACATGTTCCATGCCTGATTTGATACCATCCCTGGTTGCAACTGCTTATTATTAAAATGCTTTCATTGCTTTCCAACCAAATTTTCTAAAATATGAAATAAGGGAGATCTCTCCAAATCTGCTTTAGTATAGGCTTATCAATAAATTTGCTCGGATATATTTTGTGTCAAGTTGCCTAAGATTCCCATAGGGTTTTAGGCATTGTTAGTTCAATATTTAAACCTACCAAGATCCTGCTACAAACTTGAGAAACAAATTCACACTGTAAAAATAGATGATTGATCGTTTCTTCCTCCTTTTTACAGAGCTGACATTGAGATGGACCATGTAATCATCTCCTTTGAAGGTTGTCGAAAGTTAAAAATCTACCATGATTAAGAATTCAATTGAACAACTTAACTTTAGGCAGGGTGTCACTTTCCATATAGTCTTCCAAACAAAACTTTAAAGAAGAGTGCAACAGAGTTGATCCTCATTAAAATACCCTTCTTTCACTGAATATTTTCTACACTTTAATCCCCAAACCCTACTGTCAAAAACACAATGACTTGTAGGTGTTGCCCTAGAAATATGAAGGAATAGATCATGCCATTTTTGCATCAAATTCTCTAGAAGGTTTGGTGTTTTCCATTGTGTCCAATAACCTTTATCATCCTAGATCACAATATCCTTGTTTCACAAAAAGGGATCTAATAAATCAATTTGGTGTTTGGCTAGGCCACGGCTTTGAAAATCAGATTAAGATTTTAATTGGTTCCTATCATTCTAGTTGAATGATACAATTCACGATCATTTCACATAATAGTCTAAAGGGTAATTTTTATTAACATTATGCATATATTGTTCAAGTAAGATATGCTTGGAATGTTTTTTTCTTCACACTTCTTACATAATTCCCTTAAGCAACTATGTTAATGATAAAGGAATATGGTTTTAATCAAGATCCTCATAGAATTTGGTTGTAAATGAGAAAATCCCATTTCAAATTAAACAGCCTGTGCAAAATGGTCCAAAATTTGCACAATCTTGAATAAATTTATAGTACATGGAAAGATGTTTTAGCAAGTTATTAGCAAACATATTCATTTAAAAGATAAAATTCTATTCAAAATGGTTCTTAGATTATCATGCACTAGAAATCATAATGATATATTTGTTAAGAACATAATCCATAGATGATTTATGACTTTTAATAGTGCAAGCATTGGTCAGATACAAATTAGTTGTCGTTGTCATCATTTTCAATAATGATGGTGTTTACGGTGGAGATAGAAGGAATGCATAAGACATCTAAGGGACTCACAAATATGATCTTGAATTAATGTCTTTTGTTCCAGTAGCAGGGTACCATACTATGATGGAAGCATTTGGTGGCAAAGGTTATCTCATTGGTACTCCTCAGAAGATTTAGTCTACCCTCGTTGAAGCATTTAAAAAAAAGGAAGACAACAGTCATAAATGTAACCATAGATCCTTATGCTAGCACCGAAAGTCGAATAATGCAACGCACAAATTGAGATCAATCAATCAGGAGAAAGAAGTGTGCTAACTTGCAAATGATTTTTCTATATTATTCTTATGGGAATATTATTCATCTCCTAAGAGGACCTACATCCATATCTCCTTGTGATAAAACTTATAAGAAATTCTAGCGCAAACTCCAAGTCTTGCTTAGGTTATTTTACATCATTCCTAGGAAAGATTACTTTTCCTAATCTGGGCACTTGTTAGTTTGTTAGTAGAACCTGGATTTTATTGTTGTATTGTTTTGCTTTAGTTCTTATTCTCTATAATAATAAGTTAGGGTAATTTCTACTAGTAGAACATGGAAATATGTCGACTGTTTTGAAATAAATTGGTCTTTTCTCCCTAATGTTGCAATGATCTTTCTGTTAGTTGGAGCCAAGCTTTTCAATATATCATGTAGATTTCAGATAAAGCTTGAATATAGACAACCTATAATTATGATTAATACATCATAAGTCCTTTCTGTTGGTATTACTGGATGTGCTATAATATTAGAATCTCTGTAGAGATAAGAATCCAAATCAAAAGTGTGGTGGCTTTATGTCCTTTGATAAATTTGTCGACAAGGTATGCGAAAGGAATTTTAAAACCATAAAGACTCCAATGTTGTAAAAGTTAACTATTATGCCAAGAGCCTAAATTCCAAATAGGGAAGAACAAGTCCCAAAGTCCCAAGCATAAAATCCAAAATAAAATAGAGACCAAACTTAAAACCGAATAAAGCAGAAGGGAATCCATGCAAATTGAACAATGCCCAAACTCCTAAATTGAATAGAGCCCCCAATTCACAACCAAACAAAGCTTAAGGAAAATCAAAAGCAATTATACAAGGATGCAAATTGGACATCTAGGTGAATGGTAGATTCAATGCATTATGGTATCCATTTCATCAATGTCAATAGGAATGATTGAGAATCAACATGGGTTCATGAAGTCCCAAAGTTTGAGGATTTACCACGGCCTAATTCAAGTTTTGCTTCCACGCGGGCATCAAAACTGAAACAAAAATGCATTTGGTGCAATCCACTAGAGTTTGGACCTCATAAATGGAATTTGACTTCAGGGCTCGATGGAGTAGTTGAGAGAAAAGTTGTTTATGGGTACTGAATGGAAAGACAAAACCGTAATATTTGTGGAATCCATAATTTTGCTCAAGGGTCGTATATACTTACATAAGTGGTTGAGCATAGGAACAATTTGTTGCTCTCTTGCATTGCTATTAAAGATCCCTATATTATTTCATTGGTTTCAAACCTATGACCTTTGTTTAAATAAAATCAAGGCCTAGGAAGATAAAGATTGGGAACATGAGGATAGGGGGGATTTAAGCAAGAGAATCAAATTCAGAGAGTTGAGAGTGCTCATGGTTCCATTTTGACATGGTTGTTAAAGGAAACATACCTTATGGTTTCACAATGTGGAAACTTTCCTTAGATTTGACAAGTTACAAATTGGACATCTTGTTATATTAACACAAAGGTCTTTAGAGTTAGAAACATATGCTATGATACTAGATTTAGTGTCTACCTTCTTAAAATTACTTAATCCATCAACATATCCTCTAATATCACTGCTAGAACCAACAATAGCAACATAAAAAACATATGTATTTACGTATAACTTATAGAGTGAGAGTATTCTAATGGAAGAGAGATAACATACCTGGAAATGGAAACATGAAAACACTATAATAACATAAGTGTGTGTAGCAACGTCGCACTCGCTATCACATCAATAAGAAACATTAAAATATGTTTGACATGTATAAGAATATTTACAAACACTAAAATAAAAGTGGAAGGATATGTACAATGGACTTCATATCCTCTTCTTAAGAGCTACTAATGTTGAAATAAAGTCTAAATAGGCTACACAATCTAAATCTTGAGCATCTTTGATCAATAAATCTACTTTGACCAATAACTAATGATGTACCTTATCATGCCACATAACACAAGATGCGGACAAAGAGCTAACCTTAGTGTAAAAAACACACTTACATTGTTTCTTCTAGAGGGAAAATAAAGTAGAAAGTCTCAAGTACTACCAAATCCCAATGAAGTATGAACAAACTATATACTTGTAGTCATCGAACAACATTGCTCACAAATGGATTTGACCCTGAAAGCACTGAGAAATGGACCTAAAAGAACGCCTAAACTCTTAGTAAACTGAGTCTATCAGAATAGCCAATTCTTTGCCAATATAACTTTAGAGGGGGTTCACTAGTAGATAACACACCAAGCGTAAACTTGAATTTTATAATAAAACCGAATGTGAACCAAATGGACCAAACACTATGAATTTTACACACACCTATGCTCTGGATCAACAAACACCCATCTCTCACTCAAAAATAGGGTAGTGAATGTCATTAATGCAATAATGAGTAAATTAGACGAGAATCATAATGCTACAAATGACTTACCAAAACTCTAACCCCAATCCCTCCAAAACATCCACGACATCCCAATGTTCATTTTACATAGATTATGCTAAGGAATGAGCCCTTCCAACTCCATTATTAAACGCTAATAAGGGGATAGGAGACCATACTCCTCAACCAAAGACCATAATATTTCCAAGATCGACTCATTGCATCCCATGAGTCTCCCCAAAATAAAATGTCTTTCTTCCTTAATAGATGATCCTACAAATGAGGAAAATAAAATTTATGAGTATCAACATCAAACCGTCTATACAAAAACAATGGAGAATACTTTTAAAAATAAATTTAAATAAAAATTATTATTAAAATTTGGGCCCATATAAAATCAATTGGAGAAAATTATATTTAATATAAGAAATAAAATTTATGGGAGTATGAACATCAATCCGTGAATCTACAAAAACAAACCGGGGCATATACATTTCTTATTATCCCATAAAATAAAATAAAATTAGAAAACCAAAGCGAAAAGGAAAAACGTTGTAACGGTACTATGCCAGTCTCTATGAATTTAAAAGTTTAATTACATGCATTGGCATTGGAAAACGTGCAAGAATATGCCAACTGTAAGCGGATCTCAAAAACTGGTAAATTTGTATGTATATCCACAATCAACATATGATATTGTGTTTATGTGGTTGCAACAAAGACCAGCGACCTTTGTGAGCTCCTTGGTGGTAAAAATGGAGAGGATCTGTGTCGCTGGCCTGCAAGCAGAAAATGGAGAGGAGCTGTGTCGCTGGCCTGCAAGCAGAAAATGGAGAGGAGCTGCGTCGCTGGCCTGCAAGCAGAAAATGGAGAGGAGTTGCGTTGCTTGTCTGTGAGGTTCGTTGGTGGAAGAAAACTGGAGAGAAGAAAATTAGAGAGCACAGTCCAGCAGATTTTGATGTTTGATTTTCTTTCTGTTATTTTTAGCATGGCCATGCTTTTTTGCTTTCATTATGTCTGTGGTTATTGTTATTTTCTTCAATTATTTTGTTTTTGAATTGTTTTATTTATTTATTTGGGTCTGGTTCGTTTGTCTGGGTTTGGTTTTTTCATTTTGTGTCTGGTCTGTTGGAGTGGAGAGGGTTGAAGATTGTGTTGCAGAGAATAGAAAAGGAATAGGAAATGGAGATGGAGAAATTTAAATGGAGAATTTGTGTCTGGTCTATTGGAGTGGAGAGGAAAGATTATGTTGCAGAGAACTCAGAAGGAGATGGAGGGTTTGATGGATGAACAAAAGGTTTATACGTTTATTTTTATTTTTAAATTAAATGGCAATGTAAGATATGTATTGTTGGAGCGGTTCTGTTTTCTGTTATTAACATCTTAATATGTTATATTTTGTCCAGGATCCCAGACGTTGAGCTACAAGATCAATCAACAAGCATGGAAGTGTAACAAGCACAGAAAACGCAGATACGGAGGGTTTTGGCAACTGCAGGTGAGCTTTATTGTTTGTATTTGTCTTATTTGTCTTACCCGAGGAAGTAATTTAACTTATTTATTACTGTTTTTCATATTTATTTGGTTAGTTTTAGATCACTCTTAGATACGCCCCTAATAGAATCTGTCATGTCATGGGGTTTTTATTTTTCTTGGAATCTGTGATGGAGTTTTTATGTTTCTTGGCATTCCAATTCCATGTAATAGGAACAAACCCTCCCCTATATTTTCAAGCCTGAGATATTATGATTGAACAAACCCTCCTCTATATTTGGTTTTTATTTTTCTTGGCATTCCATTGCATGTAAAGGTTCTTTTTACATTGAACAAACCTTCCCCTATATTTGGTTTTTATTTTTCTTGGCATTCCATTGCATGTAAAGGTTCTTTCTATTTTTTATTTTATTTTTCTTGGCATTCCAATGCCATGTAATGTAAAGGTTTTATTTTATTTTTGTCGGCATTCCAATTCCATGTAATAGGAACAAACCCTCCCCTATATTTGCAAACCTCCAATTCCATGGAATAAAAACAAACCCTCCCTATATTTGCAAACCTCCAATTCCATGTAATTCCATGTAATAGGAACAAACCCTCCCCTATATTTTCAAACCTGGGACATTTGAACTGTTCATTTGGGCTTTCTTTCTTTCCTTGATTGATCATCTCTCATTTCTTTAATTTGCCTTGATTGAACAGTAAAACGTAGCAGAACCTCCCATTTGGGCGAGCAAATTAAAGATTGATGGGATACGGGTTTACTAAAGATAATAGGTGGTAGGTTTCTTATTAAAGGTTTTTTATATGTGACATCCTGCTTATTTTGGGATATCGTGATTGATCAAAGACTCCCATATATTTGCAAGACTCCCATATAGTTCGTTTGCCCTTGTTTCTCTACCGCCTTGAATGACGGTCTCTCATTTCTTTCTATCTTGGAGAGTCGGTCATTCCTAGATAAAACTGCGGCAGGCCCGTATTCCGTACTAAAAGAAAAATTCTAAGTGTCTAATCATTTGAGAGTCATGTTACCTTAACTGCTTTCATGAAGAGATTCAACTCAGAGGTACATGGGAACTTTTTTTTATATGGATGATATAGTATTTTTAGAACGACTGGTTCAATTGATTCAATAACGTTAAGTAAGTGGAAAGATGAATCCAGATATTGAATGGATTAATTAAATTCTGATCAGATAGTAAATCTATGATGTTCAAATGAAAAGT
Organism: Pseudotsuga menziesii; assembly: GCA_001517045.1. Taxonomy (NCBI): domain Eukaryota; kingdom Viridiplantae; phylum Streptophyta; class Pinopsida; order Pinales; family Pinaceae; genus Pseudotsuga; species Pseudotsuga menziesii. The sequence goes on along the minus strand of LPNX011224237.1, from coordinate 19,025 downwards.
TTTCAGGCAAGAATTCTTATGGCATGAATTCAGGCTAGAATTCTTTTAATATGTGACATGGTTCTTCATTATATTTCTTATGAGATGTCTTTGAGGCTAGAATTCTTTTAGTATGTGACATGGCTTCTTCTTATTTTGCTCATTTTGGGATATTGCGATGGAATAAACCCTCCCCTATATTTGCAAGCCTGAGAGCCTGAGATATTATGACTGAACAAACCCTCCCCTATATTTGCAAGCCTGAGACATTTGAACTGTTGGTTTGGGCTTTCTATCCTGCCTTGATTGACCGTCTCATTTCTTTTTGCAAGCCTGAGATATTATGGTTGAACAAACCCTCCCATATATTTGAAAGTCTGGGATATTTTAACTGTTTGGGCATTCTTTCCTGCCTTGATTGACCGTCTCTCATTTCTTTCTTTTGCCTGGATAAAGCCCAAACGAACAGTTCAAATATCCCAGGCCATTCCTAAGTAAAACGTAACAGATCCTCCCATTTGGGCGAGCAAATTGAAGATGGATGGGTACGGGTCTGAAGAGAATAGGTTTCTTATGAAAGGTTTTAATATGTGACCTGCCTGTTTATTTTGGGATATTGTGATTATCAAAGACTCCCGAATATTTGGGAGCTTCACAAAGTTTGGGCTTATTTTTCTACCGCCTTGACGGTCTCTCAATTTTTTTCCAATCCTGGAGAGTCGGCCATTCGTTTCAAAAGATTCTCTCATTTTTGGTACCTGCTTTTTTTAAAGATTCCTATCTTTTGCCTTGCTTGCCTTTGTTACAGTGTGGAAATCCATTTATGTAAGAGAAGTTAATGGAGCTTGCTTTCTGATTTTTTTAAAGATTTTATGCTTCAAGTTTTAAGTTTATTAGTTTTTAGGTTTTTTAAGAAATTTATAACTTAATTTTAATGGTCTATGTTTTTCTATTTATTTATACTGATTACTAATTAAGACCAATTCATTGCATGTGTATTGCTAATTAGTTAAATGCAACTACTGCTTGCTTGTGATGTAACACACCGAAAATCTTTTTAAATAATCACTAAAGCTATAATTTTCTAAAATATGTTTTAAAATTGTTTTAATTTTATTATTTAAAAATAGAATTTTATTTTAACAATTTTCTTTCCCCAAACAGGTATGGAGAAGAGAGAGCATTTGGACAAAAGAAAGTAATACATGAGAAGATGTATTTTCTTCTTCAAACAGGAAGAGACGGAGAGCATTAGAGAAGAGATGTCAGCATTGACAGCATTTAAAAATAAAAAGTAATATATGAGAAGGTGAAGTATACAATTGATTGTTTTTAACTTTGATTAGATTTAAAAATTATTTTTATTATTTAAAAATAAAATTTTATTACAATTTTGACACTTTTATCTTTCCTAAACAGGAACAGATGGAGACCATCTGGAAGTATTTGGATCAAATGGAGAGTCTTAGAGCGTTTTGAGAAAGAGGAATGTATAAAGGACTTAGATAGAGAGTTCTGAAAAATGTAAATTGTAAATTCACATACACTGTACATCAATAAAAATCATTATTATTTTTTTGGGGAAGGGGCTTGCTCCTTCCCATCGCTTTCAAGGATAGCTTAGGCCTAAGCTACCTTGGAAGAGTGTCTTTTGATTGTCTTGATTGTCTTTTAGTTTTTAGATTTTGTATTTTGTTATTAATATTATTTAATTTTGTATATATTTTTAATAATAAATAAATTTTTGTTTCAAACTTTTAGATTAATTAAAAAATAATAATTTCCACAAAAAAATTTTTAAACTTTATAATTTTTACACTTTACAATTTTAAAATTCTTTTTATTTCAAATTTCATATTACCTTAAAAGTATATAATTTTTACACATTTTAAAAATTTTGTTTCAATGTTTATTTTACCTTACAAGTATATAATTTTTACACATTTAAAAAAAAATTACACTTTAAAATTTTTGTTTCAATGCTTATTTTACCTTTACAAGTATAGTTTAAAAGTTGTGTTTTAATGCTTATTTTACCTAGCCAATATATATTTTTAATTTTTTAACCTTTAAATTATTTCACTAAATTGTGTTTCAGTGTTTATTTTACCTTGCAAGTATATAATATTAATTTTTTAACCTTTTGACTTCACAATATTAATTTTTTTATTTCAAATTTAATATTTAATTTTATCTAATGCTTAATTTACTATGCACAATATAATTTAAAAGTTGTGTTTCAATGCTTATTTTACTTTACAAGTTAATGATTTTCAGGCTTTATTCCAACTATTTAAAACTTTTATTTCAAGGTGACTTTTTTTAAATAATAAGTTTTCACAACAATATAAATTTTTCATAGTTAAACCATTCAATTTTGTTTCAATGTTCACTTCAATACTTATTTTGCCTTACAAGTTCATAATTTTCACTTCAATGCTTATTTTACTTTACAAGTTCATAATTTTCAAGTAGCATTCCAACTTTTTAAAACTTTTATTTCTAAGTTTAATTTTTTTTATTTTTATTTTAGATAACATGTATTTGGAATTATACTTAATGTTCACTCTTCAACTATCTTAAAAGTTTTATTTTGATGTTGAGTCCTTTTTAAATAGCAAGCTTTAATCTATAATCTATACACTTTTTATTTCAAAGTTTTTATAAATAAGTTTTCACAGCAATATATAATTTTCACAATTCAACCATCTTATAAGTTTTGTTTCAATGTATTTTTCATAATAATAAGTCTTTCTTTCACTTTAATAATATAATTTATAAGTTTTGTTTCAATGTCAAGTCTATTTTAAATAACAGTTTAAACAGCCATATATATTTTTAAAAATAACAAGTTTACATAAAGACATATAATTTTCACACTTCAACCATTTTAAAAGTTTTTGTTTCAATATATATTTTTATTCAATAATAACAATTTGGAATTACTATCTTAAAAGTTTTATTTTGATGTTGAGTCTTTTTTAAATAGCAAGTTTTAATCTATAATCTATACACTTCAACCACCTTACAAGTTTTATTTCAAAGTTGACTTGAGTTTTTTTATAAATAATAAGTTTTCACAGCAATATATAATTTTCACAATTCAACCATCTTATAAGTTTTGTTTCAATGTTTTTTTCATAATAATAAGTCTTTCTTTCACTTTAATAATATAATTTATAAGTTTTGTTTCAATGTCAAGTCTATTTTAAATAACAGTTTAAACAGCCATATATATTTTTCATACTCCTAATTTTTTTTTAAAAATAACAAGTTTACATAAAGACATAATTTTCACTCTCATCATCTTAAAAGTTGTCTTCTTTTTTAAAATAACATGTTTACATATAGACATATAATTTTCACACTTGAACCATTTTAAAAGTTTTTGTTTCAATATATATTTTTATTAAATAATGACATTTTTTTTCACAAAAGATTTTTTTCATTAATAATATAATTTAATTAATTTATATTAAATCAATGTTATCATAAGCTTTGTATTAAATGATTTTAAGATCAATAAATTTTGACTTTTTCAAAATTCTTTTTAACACAAGTTTTTGTTTTCACATTAATAATATGTTTTAATTAATTTATATGAAATCAATGTTGTGAAAGTTAAATAAATAACAAGTTTTCAAAACAGTAAGTTTTTATTTCACATTATTTCAAATTTCATATTTAATTTTATCTAATGCTTAATTTATCTTACCAGTATACAATTTAAAAGTTTTGTTTCAATGCTTAATTTACTATGCACAATATAATTTAAAAGTTGTGTTTCAATGCTTATTTTACTTTATAAGTTAATGATTTTCAGGCTTTATTCCAACTATTTAAAATTTTTATTTCGAGGTGACTTTTTTTAAATAATGAGTTTTCACAACAATATAAATTTTTCACAGCTAAACCATTCAATTTTGTTTCAATGTTCACTTCAATACTCTTATTTTGCCTTGCAAGTTCATAATTTTCACTTCAATGCTTATTTTATTTTACAAGTTCATAATTTTCAAGTGGCATTCCAACTCTTTAAAACTTTTATTTCAAAGTTAAGGTTTTTTAAATAATAAGTTTTTCACATTTAGACCATTTTGCAATTTTATTTCAAAGTTTTATTTTTTTATTTTTGTTTTAGATAACATGTTTTTGGAGTAATACTTAATGTTCACTCTTCAACTATCTTATAAGTTTTATTTTGATGTTGAGTCTTTTTTAAATAGCAAGTTTTCAGGGCAATATATAATCTATACACTTCAACCACCTTACAAGTTTTATTTCAGAGTTAACTTGAGTTTTTTTATAAATAATAAGTTTTCACAGCAATATATAATTTTCACAATTCAACCAACTTATAAGTTTTGTTTCAATGTTTTTTTCATAATAATAAGTTTTTTTTCACTTTAATAATATAATTTATTAGTTTTGTTTCAATGTCAAGTCTATTTTAAATAACAGTTTACATAAATAAATAGTAAACTATAATATAATTTATTAGTTTTGTTTCAATGTCAAGTCTATTTTAAGTCTAGTTTCACACTCCTATTATTTTTAAAAATTACAACTTTACATAAAGACATATAATTTTCAAACTTAAACTATTTTAAAAGCTTTTGTTTCAATATATATTTTTATTAAATAATAACAATTTTTTTCACCTAAGTTTTTTTTCATTAATAATATAATTTAATTAATTTATATTAATGCAATGTTATCATAAGCTTTGTATTTTCAAAATGGTTTAAGTTAATCATATTTTTAAAAATATTTT
>LPNX011224237.1:0-14169 GCA_001517045.1 Pseudotsuga menziesii | reverse complement strand
TATATATAATGTTATTGTTGTGTTTCGTAATGTTGTACTGTGTTGTGTATTATTACACACACATATATATCTAATATTTTATGTTGTATTAAATGATTTTAAGATTAATAAATTTTGACTTTTTCAAAAAAAAATTTGACATAAGTTTTTGTTTTTACATTAATAATATATTTTAATTAATTTGGATGAAATTTGTATCTACATTAATGATATAATTTAATTAATTTATATGAAATCAATGTTGTGAAAGTTGAATAAATAACGAGTTTTCAAAATAGTAAGTTTTTATTTCACATTAAAAATATAATTTAATATTTTTATTTGAAATCAATGTTATGAGTGATTTTTTAAATAACAAGTTTTTATAAAGACATAATTTTTATATTTCAACCATTTTAAAAGTTTTGTAAACAAGTTTTTTATATATGAGTTTTTTTTCAATTTAATAATATAATATAATATATTAAATTATTCTAAGATCAATAAATTTTGACATGAATTTATAATTTAAAAAAAAAAATTTGAAAGTATTTCACATTAATAATATATTTTAATTAATTTATATGAAATCAATGTTATTTCAAAATGGTTTTTTGTTTAATAATCTATTTTTTATGATTAATTTACACAATTCTTCAAAATCATTGTTATTTTAAACTTTATGTTGTAAAAATGACTTTTAATTAAAAACATATTTTAAATTAATTTTTACAAAAATCTTCAAAAATTTGTTTCAATGTACATTTTTATTAAATAATAATACGTCTTTTTTAAGTAAGTATATTTTCACATTACTAATATAATTTAATTAATTTATATTAAATCAATGTTATCATAAGCTTTGTATTTTCAAAATGGTTCTTGTTAATAATTTTTACAAAAATCTTCAAAATTTAAAAGTTTCTTGTAAAATTATTAAAAGAAAATTAAAATCTATATATATTTATATCATGTTTTTGTTATGTTTCGTAATGTTGTACTGTGTTTTGTTGTAATGTGTTGTGTATATTATTACACACACATACATATATGATATTTTTTGTTTTCAGGTTAATAATATATTTTAATTAATTTATATGAAATTTGTTTTCACATTAATAATATAATTTAACTAATTTATATGAGATGGAATGTTGTCGTAAGCTTTGTATTGTCAAAATGGTTCTGGTTAATAATCTTTTTCTTATAATTATTCTACACTATTCTTTAAAATCAATGTTATTTTAATATTTGTGTTGTAAAATGACTCTTTTTAGTTAAAAATATATTTTAAATTAATTTTTACAAACGTCTTCAAAATTTAAAAATAACAGGTAAAATTATTGCACCAAAGAGGTGCATTCTATAGCCCAGTATGTGTAACTCCTTCAGTGCTCATCCTAGAGTTGGAGTTGACATGTGTTATTTATAAAAAATAATAAAATATTATTAAAAATAACATGCCGATCTAAATTAAATTTAAATTATTTAGAATGTGCATATATATAAAACAATATAAATTAGATAAACTAAAACCATAAACATTGGACTACACATGAATCTATGCTGGTTAAAAGAAAATTAAAATCTATATATATTTAGAAAGTTTTTACCTTACAAGTATATAATTTTAATTTTTAAACATTTTTCACTTTGCAATATTAATTTTTTGGCTTTTTTTTAAAAGAAAAAATCACGACCTTGATATTCATACAAGTATATAATTTTAATTTTTTTAACCTTTTTCACTTTGTAATATTAATTTTTTATTTCAAAATTGACGTTTTTTAAATAATAAGTTTTCACAACAACATAAATTTTCCACATTTAAACCATTCATTTTTGTTTCAATGTTCACTTCAATGCTTATATTACCTTTCAAGTTCATAATTTTCCAATAGTATTCCAACTTTTTAAAACTTTTACTTCAGAGTTAAAGTTTTTTAAATAATAAGTTTTCACAAAAATATAACTTTTTCACATTTAGAACATTTTACAATTTGATTACAAAGTTTGATTTATTTATTTATTATTTTAGATGACATGTTTTCATAGTAATACTTAATGTTCACTCTTTTGATAAGGCTTTCTTAAATAGCAAGTTTTCACGGCAATATATAATCTCTACATTTCAACCCCTTACAAATTATGATTTTCACACTTTAACCATCTTATAACTTTTGTTTTGATGTTTTCATAACAATAAATAAGTCTTTTCTTCACATTAATAATATAATTTATAAGTTTTGTTTCAATAACAAGTTTACACAACAATATATAATTTTCACACTTTTGTCATTTTAAAAGTTCTGTTTTCATTTTAAAATAACTAGTTTACACAGCAATATATAATTTTTACACTCCAACCATCTTAAAAGTGTTGTTTCAATGTTCTTTTTTTTATTAAATAAATAACAAATTTTAATAATAGTAAGTTATTTTTCACATCAATGATATAATTTAATTAATTTATATAAAATCAATATTATCACAGTTAAATAAATAAGGAGTTTTCAAAACAATGAGTTTTTTTTCACGTTAATAATATAATTTAATTAATTTATATCAAATCAATGTTATCAAATTTAAGTAATTTTTTAAATAACAAGTTTTCACAAGAATATATATATATATATATATATATACAAGTAAGAAAGAGAATCTATAATAGTACAAAAAATTACAAGGAGAGGTCGATGGAGCTTGACCTTCAGCCCAAAAAAAGACATGACTTAGAAATGTCTGTCTTTGCTGACAAAACCTTGACAAAGATCAGGCCTGGAGGAGCCTGATTCTTCTAACAACCCAAAAGCAAGTGTCTTACATCTCTGTATCTTGAAAACAGAAAGGAACCTTTACGGCCTAGTAAACAAAAAAGAACCATTACAGCCCGAAAACAAAAATAACCATTACGGCCCGTGGAGTTTTTACATGGACATACTGATAAAACCTTTGACTGAAAATATACCAGAGCAAGGGGAACTTCCGCATTGCAAATGGAGAGCAGTGCCACAGAGTCACACAAAGGCCTGGAGAACTTCCAATTCAAGAGCCCTCTAGCTTCCAGCGTCGCTAGGAAGATTAGGAGGATGCTCCTCTCGGGGACGCTGCATGGCGGAGGCTGGAGAGTTGGCCGGAGTCTACCCCGGGTTCGATGGTCCGGCATCAGGATTGGCCAGCAGAGTTTGAGTGATTTGCTCCCGAAGGTGGAACCCCATCGCACTTTCCTGTTGACCTCTGCGTATGGTATCCATGGCCTCGCGGATGCCTTTAGCCGTTTGGATTTTGGCTTGGATGTCATAGGCTAATAGAATATGCGTTGACCAAAACGGATTGGGGATCAGTGGGTAGCCCATAAGTGTTTCGAACTCCCGAAGGAGATCAATCTCCATTATTGCAATAAACGCCTCGACCGCCATGGGCGTTTTAGACATGTACTAGTTTACTCAGTTAAAGGGAGCAGCATTCAAAATACCCCTATCTTGGGGCATTGATTCCTCCTCTACACCTGTAAAAGCTTTGCTGCGGTTACCCCCTCAATTTGGGCCTCGTACTTTGGACCGTGCTCTCCATAACATTGGCATGGTGCAGTCTTTCAGGCAGACATAAGATAGAAACAGAAGGGAGTAAAGGAACTTGGAAATGAACAAGGCCTCCGGCTAATGAACATAAATAGGGCTTTTTTTGTTGACGAAATCCTCCTACAGCCACCATCCGTTGCTCTCCTTGATCCTGCCATAATGCCCTACCGCTTTCCACTCTCGAGCCGATCTCTCATCTTTTGCGAGCGATTTGCGACCTTAAGAATTATAGCATGCCAGATGATACGATCCTTCGCCATTGATATCCCTCTATCATAATCTATGGCAGGTCCAGTACCTGCATTTCTAACCTCCCTCATTCCCACGAATCTGGCTTTAAGATTGCCCTCACAATGCATATAAAGCCGCTCTCTTCTTCCATATTAGGGACTGTCATGCTTGGGTTCCACGTGCTCCGTACCCGGGCCACGTGTAGGGTGAAGATAATCAAGAAAGAACCGTGTGTTAAGACGGACAAGATCGTGGGCTGAGACGGGCCTTATCGTACCCCAGCTGGCGATCGAAAACTCTCTCGTCCTGTCGCAATTATCGATTAGACTATGGCGGGCCCTCCTGTGATGACGACACGTCGTCTTTGTGCCTCCCCTCAGATCAGAGCCATCTGTCATTCGCTTACGGAAAGTGGAGCGCATTGCCTTGCATCATCATCCGCCAGCTTGGAGCAGCTGCTCCAGATTTGCTGGGTTTTCCCGTCATCCTCCTTAGTCTTTGCATGGAAAGAAAACTCGCTCTCCACTCCAGCGTTAGCCATGGCATCCGCCACCCTGTTCCCTTCCCGCTTGATGTGTGTTAGCATGAAAGCTTCCTCTCCTGTGAGGATTTGCCTTAGGGCATTTAACCTGCTCTTCCATCTCCAATTTTTGGAAACTTGGGACATGAGGGATCCTGCTTGGAGTTTGTGCAATGTTAATTATAATATGGGAATCACCTTCCACCACCAGAGGAATTTTTCCCATTTGCTTTTCCTAGATTAGGCCATTTATTAAACCTTCTAGCTTGGCTATGTTGTTCGTGTTTGACCCTATAGAACCCCAGAACAGACTGAGGATGCTTCCCCTTGAGTTTTTGATAATACCTCCATATCCGGCTGGACCTAGATTTCCTTTGGCCGCACCTTCTACATTGAGTTTGAAGGTTCCTAGTGGAGGGGGAATCCAGAGCAGTGGGCTGGAGACTTGCACCGGACGCGAACGAGCAATCGAGTTGTCTCGAGGTATTTCTTCTAACCCAAAAGCCTACAGAATACTACGTTCGTTTCTTTTCGCTGCAAATTCTTCCTACGACCAAGATTGCAATGTTATAGTTTCTTTCATATGGGTTTTAATGGAGTTCCATATTTCTTCGAGTTTCCTTATTTTGTTCTCGAATGTTTGTTTATTTTTGGTCTTCCAGACTTCCCAAATTGTAAAGCCAGGGAAAAGTTTCCACAATCGATTCACTATTTTGTTTTTGAAACTGTTGATTAGCCATTCAGCAATTGTGATATCTGGTCGCCCCCTGTGTCTGTGATCTCTTCTGAATATTGTCACCCCCTTCTCCCATAAGGAGTTAGCTATCCCGCATTCATCCAACAGGTGATTAATAGACTCTTCCTTCTCTTCGCACATGCAGCAATGGGATGGACCATGAAAACCTCTAACTTGTAGGTTATCCCAAGTTAGGATACGACGCTTTATGACGAGCCAACAAAAAACAGATATTTTGGGCCACCACCCTCCCTTACATATTTTATTCCATTTGGCTTCTGGGGCAATGTTTAGGGTGTCCGTTAACAAGCCTAGAGCTTCTTTTGGATTGAAGTTTCCTGAGGTTGAATACCCCCATCTAAGCTTATCAGGGTTCTCACTCTTGGAGAACCTTTTCTTGGAGAGCTCCACTAAGAAATTTTCGATTTCTTCCCCTGGTGCTTTGTCTTGCCACCATCGCTTTCCCTTCCATCTTCTGACCCTCTGGTCTGAGTTGTTGTTATCCCAGAACTCTGCCACCTTAACCATGGAGTTGTTTTGGAAGGAGGAGCATAAGAGAGGAGTGTCTTCTCCACACAAAATAACGGGTTCCTGGTTCAGAGCTTCACTTGAAAATCTTGCATTTTGGTCGTTCCGAACTTCCCAGAAGCTGTGTTTTTGAACCAGACCTCTATTTTCTTGGGCGGTCTTCCATATATTGGAGCTTGGGAGATCTTCACCAAACCTTACCAAGGAATATTGTGGCCAGTGTGGCACATATTTCAAATGCCACAGTTTGGCCCAAGGCTCATCGTTGTAGTTCACCCGTCTCCACCATATTTTTGCACTCATAACTTTGTTATTATCCAAAGGGTCTCTGAGGCCCAAACCCCCCATGCCCTTCGGGGTGCATATGGTTTGCCAATCTACCAGAGGCCATTTTTATTGTCTTTCGTTTCCCCCATAGGAAATGCCTCTGGATGTTCCTGATTTTATTTGATGATGTATTTCGGGGCAGCCAGAACTGAGAAAAGATACATGGGCATAGCTTGCAATACCGATTTCACCAGGATAAGTATACTTGGAAAATTAGGACCTCTAAAGGTCCATAGAGTGAGATTTTTGTTAATTTTTTCCAACAGTTCTTTTCAAGAGACCTGTTTGATAGTTGACTCTGCCATTGGAGCTCCTAGATACTTTGAGGGAAATCTTCCTTCCAGAAATTCCAGGATCCTTAGGGTGTTTCTCTTGGTAATCCTAGGGGTGTTGAAGAAATAGGTCTGAGATTTCTCCTTGTTGATTTCGAGGCCACTAGTTTCAAGAAATGTTTTCAAACAGTCTTTAATTCCCCTGGCTTCATGCACTGAGGATGGGCCCATCAGCATATTGTCATCCACGAATTGTTGGTGGGTTTGGGGATACATTCCTTCCATTAGGGACAAACCATGGATTTTATTCTCAGCTCTCCTATTCTTGAGCAGTCTTCCAAGCCCTTCAGCTGCAATAATGAAGAGGAAAGGAGAAAGGGGATCTCCATGTCTTATTCCTCTGGTTGCATTGAAGGGGCTCGAGGAGAACCATTAACCAAAATAGAGAAAAAAGTAGAGGAGACCATATTCATGATCCAGTTAGTCCAATCATTCGCTAATCCAAACGATTTTAAAATGCCACTAAAAAATTGTCAGTTCAATTTATCGTAGGATTTAGAGAGATCAAGTTTCAGAAGCATTCCTGGAGTCCTGGTTGCTTTGAGGGAGTGGATGGTTTCATGGACTAAAATTATGCCATCCAGGATTTGTCTACCTTCCACGAACCCGACTTGCTCCGAAGAAATGATAAGAGGTAGGATGGGTTTTAAACAATTGGCTATTACCTTAGTGATGATTTTATAGATAACATTGCACAGGGCAATTGATCTTAGTTTGCCAGGGTCTTCAATTCCACTTTCTTTTGGAATGAGAGCCAGGAAGTTAGAGTTAAGAGCTTTGAGAATGCTTCCCTATTTTCGAGAATCTTCCACCAGGGCCACTATTTCTTCTTTTAGCTAGTCCCAGCTGGCATGGAAAAAATTAGTGGGGAAGCCATCTGGGCCCGACGCTTTATCTTTCCCCATTTGATTCACCGCAGTTTCTACCTCAGCCATCTCGATAGATTTGCCAAGTATTTGGTTGTGGTCCTCCGTGATGAGTTTGGGGATGTGACTGAACACTTCTCTTTGAGCTTCCTCTATGTCTCTATCCGGTTCCTGCAGGAGATAGGCAAAGTAAGAGTTTAGGGTGTTCTCCAGATCCTCTTGGGATTTGGCTATGCTTTCGTCCTCCTTTTTCAGTCTCTCCATCCTGTTACCTTTCCTGTGTTGGATGGTCTCTTTATGGAAGAAGCTGGTGTTACGTTCCCCTTCTTGGAGCCATTTGATACGAGACTTTTGGCTCCAATAGACTTCCTCTTGTCTCTCTCTTTGATTGAATTCCTGCAAGGTCGTCTTCTCCTGAAGCCTCAGTTCTTAAGTGTATCCGCTGATCATTACTTGAGACTGAAGATGCTGGATCTTGATCTCTAAAACCTGCTTTTCTTGAAATATATTGCCAAATGATTCCTTGTTCCATTTTTTGATGCATTCTTTGAGGTTTTTAAGCTTTTGTTGGATTGATACATGCGGGTGCCCCTAATGGGGGGGAGTTTTCCCACCAGTCTAGTTGGAGGAGCCAAAAAATATCAAATCGAAAAGGTCTTCGGGGGTTGACTTCGACATTGTTCCATTCCAAAGTGATGGGCCAATGGTCCAATCCTGCCGTTGGAAGGACGACCGCTCTGAGGTTTCCCCCAGCCATCATGATCGATTCTGATAGCAGAAATCTGTCAAGTCTGCTAGCAATTCCTCTGTCCCCTGATTGTTTATTGTTTCATGTGAAGATACCATTGGAAGTTCTGACATCAATCAGGTCCAGATCAAAGATGGTGTTATTGAAGAGAATGCTTGCAATGTTTAAGCTCTGAATACCACCTTTTTTTTCATCAAGGTTTCTTATCAGGTTAAAGTCTCCTCCAATAATCCAGGCTCTGTTTTGAACTAAAGTTTTGAGGTCTGTGAGAGATTCATTGAATGACTGCTTCTGGACCGCCTTCGAGGGGCCATAGACATTGGACATGAATCCTCTGATTCTGGTGCCGAGAATGTGGAAATCAGCCGAGATAGTACAGTTGGTGCCAAGAAATCCTGATAAGGTCACCATGCGGGGATTCCAGAGAATTCCCAAACCCCCTGCCGCACCTTTGGCATCGATGGCAATCGATTCGCAACCCTTCCAAACTTTTTGGGCTGTATTTGCTAATTCTTCCCCTGAGCATTTAGTTTCTTGTAGGAAGATTATCCCTGATTTTTTCTTGTCGATTCTTCTTTTCAGGAGGCGCTTCTTTAGCGCACTATTACAACCTCTGATATTACAGGTTGTAATCTGCATTAAGAAGGAATTAATTGGAGGGGGAAAGGGCTGCATCTATGGTTGGATATTGCCCTGAAGCCACCAGTTGTTCTCCTATCGCTTTGATTCTTTGAACATTGCTTAGTATGTGCCTCTTTTATCTTTCTTTGAGTTTTTCCCTTTCCCGTCTGTGACTTTGAGAGATTCAGTCACGACTCCCAGGGTATTCGTGTTCTTGTCCTGGATAATCGCTTTCTCTAGAAGAGACACTTGCTGCGGGGGTATTTTTGCTGGATCTTGATCATAGCAGGCAGCTTCCATTCAATCCAGATCTAGGTCTCTTATTTCCATGTCCTCAGATACAACTTCCCCGGATCCTGAGACTATCTAGGGTTCCTTGGGTCGATTCAATGGAAGGCCCTCCAAGGTAGTGTTCTCGGAGCCATGATAATCTGTTGGGACTGGATTCTTATCAGCGCTTTGTGTTTCCTTATCCTCTTCCCCCTGCTGTTTACTTAGAGTTTTATTCTTCGTGGCTTTGGTTTGTGCCTTGATTGTGTTTATTGGCTGGTCTTCCTAAGGGTCTCGAACCGGTTCCGAGTCTGCACCCTTTTGTGAACTTCCAGACCCGAGATTTTTCTGGCCTGCCTTTTTTTGTTTTGAATCTTGGTGAATCCTTCCGCATCCTAAAGTTCTTGATCCTGCTTCCCTCCTGGTCTCTTGTTTTGGGGGCAGTCTATGAACAAATGCCCATGTTCATGGCATCTCCTACATCTGAATGGGATCTTTTCATAGTCTATGGCTTGAAACCAGTCCTCATCTTCCCATGTTAACTCTATACCATCTGGTAGGTCTCTTGAAATGTCCAGGTAGATGCAGATCTTGGCAAACGAGATGTATTTCCTCTGTTTAGTTTGTTCAGAGATTTTGATAAAGGTCCCCAAAGAGTTCCCTATATCTATTAAGAGATTTCTTCCTTCCAGTATTCCGAAGGTAGGAAATACATTCTGATCCATACTGGTGCGATTGTCAGATTTTCTTTGTTTGGATCGAATCTCTCTTTCCAGGGTCTCAAGAAGAGACCAGCCGAGTTGAAGAAGTAGGGACCATTCTCAAAGATTTTAGTTCTATCCTCTTCATTGAATAATATAATGGTGAAGAATCCTTTAGCTCCCAGCTGAAGATCGTAGTGACCTTGGGGTTTCCACGTTGAGTTTATCCATCCTACCAACATCTTTTCTGTGGGCCAAATTCCCACGAATTTTCCTATGAGGGCCCTTTCCTTCATATATTGAATTTCCTCCCCAACTCTGTCTGATTTGATCTGAATTCGTGGAATCATTTTGGATTTTGGGATGCATTGTCCCGTCCTTCTTGTCCCCTGGTTAGTTGCTTCCTTTTTTCTTGTTCCATTGCACCCTTCCCCATCCTTGGCAGTTGTCTGGGCATTGAATACTGCTTTTCCTTTGTCCTTTTCTGATCCCAATGTGGTTGTCTCTGCCTCCACAGCTTCAAGCCTTCCTCGATCCCTCTCCCCCCAAGGAGGAGCAGGAACCATCTCGAGAATTGATGTTGCGCCTCCACCGACCTCCTTAGCCACCAAGAAACCTTCTACCATTCACCGTACACTTGCAGAGCTCTCTGTTCTTCCCGTTGTGGTAAAATTCGCATCAAAAGGTATGTGGGCTTGGCCCGGTTTAGCATCTCTTGTGATGAGCCATGCCCTTGCTCGGGATCGAGCACAGGACCTGTCCGTCTTTACAAGACCGGCCTTACCACTACACCGCCACCACAGACCTTAGTTTTCACAAGAATATATAATTTTCACACTTCAACCATTTTAAAAGTTTTGTCTCATTGTATTTTTTTATTAAATAATAACAAGTTTTCTTTTACATAAGTTTTTTTTCACATTAATAATATAATTTAATTAATTTATATAAAATCAATGTCATAAGTTTTTTTTCACATTAATAATATAATTTAATTAATTTATATAAAATCAATGTTTTCAGAAGCTTTGTATTTTAAAAATGATTATTTTAAATAAAAAATATGTTTTTAAATAAAAATATTTGAGATTTAAATAAAAAACATGTAAACTTTATGAAAAGAAAATTAAAATATATTTATATTTATATTTTTTGTTTATATTATTATAGTGATATGTGCCACTCCATTAAATTATTTTAAGATCAATAAATAAATAACATGTAAAATTGTGAGAAGAAAATTAAAATATACATATATATATTTATATCATGTTATTGTTGTGTTTGGTAATGTTAATATGTGTTTTTTAAATTATGAGAATAAAATTAATATATATATATATATATATATATATATATATCACATTATTGTTGTGTTTAGTAATGTTGTAAATTTGAAAATTTAAAAATAATATGTAAAAATGATGAGAAGAAAATTAAAAAATATTTTTTTTTTTCCCGAGAAAGTAGACATCCTTATATTAATAAAGTTGTGTCAAGAAATGATAGTTACATCTAGAAAAAAGTATTTCTGAAATAACCACACACAAAAAGCCTAAACAGTGGGCACAAAAAAACCCAATACCTCCATCTATCCAGTCTCACTCCATAAGAGTGATATAAAACCTCATAGAGATATACAAATATTATCATCAAAGATGAGAGGTAGCGATCATAATAGATAAACATTGGGAATAAATATAAACATAGCACACCACCTTGTAGAAATAGACGGGTTCCAAACATAAGACTAAATTAAAAGCATATCACAGATCTTTCTCTGATCAGTGAGTCGGATGAGAACTCTTTCCAGTAGAGAATCCCAAGATGACGCCCAATGGCCAACTTAGATAGTGAGTTAGCCACGGTATTGAACTCTTGGTAAACATGTGCCACATTAAGTTTAGGTCAAACCACCAAGAGTGCTCGCGTCCTTTGAAGCCAATGGAGGAGTGAAATGGAAAGAAAGTACCGCTGCTTATTTACCCATTGAGTGATCAGCAGGGAGTCTCTGTGAAGAGTGCTCGCGTTCTCTAAAGCCAATGGAGGAGTGAAATGGAAAGAAAGTACCGTCGCTTATTTACCCATTGAGTGATCAACACGGAGTCTCCACAGATACGCTGAAGAGCTATACCATGCAGATCCGCAAAGTGGAGAATACCCCACAAAGCGAGGAGCTCGGCATGATTGTTGGTTCCCAAACCGATGTTCATGAAACACTGGAAGCTTAATCCCTTGATAATTTTTATCACCATGCCACCAGAGCAGCACCGTCAAAAAACTGAGTCTCTTCGAAGACTAGCACAAGAGGGAAAAGAGCACGAGCATTACGTCGAGGAGCCCGACGTTTGATCGAGGAACAACTATAGAGAACCCCCATAATAATGGCCTCCTTGTTGAGTGGGATGGCTTGAAACAAGATTTTATTACGACCACACCATATAAGCCATATGAAAAGCATATCTTGTTCAATGGAAAGAACCTGATTATCTGCTTCTTTTTTTAGGAATTCCATACATGAACAGCAGTGCAACATCCAAGCACAGTTGTTGTGGGCACAAATGTTCAACCACAGATCACAGACACATGAACACTGACAGAATAAATGATCAGGCGTCTCGGAAATTGCTTTGCAGAATAAACATCTCTCAAGCCCTTCATAACCCCGACGTTGGAGCCTGTCCCGCGTAAGAACTTTATGATTAATAGCCAGCCAAGAAAAGCATTTAACCTTTTGCTGAGCTTTGGAATTCCAAATGGCCGAGTGCCACCAAACCGGCCAAAAAAATTCGTGTTGAAGAAGAAGAGAATAGTAGGCAAGTCTCGTAGAAAATCCCCAACCCAAATCAAGTGATCCTGAACCGTAGAAAGGAATTTCCTGCCATTCGCAAATAATTTGTGTAATCATCCCATTCTACAGCATAACAGGAAGCAAGGCCCAAAGAGGAGATACCCCATCACTTACCCAGGCTTGCTTCAAAACATAAATGTTCCTCGCATGAAGAGCAGTCGAGAGAGAACTAGACAGTTTCCACTTAGTGACCCCAACCAATGGATCTGAACCAATGTTGATTCATACATATTATATTGTTGTTTTTGTATTTTTATACTGTGTTGTGTATATATATTATAATAGACACATGATCTAAACCTTGTATTTTAAAAATGATTCTTTTTAATTAAAAAATATTTCTAAAATTAATTTACACAAAATATTGAAAATTTAAAAATAACATGTAAAATTATGAGGATAAAATTAAAATGTATTTATATTTATATTATGTTATTGTTTTGTTTTGTAATGTTGTAAATTTTAAAATTTTAAAATAACATGTAAAATTATGAAAATAAAATTAAAAAATATACATATTTATATCATATTATTGTTGTGTTTAGTAATGTTGTACTGTGTTGTGTATATATTATAACACACACATATATTATATTTTATGTTGCATTAAATTATTTTAAGATTAATAAATTTTAACAAGATTTTGCAATTTTTTTATGTAATTTGTTTTGAAATATTTCTCAACTTTCTTGAAACAACATAATAGTTTTTACATTGTATGTTGCATTAAATTGTCAATAAATTTTAGCATGATTTTTTCAAATTTTTATTTAATTTATTTTCATATTATATGTTTTGTATTTTAAAAATAATTCTTTTAAATAAAAAATATATTTTAAAAATTAATTTATATAAAGATTTTCGAAAATTAAAAATAACATATAAACTTTAGGAGAAGAAGATTAAAATATATTTATATTTATATCAAGGTTTTGTTGTTTCTCTTAATGTTGTATAATATATATATACATATGAGAGATATTTCATGCATTAAATTATTTTAATATCAATAAATTTTTACACTAATTTGTAATTTTTTTTATGTAATTTGCTTTGAAATATTTTGCAATTTTATTAAGAGAACATAGTATTCTTTACATTGTATGTTGTATTAACAGATAAATATATTTTAGCACTGCATTAAATTGTCAATAAATTTTAACATGAAAGTGTTAATTTTTTATTTAATTTATTTTTATATATTTTTTGGATGAAAGATAAATATATTTTAGTTATGCAAGTAGTATTAAATTGTCAATAAATTTTAACGTCAATTTTTCATTTAATTTATTTTCTTGGTTAAAAGATAAATATATTTTAGTAGTGTAGATTGTATTAAATTGTCAATAAATTTTAATATGAAATTTTCAATTTTTTATTTAATTATTTTCTTATTTTCTTGGAATTTTTTACAATTTTGTTACTATTTTTAAATTTTTGCACAAATTGCAACATTAAATAATCAATCAATTTTAATATGAATTTGTAATTTTTACAACTTTATTAATACAACAAAATGGTGGCATATCCATAAATCAGTAAAGTTTAACAAATTATATTGTATTTATGTACTATTATGATCAATAAATTGTAATATGAATTTGTAATTTTTTGTTATCATTTATAAATATATTTTTCTTATATATATGATGATGATGATGATGGTGGTTAACGTCCCCTGAGACCAAACTTTGGTCTATCGGACCTAAAGAAGAGAATTAATTAGTTTGCTTTAAAGTTATATTTCTATGCTCAAAGAGCTTGGAAAGAAGCGTCGTGAGCTTACTATAATTTTGACAGGCTAAAAGGCTAGGAATGTCGGTATTGCAACAAAGATTATGAAACTGGGATCTAATGTGGGTGTACGCAGGGCACTCT
>LPNX011224231.1:187276-220668 GCA_001517045.1 Pseudotsuga menziesii | reverse complement strand
TGGAACTAGATCCTCCTCATGGATGTAGGAGTCTAACTCATTTTCTTCTAGGACCAGGGAGATTCTATACTTCCAGGCTCATAAGTTATCATCTCCCTCAAGCTTTTCATCAAGCTTTGTATGATGAGACATCTTAATAGAGAGACTCAAATGGAAATACAAAAGATTTTAGATCTTACCAGGTCAAGATGTCGAATCTGAAACTTGAGCTGAAATCCTGCAGAGCTGGTTCAGGAGCAAATTAGGGTTTTTCTTTTCTGGTGTTTTGTCCACCCAAATGCCTTGAAATTTATCCATAACTTTGATTTTGGGGAGGAGATCAATCTAGGCCTGGGCTCACTAAAAAATTCCTCTTTTGTGAAAATCCCTCATTTTCGGCAGTAGTGTTGGGTCCAAAACTGAAAAACCTCAGAATTGGATTCTGCTTCGATAGAAAGATGCACCCTAAGGAGGAGAGTTATTCTACCTTACTTTTGCTGAAAATTTGTGGAGGAAGATCCACAAACTAGGAATCCCTAGTTCCCGCAGTTGCATAATGTCATCTTCTCAGGTTAGCTCTGATACCATGTTAGTTTTTCAAAATTAAGCTAGCATTGTTAGGATCTTTAACTAAGAGAATTACAAGTACAACAATCAAACACAAAAGACAATGAACACAATGTTTTTCCTTGGGGAAACCATAAAGGATAAAACCCTGCAACTTTCTCAAAGATAGAATCAGCACCAAAACAGTAAAATCCCAAAACAGTAAGTGATCTCTTGATAGCAGTAATCTTCTTCTTGTCTAGCCCCAGTGTCTTCTCCTTCCTCAACTATGCACTACACTTGAGTGTGTATGAGTTGTGTGATAAATAGAGACTCCGGTTCTCTATTTATACTAATCACGACATGACTAAAACCCTACCAGGGCTGACCTCTTCTAAGAGAGTCTAATAACCCTAGTTCTCCAGAACTGCGGGGACTTTAACCCTTAGATAATCAGAGGGTTACCCACTATGACTTCAAATGACTTGTTTACATTATTGATTCTCTCAATCGAAACATCGGGGTATGACAACATGACTCAATTACATTATAGATACATCCCAAAATAAACATCAGGTTACAATACATAAGATACAGAGATGAATATATTCCAAAGTTACAAATACATCAGCAACTGGAAATTCCTACCAAACTTCCTTCGGACATTCCAAAGTTTGAAGGTAAGTCTAGTGAAGATTCGGGTGAAACGACACAACCTTTCACCTTTGGTGCTCTTCAAACTCCTTGAATGATTATTCTTTTTGTTTGAGACGATTTCAATGCACCCTCGTGCTTCCTGCTGTGAAATGGTAAATAGAGTTACCTAGGGGGACGTATACTTCCTTCAATGACCTAGATAGGACTTTTCTTAATCACTTCTAGGTACCAATGCATTACGACGCCGGTATCGAACTCTTCTCAACATTTCAGAAAGAAAAATCCACCCACATTTTGGATCACATTCAAGAGTGGCGTATATGGAAGAGATCGATTAAAGCCTTTATACCACCATATTTTCTTCTAGAGTTGTTCCTCAAGTTGTTGTTATCCTATATCACGAAGGATGTTTCCACATATGGAGTTCAAAATGAGGAGCAAGCTATTTTTAGGGCCTAGTAGTTGGACTTGATTTATGCTCAGTCTGGGCTCCTTTACGAGATCATATTGAATGCTCCACGATCCAATTTTGACCCCAATTTTAAACCTGGGACACATGCTGATGGTATTGTTGGCTTCCCAAGTACCAAACCTGTAGACTTGGGTATGAAACAAGTGAGCCAGTTATCACTTAACCAATCTACATCGGGACAAGCTATGGCTTCATCTCATCTTACCCAAATGGAAAATGTACTTTCAGTGCAATTGTTGAACCTGTAAGGTAATGAGCAACCTAGAAAGAATAAAAAGAAAGGAAAAATAATTGAAAGGGTGGGAATAAGAATGACAATGATAATAATTACAGGAACATGAATAATGTTGGGGGGGACGAAAATCCTAAGTGGAAGGTAAACTTTCCTTTCAAGTTCTGTAAGGATGATCACCTCACTCACTTGGTCCCTTGAATGGAAGATTCCTCAAAGTCCATAACAGAGGGCCCAGCTATGTTCACAAATCCTTAACCAAATAACAAAATATGAACTTGAGGACTGTGGATCCGGGTAGTTCTTCTAGTGGAACTCAAAACTCGTCGAATGCCTCTAGTGTCCATAGTTGCATCAACATGTTAAATTCTACTAATGGTGTGATGCATGTGAAATACTACGGTATGTCACAAACTGACCTTGGGAAAGAACCTGCTCCACCTGAGATCTCTTTGCGAATTGAAAAGCATATGGATAATCCCAAAGATTTTTCTTGCATTCCTAAGGGATTCTTAAAGTGCTTGAGGCACAATCCTAATGCTTGAGCTGCCAAGAACTATTCCATTATCAAGGATTCAGGCCATACTCCTTATGTGATGTCTACATTAGAAGTGATTCAGAATTTTCCTTTGCAAAGGAAGGCCTTGTTGTCTTCTCTTGGGGTGGGTGATGATAGCTCTCCTTCCATGATCCAATTTGAAACTCAGGGAATCCAGCCTCTCTTTCCTTACTATGTGTCTCTTTTCATTCACGTAGAGTGTCTAAACCACACCATCAAGTGCACTATGATTGATGAAGGCGCTTTCGATTCTGTGATGTATTTGGCCTGTTGGAAGGGCTTAGGTTCTCCCACGTTGCCTAAATATGCAAATATGTTGAATTATTTTAACAGAAGATCATTTCAGCCACATGGTATACTTCCTTTCCTAGAGGTCCAATTGGGGGGGAAGACTATTGCGATCGAGGTTGAGGTGGTTGATGCACCCCTCGACTACAATCTTTTATAGGGTAAGAACTAGATGTACAATATGCAAGTTGTAGAATCTTCCCTATTATGAGTGGTTTGTTTTCCTTTGGATGGGAATATCGTTACTGTCGATCAAAAATATTTCCATAATCTGAGTTTAAAAGCATCATCAAGAGATTCTATCCTGATTATCAATCATTCTCAGTCGACAACTGAGAATATGGGTGTGGGGATTAGAGGAAATTTCAACTCAAAATGGGCCTTTTAACTTTGATTCAAATTCCATGTCATAATGTGTTAGCCAATGAAATTGATTTAAATTTGAAATACCGTATAGGTCTTAAACACTTTTTTAATATAAATTTGGGGATAGGTATCGTGAAAAAAACTACATTTTTTTGTGTGTTCTCGACATATCTCCCCATGTTTTTACTGAAATTTCGATCGGGAGATCTCATTGGATGTGGAATTTACCCACTCAACATACTTTTAATGGACCCTGGTACCCCAAAAACAATAAATACCTGAAAAAACATGATGACATCATCATCATGTTTTTTCAGGTATTTCTTGTTTTTGGGGTAGCGGGGTCCATTAAAATCATGCCGAGTGGGTACTCGTTGGATGTGGAATTTAATTCCGCATCCAATGAGCTCTTTCGATCAAAATTTGAGTAAAAAAACGGGGAGATATGTCAAAAATACAAACAAAAAAGTAGTTTTTTTCTTTTCTTCCTCAAAAATTAATAAATATTATTTTATTATTTTAACTATTATTTTACTAATTCTTTTTTGGAGGCCCATTTCGAGTTAAAATTTCCTCTAATGAATCTATCATTCTCTCATGGGAACCTTTAGTTTTCCTATGCCCTTCCTTATGATTAGGTCTAACCTTGGCAAGGCTTTGACCTCGTTAAATTCGGTCTCTTTTTGCTCCTCTCATATGGAGGATCCTTGGATTCTTCCTTCAACGAGTAGTTCAAGTGATAGTTCTATACCTGTCGAGACAGACGTGTTTTTTCCTGCAACATTGGTGGCGTATCAAGATAATATTGATCATGTTGTAGAACCTAGTCCTTCCTTATTCATAGATGAAGGAGGAGGACCCTTATGTGCTACCTTCTTGGGTAGTAGAGTCATCTCACTCTCAAGACTTCCTTGATGATGTTTTTTCATCGGATGAAGTTATTCTTGAGGCTATGTCTTGGACAGAAAAACCTTGGGGAGATTTGCACCATAGATTGTATTTCCTTCCTAAGTTTGATCATTTAGAGTGTGATGACTTTAGGGCAAATCTAAGCAAGAAAGTTGGTAGGCCTATGGTCACATTAAGATCTCCTAGTCAAATTGCGGAAGGGAACATGACTAACTTGTCTCCAAAAATACCTATCAATATTTCTCATGTTCCTGGTAAGATTGAGAACGTGTACATTAGGGTGGATTGTTCCCCCAATGAAATTAAAGAATACACCAAGATGTTTAAATAAGTTCGATATGTGTTCGCTTGGTTGTATGAGGGATTGTCGGGAATTGACCCCCACACAGTCGAATATGGCATTAGGACTTATCCGAATGTTAGACCCATTCAACTATTTGATCATGGGGGCACAACCTTGGCGAAGCCCAAAAACGAGCCCTATATTAAAAAATACTTTGCATGATCTTTAGCCAGGGATGATTGTTTGTATATTATTGTACATTTTGCATAGCGTAGTTTGGTCTTCTTATGGTGATCGGGATTTTTGATTAGCTTTCATTTTTTATGGAATATGTCGATGGAGTCTTCGGCTTACATAGGATTCCCTGATGGTGCTAGTTGGCACACTCAAAACTCAGCTTCGGCTGCTTGGGTGATTTATACTCCTACAAGTCAAGTTTTGTCTTCAGGTGGTGTATGTTTACAGCCTTCATCAAACAATGTTGCTGAATATAGTGTCGTGATTGAGTTCTTGCGGGATTTCATTTCACATGGTGTTCTTTCTCTTGAGGTACGTCTTAATTCTCAGTTAGTGGTCTCACAAATTAATGGCTTGTATCATGTTATGGATCCAACATTGTTATGAAGATTCTTACATGTAATATTTCTAGAAAAAAAAATTGAGCACATAACATACATTCACTGCATTACAAGAAATTTTAATCAAGTTGTTGATTCATATGCTAACTATGTACTACATTCACATTTGTTTCACAAACGATAAAATAATTTCACAAACACATTTTACACATGTAAATAGAGTAATAATTGATCATCACAAATATTTTTCATTAAGTCCAAAAAGGTGATGTCGTAATACATAAGTGTCAGATAGAAAATTGGGGCTTCTGAGCCACCAAAATATACTACACAGTCATACAAAAAATATACACCCAAGTCTCTAAGCCTAAGGTGGAGGAGGATACTGATAATGATAGCACACCACAGCTCTAGCTAACCAGCGAAATAACCAAACCCATGCCCGTGGTACTCCAACCACCTGGTGATGCATGGCCTTAAGAAAGTCCTCGAGTTGCACCATGGGAACCCTCTATGTTAAGAAAACGAATCTCATTTGGATGATCTCGAGTGTCTGCTCCGCATCCACACCCATGATCTCATTGACTCTTCCCCTCTGTCGATGATGAGGAAATCCATCTGGCCATCGTGGTCCCACATATGCATGTACATGACAGAGTATCATTATATGTCTTCACACCAAAAGCATGTCTTTTGATTTCATATATCAAAAAATAAAAAAAAAATTAATAATTCAAAAAACAAAAGTGAGTTGGGATTCATTACCTAGTGTCTCCATATGATTCTCCTGGTGGTAGGGGCATGTATGGGTATCCACGGAAGTCTATCCCTACATAGGGATAGTCATCTATGGCGATGATTTGTCTCCTCCACTAGAGAAATAAGTCTATTGGATAGGGTTTAGCCACCCTTCCCCCTCCCAGTATCTACATGACATTGGCCCATCATTGCTGAGTGGGATCCCTAACTCCATGTGGAGAAATATCAACTCTAGAGCTTAGCCCTAGCACCCACTCAAAAAAGAATGCACTTAGGATTCTATTGAACCCAAAGTGTTTTACCCTTCCCATCTTGTAGTCGCTGAGTTGCTGCTTCATTGCTCAATAGCGAGGTACTCTAGTCATATATTGTAGGTTGTGTGCACTCTAGGGCCTAGAACATCATTGGACTTGAGTCCTGGTGGAGTGATGTTAATCTTGCAATCCTACCCAATGCCAATAGTATGGCCTTTAGCCCTAGGTTATGGACTGATTTTGTCAAGATTTGACTCCCAACCTTCTCTGTGTTGAGAAGGCAATACGCAGACATGTACTCCTCTATATTCACCACCTCCCCTTGATAAGACGAACCTGTGATAAAGTATATGTCCTCAGCCTCAAGGCTGAGTGACATTCCATCCAAGCGAAAAGTCTCTGATTCTGGATCCCAGTAATCCACTAGAAGCT
The DNA here is from genome assembly GCA_001517045.1 of Pseudotsuga menziesii. Classification (NCBI taxonomy): domain Eukaryota; kingdom Viridiplantae; phylum Streptophyta; class Pinopsida; order Pinales; family Pinaceae; genus Pseudotsuga; species Pseudotsuga menziesii. The sequence goes on along the minus strand of LPNX011224231.1, from coordinate 214,354 downwards.
AGAGTAGCCTTGTATTTTCTCTTAATCTTCCAAGGTGCCAAAACTTGTATAACCCGCAAGACCTCAATAATTTTTGAGCCATGGGATCAACCTGCACAACCTGTTCAAAATCAACATTTTCTCTCTCTCTCTCCATTATAGCACCATCCTGCACAAATATTTCTGAATTTCATGAGTGTTTTCCCTTGAAAATCATGTTTGCGGCCCTGTATGCTACTATTTGAAAAATAGCCACATATTTTTGCTAGTATCATGGTCTTTTCCACGTATACCCATCCCTATACACGGAAAAAGATCTGATTTCCACATGGGATGAAACACACTATTTGTGATGGCTTAAACAAAAAAAATTGACCATTAATATTAAAAATTGATGCATGAAATTGAAAGAGGAGGGCATGAGTAATTACCTGGACCAGACATGGAGTGATTTCATCAGACGATGCTCCCAGAATTGTTGATGTAATTGTAACTTCAGAATGTATTCACTTGTATTTCTTATCTATTGTAACCCGATGTTCATTCCCAGATGTATTTTAATGTATTTGAGTCATGTCATGCCTTGATGTTCCGATCGGGAAGTTTCTATACTGAGAAAGTCATGTCAATTCATTGTGGGTAACCCTCCTATTGGTCAAGGGTTAAAGTCCCCACAGTTGTGGGGCCCTTGGGTTATTAGACTATCCTAGTGAATTCAACCCTAGGTGAGTCATTGTAAGTCATGGCAATAGTCCCCACCATTGTGTTACCCTCCCATTGGTCAGAGGAGGAAAAGTCCCCACAAGTGGTGGGGCACTAGGGTTATTAGACACTCCTAGAGATGTTGGCTCTAGTAAGTAATTTTTAAGTGAGGCCGACATGTTGGAGTGCACTTCAAGTGAATGGAAGAATATAAATAGAGAGTTAGAGACTCTCCATTTATCACTTACAACATACATCACTCACTCACTCAAGTGTGGCGCATTAGTGAGGAATGAAATACACTAGGACTAGATAAGAAGAAGACTACTACTGTCGGGAGTGCATCTTACTGTTTTGGGATTTTACTGTTTTGGTGCTGATTCTAGCTCTGAGTAAGTTGCAGGGTTTTCTCCTTTATGGTTTCCCCGAGGAAAACGCTTTGTGTCTCTTGTCTCTTGTGATGTGCTTATGTTTTATTGTTGTGCTTGTTATTCTCTCATTGAAATGATCCTAAGATCATAATGCTAGTTTATATGATGAAAAACTAACATGGAATTAGAGCTAACCTTAGAAGAAGACATTGTGTAGCTGTAGAAGCTAGGGATTCTTAATTTTTGGGTCTCTCTCCACAATCAATCAGCAAAAGTATGCTAGGATGACTCTCCATTGAAGGGCGAATCTTTCTGTTGAAGCGGAATTTGATTCCGAGCATTTTTCAGTTTTCGATGTGGAAAATAGGGATTTCTATAGAAGAGGAATTTTTGAGTGAGACTATAATAGTATTTTTCTCCTCATCAAAACCACAATTTAGAGACCTAGATCAATAAATTTGGTTGGGTGAAACTCCGAGAAAGTCAAACCCTAGTTTGACCCCAAGCTAGGAAAAACCCTAAATACTAAAACTGATAAGTTTTGGTAAATTCCATATATTCTGAGTTTGGCGATGTATTAGAAGTGAAAAATTTCAAGGGCGAACGATAAAATCCTAATGAACACTGTGTCCAAAAATAAGCTTCAGATTCTCTATATTATAGGAGATACGATCCCTCCCAGTTAGGATTCCAACCTCTTCCAGAATTCATCCCTAAACAGGATACCTCAGGAGAATTGAAATATCTTGGGCTACAAAGGTCCAAATAGAATTCCTAAAAAATTTCCATAAATTTCACAGACTTTAATTTTGGTGATCCAAATATCAGACTCAGAAGATCAACCAGTGACACGTGGCATGCCGTACAACTTCACTATTCTGAACAGTCCTGTAACAGGTCACCTTGGGAAAAGGTTCATAAATCCCAAATGGTGAAACAAATTCTGATGAAAACTATGGTGTTAGATCAGGGACATGTGAGGTTACGTCAGTGAGGAATTGCAGACATAGAGGAGCATAAATTTCATAGATATCATAGAAACAGTAACAGGCATTTCTGCAGAAGAAATTGGAAAATTAGGGCTTTTTGTTCCGGGAGCTTCCCTCCACTGTTTTCAGAAAAGGAGTACATTGGACAGCTCCATTTGAAGAGATCTATCTATATATCCAATCAGATATGAAATATTCCAAGTTTTGAAAATTAAGGTTTCTGTGACAAACCCCAGATCAGCCAGCTCCGGAACCAAGACGGACACCTCAAATCGGTAAGATCTAATCCTTTGCTATTTTCATTTGAGGTTCTCATTTCAAAGTGATCTATCACATCATCTTGATGATAATCTTGGTGAATTTGACAACTTCCAAGCCTTGGAAGTATATGATCTCTTTGAATAAAATGAATTGGACACCTACATGAGTAGAGAGGTTCTAGTTTCAGAGGGAGATGAGGCTAGAAGCCTTACACAAGAAGAACTTGGTCAAGGCCAAGAAGATCATTGCTGATTCAGTCATGAATCAATTTGTACTACAAGTGTCTCCCTAAAGACACCAAAGATGTTTTGATTCCTTGACCAAACTATTTGAATGGAAGAACAGAAATCAGAATATGACCTTGAGAAACCAGTTGAAGAATGTGAAGATCCAGAATGCAGAGACCATGCAGTCATAAGAGTCTCTCGAATCAAGAACAACTTGAAGCGGTAAAAGAAGAAGTGAAGAATGTAGAAGTGGTGATGGCCACCTTGAATAGCCTCCTAGGATCATGGGATTCATTCATGTGAGGAATGTGTTCCAGAAGAAAGTGATTGCTTTCAATAGACTCTGGGAAGAAAACTTACAAGAAGAAGAAGCTTGAGAAGAGAAGGTGGGAGCAACTGAAGATCAAGCTCTTACCATCCAAAGAAGATCCCTCAAGCGATGAGGAATATGAAGAAGATCGACTCATAAGAAGAGAAGAGAATATGGGAGCAACTGAAGATCAATATCTTACCATCCAAAGAAGATCCCTCAAGCGATGAGGAATATGAAGATCTGAACTCTTGAAGAATATCTTATCCACCTTAGCATTTGGATAAGAAACGATGCTATCATGAATGAAGAAGAAAATGAATCTGAAGACTCAAGAAGGAGTATACCCATGAAACAAATAAAGATAAGTATTCAATTGTCATTTCATTGTTTTGTTATGCATTTGTTTATATTCAGTTAATGTATTATGCATTATAGAATGTTTGCATTAATGACAGTATACTACTAATATGCATGTGATGGGTAAGTAGCTCATGGTGCTATACAACTCTCCATTGCTACTTATCTAGAATGAAACCTATTTGCTGACATATTGGATTAGTGCACAATCTCAATGTTTTCCTGGTATAGATGGAAGGCATCTAGAAAGTTTCAATGAGATATGGATGAATGTTGTATTGGCTAAAGTAGTTGCATGATCATATATTTATGCATAAGTGTTTGCCAGTATAAGTATTCCTTATGAAATGTTTCTAACCATACAATTGCATTTGACTTGTAGGAAAGACCGCATACATAATCGCCTACAAGGAAAGAAGAATGAAGACTTGTTTCGAAGAACACGTGACGACAGTTCAAGATGAAGAATAATATGAATGCAGCGACATCGTTGATGCATAATCTTCTAACTATGAAGAAGTAACCAAGAAGACCAGTTCAAGAAGAATGATGTCTAGGATGCAATATCGAGACCTGAAGAGAAGTTCGTAGTTCCATCATACAGTAGATGGAAACATTGTGGGATACAAAGCAAGATTCGTAGCATGAGGCTTCTCATAAAAGAAGGAATAGACTATGAAGAAACATTTACAGCTACTAGAAGTGAAGTCACATGACATGATCATGTGTGCAAATGAAAGAAGGCCTTGTATGAGTTCAAAAGACACCCAGGGGATAACACATACATGATGAGCTTGATGAATATCTTAATCGTTGCTACAAGGTTGATAAAGGATGACAAGCTCACAGATGGATGTGAGAAGAACTTTTGGAAAAGTTCAAAATAGAGGATCTTGGTATCCAATGATCCTAGATGGACACTACTTGTCACTCCAGTACAGAATGTTCAGTGCATAGAGCACATAAGACAGAGGGAGTATGATGCTTCACTTCAGAGGGAGTGACTAAAAATATTGAGGTTCGACATGGTACGATAGGATGGGCAGATTACTGATGACTCTAGGCTTTGCTGAGAGTAAAGTGGATTCCAACCTTTGTTTCAAGGTTGAAGGCAGAAGACTAGTAATGCTCCTGTTATGTGTCGATGCACTATTTTCTAGGCATGGAGGTGTGGAAAAGGGAAGTATGCAATAGAGATCTTGAATAGGTTCAAGATGATGGACTGCATGACCACACCTATGGCATCAAACCTGAAGCTATTGAGTGATGCTTCATCAGAGGCGGTTGATGCTACGATGTATTGTCAGATGATTGGGTCATTGATGTACCTGACGAACACGAGACCATATATTTGCTTTGCTGTGAACACCTTGAGCCAGTACTTGACAGATCTGAGAAGTGTTCACTTGACATCTACAAAGCATATTCTGAGGTACCTGAAGGGTACAGTTGATTATCGGCTCAAGTACGATGCGAATCAAAAGATTAACCTAGAGGGTTATGTTGATTCAGATTAGGCAGGTAGTGCCATCGATACGAAGAGTACTTCAGGATGTTGCTTCAGTATGGGATCAGGTGTAATCTCTTGGTTTAGCCGGAAGAAATCTTGTGTGGAACTGAGTACAGCTGAAGCAGAGTATGTCGCAGCTTGTTCAGCTAGTTGTGAGGCAGTATGGCTGTGGAAGCTACTGTCTAATATATTTGATCTCCAGTTGGATGCTACTTGTATACATTGTGACAACCAGAGTTGCGTGAAGTTGTCAGAGAATCCAGTGTTCCATGACAAGTCGAAGCATATCGAGATCAAGTATCACTATATCAGGGATATGGTGCAGAAAGGAGCAGTGAAGCTCCAGTATGGTGTAGTGGAGGAACATATAGCTGATGTATTTACAAATCCATTGGCTAGGCTGAAGTTCGAGTACTTCAGGGAGAATCTTGGTGTTCTCCAAATCGAGTTTTCCTCCAAGGGAAAGTGATGAGACCCAAAGCCATTCTGACGAGCATATTAGATGTAAGGGCTGAGCCATTCTGTCATGGTGAGAGGATTGGTTCCTTCCATCTCATATATGAGTGCTGAGATCCATAGCCATTCTGATGAGCATGCCAGATGTAAGGGCTAAGCCATTCTGTCATGGTGATAAGGTTGCTACCTTCCATGTGAGATATGAGTGCTGAGATCCATAGCCATTCTGACGAGCAGGTCAGATGTAAGGGCTGAGCCATTCTGTCATGGTGATAGGGTTGCTCCCTTCCATATCAGATATGAGTGCTGGCCATTTTGTTGAGTAGGACAGATGTAAGGGAAATTTCCATTCTAGGAATGGAGGCACCTGGTCAGTTACCAGGATCACTCAGTGTAGGACTGAGAGATCCATAGCCATTCTGACGAGCAAGTCAGATGTAAGGGCTGAGCCATTCTATCATGGTGATAGGGTTGCTCCCTTCGATATCAGATATGAGTGCTAGCCATTCTATTGAGTAGGATAGATGTAAGGGAAATTTCCATTCTAGGAATGGAGGCACTTGGTCAGTTACCAGGATCACTCAGTGTAGGACTGAGTATCCATTCTGATATGGTGAGAGGATTGGTTCCTTCCATGGTTAGATGTAAGGGCTGAACCATTTTGTTCATGGATAAAGGATTTAGTTCCTTCCATGTCATATGTGATTGTTGGCCATTCCGACGAGTAGGTCGGATGTAAGGGCAACTGCCATTCTCTAGGAGAATGGAGGCACCTGGTCAGTTACCAGGTAGCTCAGTCGAGGACTGGGGGCCATTCTGATATGACTACTGAGATGTGTTCTCGTAGGATCAGATGTGAGTGCAAGCCCTTCCATCATTGTGATAGGATGTGTTCTTGTCTGGATGGATGTAAGTGCAGAGCCTTTCTGGAGCGACTGAGGGATGTGTTCCCACGTTCTTAGATGTAAGTGATGAAATATTCCATCACTGTGATAGGATGTGGTCTTGTCTGGATGGGAGTCTTTCATCACTATGATAGGATGTGTTCTTGTCTGGATGAAAGTGGGAAAATATTCCATCACTGTGATAGGATGTGTTCTTGTCTGGATGGGAGTCTTTCATCACTGTGATAGGATGTGCTCTTGTCTGGATGAAAGTGGGGAAATATTCCATCACTGTGATAGGATGTTTTCCTCTCTGGATGGGGGTCTTCCATCATTGTGATAGGATGTGTTCCTGTCTAGATGGATGTGCCTTTCTGACGAGTAGGTCAGATGTAAGTGCTGGTCCTTTTCACAAATGTTAGTTATGTGATGTCCTATCATGCTGGTGAATGTGAGTGCTAGGAATTTCTGACGAGTAGGTCGAATGTAAGTGTTGGGTGTGCCTTTCTGATGAGTAGGTCAGATGTAAGTGCTGGGCGAAGACCTACATGATGGGTAGGCCTACAACCAACATGAAAAAGGGCTGTCTCTGTAGAACTTCCTGTGATGAGAAGAATCATGAGATAGCACCAGGGATGATCCAGATCAAGTGATGATCCAGATCCATTCTAGTGATGTTGATCCAAATCGAGTGATGATCCAGATCCAGTGATGATTCTCTATGATGATCTAGATCTAGTGATGATCCAGATCAATATGAAGATGACTTACAGATGAAGATGAATTGAAGATGAATATGAATTTCAAGATGACAAAGACTTGACGATGACCCAGATGATACATAGAAGAAGACTTGTGTTGATAAATTGTGTTGAGTGAATACCTTCCTAGTTAGGAGGGAGTGTTGATGTAATTGTAACTTCAGAATGTATTCACTTGTATTTCTTATCTATTGTAACCTGATGTTCATTCCAGGATGTATTGTAATGTATTTGAGTCATGTCATGCCCTGATGTTCCAATCGGGAAGTTTCTATAATGAGAAAGTCATGTCAAGTCATTGTGGGTACCCCTCCTATTGGTCAAGGGTTAAAGTCCCCACAATTGTGGGGCCCTTGGGTTATTAGACTATCCTAGTGAAGTCGACCCTAGGTGAGTGATTGTAAGTCAGGGAAATAGTCCCCACCATTGTGTTACCCTCCTATTGGTTGGAGGAGGCAAAGTCCCCGAAAATGGTGGGGCACTAGGGTTATCAGACACTCCTAGAGATGTCGACTCTAGTAAGTAATTGTTAAGTGAGGATGAAATGTTGCAGTGCACTTCAAGCGAATGGAAGAATATAAATAGAGAGTGAGAGCCTCTCTATTTATCACTTGCAACATACATCACTCACTCACTCAAGTCTGGCACATTAGTGAGGAAGGAAATACCCTGGGACTAGACAAGAAGAAGACTAATGCTGTCGGGAGTGCATCTTACTATTTTGGGCTTTTACTGTTTTGGTGCTAATTCTATCTCTGAGGAAGTTGCGGGGTTTTCTCCTTTATGGTTTCCCCGAGGAAAACTCTTTGTGTCTCTTGTCTCTTGTGATGTTCTTATGGTTTATTGGTGTTCTTGTTATTCTCTCAGTGAAAAGATCCTAAGATCATAATGCTAGCTTATATGATGAAAAACTAACAAGAATCGACTCTTGAATTTATGGATACAAAAGTACTATGGTGGGTGAATTTTGAAAATGGTAAGAAATTTTTTATTTTTTCGCTATTTTATAGAATAAATTTTGAAATTTTTACCCACTTCCTAAAATATTTTACCGTTTCTGACCATTTTGGACTATTTGGACTAATATTATGTTGTAGGATCTCATTTTGAGCATGGTTTGATCGAGTCTTAATTTTGTTCATGCCTATTATAGGTATCATGTCTAAACTGGCATACAGGTTAGCATTTCACATCTGCTTGCATTTTGCATGGCCTTATGACCGTTTCATCTTAACCTTAGGTATGAACCCATTCCATGATGTCACAGAACCTTCATAATACTATTACAAGTGGCATTATGTGAATGGTAAAGATTTACTATACATGGGTTCCCTAGTTAGATCCTCTTTTTCATTTGGTGCCCATGTTGACATTTCTCCTTTTGGTTGTGGGAGTCCCTTTTTAGCCCTGCCATGTCTTTGAACAAGAGCTTCATACTCCTCTTGAACTTTATGCTAGTCATTCCCCTGGGACTCCCTTGTATATATCAAGTTGTAAATTGCATTTCAATGAGTTTTTCTTACCTTCTTTAGCTTTATGTCGGCTCCCTAACTTTGAGTTACCGACGATATATCCCAAGATTGTCTCATGTCTAGCCAAGCAACGCCTTTTTACATATCTTTTGCATCTTGATCACCCCTTTTACTGGGAGGATACCTTCCCCCAGTGTCCTTATCCTACACATATCTCCTTGCATTGAGAATAGGCATGTTCCACTGCTTAGAACTAGTCTAATTGTCCCTTGACACTTGTCTCCTCCTAGATTTGTACTATGAAGCACTTTTATTCTTTTTCAAGATTTTCAAAATATTTGAAAAAGTCCAAAAAAATAAAATAAATAAAAAAGTTGGACAAGAAAAGATGTTATCTTTGGCAGCAGTTAAGTCATTTTTCCTTCAAAAAGAGAATTGTATATCACATCCATTGGTTGGGTTATTAGTTTGAATTTAGGAGCTATATTCATTACTCTAAGTTTATCTCCACTGATTGGTTAGGCTTCTAGTCCCTATGGAGCCTACGTTGATGCCTCCTATGTCGCATAGATGTCCCAGTTTGCATATTGAGTCCATGCTGCCTACCTTCAGTCACCATTAGAATTTATGCTCTTATTCGAAGGAATTTGAACGCTGATTCGGTGATTCCTCAGTTATCTTGACTTTGCATGTCGGCCATTCCTAGTACTGTTACTTGTTCATGCACATATTTTTTGAGTTCTTCCACATTATACAGCGTTGTTGAGTTCATCGTGTTGGTTGATGGGGGATTCCTTATTTCCCTCCTTCCAGCAGATTCCATTCCATCGAATTTAGATCATTTATTTTGGAGTAGGAGTCTATATTCCTTTGAGTTCCTTGATACTTATAGTCATCAGTGGTAGCTTCTCTCACCATCAACATTTTTGGGAATACATAAATGTCCCATGATCGATGGATTCTTCCAAGTGTTTGACCTCAACACATCTATTCACACTTGTTAGATTGTGCTGTGTACCTTGATTCCCATTTTCATTTTCAATGGGTGATCTTGCATCTGTTAATGGTATACATCAATGATCGGTAATCAGATGGTGGAATAATATGTTTGACCTCGACACATCTATTCACATAGTAGTACATGTACTCGTAGTGGTTCGTGTAGAACCTTCCATCTTGGTGGCATTCCATGTATGCTACCTCCTTGATCATGCCAGTGTTCATGAGATATCAGCTCTTGTGATTTGATTCCAGTGTATATCATATATCTTCATCCACTATGGAGATCTTGATCCATTGTATATCTTCAACCATTGTGGAGATATTGATATATTGTATATCTTCATCCACTTCGAAGATTCTTATCTATTGTATATTGTATGTGGTGATGACCACACATGTCACATTTTGTATATCATGCCCATTCATGGCCATTGTACTCTGATGTATCTGGGACTGCTATATGTATTTGTAGTCACATGCAGATATTGATTATTGTATTGTATTGATGAGTGGTTGGTTCTTCCACCTGGGTATTCATTACTCCACTTCTAGGATGGATTTTATAATGTATTTTGGCCATCATGTCACCCCTCTGACCTCACACATTAGGCGACATATGTTATAGATGATTTTACCACACATGTTTACGGCATTCCATATCCCTCTACAAACTCTTTAGGCCCCATGGAATTATATTATACTTTTATGTCACAATATCATCCCTAAAAAATGCATGTTTATTGTTGTACGCAACTTTTAAACCCATACTCACGTGTACACCTGACTTTTGACCTCAAACTAGCGTACATCGAGATGTGTGCATAAATCAAAATATTTTTTTAGTTTTCCTCATATGATTCTGAATATTTTGACTATTGGCCTTCCATATGCCTTGATATCACTCGGATTTGACCCTCCATTACCCTTTTGGATTGTTGTATAAGGAACCCCTTGGATACATTGAAGAAAAGGAATTGAAGAGCAAAGAAACTATAGTCCATTATTGCCTCATTTTTGCTTGTACTTGAGTCTGCATCCCTTTGTCCCTCTGTAGGAATTTTTGTTCTTCCCAACTTTTCCTTTTCTTGTGAGATATCTATCGAGAGATGAAGGATTGAGGTGGTGGAGGCCCAGGTGGAGCACTCAGTTTCTCCGGTTCGCAAAAGTGCCAACAAAGGTTGTCAATATTGTATCTCTGATTTTATTAATAGAAATATTTTTTCCTGTCCAATTTATGTGCATTTGAATATGAATATTTAATCCATGGACGTATTTTATTTCTTATACATTATTGAATATATATGCTAGAGTAGGTCTAACACATTATTATAGATAATTCTTGTCTTGTTTGTTGTTGTTGAGAGAAAATTGATAATGTAAGCATGAATTGGAAAGCTCAAAGGGGATCTACTTCAACTATCCAGAATGAGGTATGATTCGGTATCCCTTAGTGTTAGGTGTTTAGTTTCTCTTGCATATTGGTAAACATTGATTTTTGGTGTCAAGATGTCTGTTTTGGTACCCCCAAGCCATAGGATTTTTCTTTTTGTAACAATATTTCTAGTATATCAAGTCTCTCACTCCTATCCAAATCACATGGCTATCTAGAAAACTATTGTTCCTGATCCATTCACCTCCCGTGAGCGTATCATTTTCCTTTGGTCAAATTACATGACTAATCTGGGAGACTGTATGCCCAACGTTGCTCATTTGTAGAACCATCATGGTGTCTGGTCCATTCAATGGTGATATTCATTAGAACCATCATGATATCTATGACATTCACCACTATTTTTATGACTAAGGATCCAAGGGTGAATTTATGCCCAATGTTGTGCATTTGTGGATATGTACTAGAGCTTTATTGCTCCCTTATGCACCTTGTCTCAGATGAAGTGTTATTTTATCCTAATCTAATAGTACTGCAAGGATATTTCAAAGCCACGCTAATTCACGATTTGTGAACTCTCTGCAATATACTCTCAAACCATTATATTGACTGTTGTAGAAGTATATTTCCTACAAAACCAAAATATCATAGTTGATCACAACTTTAAGAAATACCCCAAGGTTCTCTTCCTATCCACTAAACTCACAAACCAATCATAATTTATATATCCCTACAACCTCACTTCATCACTTGATACATCTCTCATACCATATCCAATTGTATCATGCATGTACCTCAACACATGCTTCATTGAAACCCAAAGTAAATGCCTCAAATCCACCATAAAATGGCTCAGGCTGATCACTGCAAAGAAAATATATATCCTCGTGTTAAGAAAGTACATGAAGGGTCAAAATATTTTCCTATACATAGTGAGATTCACCAAATCTAAATCTAAATTGAAACCACTCAGCTTCTTCATATTTTCCTCCATAGGTGTAGACATGTACTTTCATTCAATCATACCAAATATCTACAAGATATCAAATGTGTACTTCCCTTGAATGAGGAATATCTCACCTGATATCTACCACACCTCCAATCCTAAGAAATAATACATTAGTCTAATCTCCTCCATCTCGATTTTCAAATACAAATTCATCTTGGTGATGGAGATACTCTTGACTAAGGCACCTGCTCCACCATCAAAACATTGTTATACAACTACTCCCTCTATGTTGGAGGACATTTCTCCATCTACACCTAAGTATCATTCACTCTCTGCATCTAGACACTCTATTTCCTCTGGATCTAAGTATCTTTCACTAAATTAACTTACTTCCTTTTTCACTATTTATCCTTATGTATCCATTTGTTTCATCTCCCTCTATGCGGGTCCAATTATATGATATTCATTCTCCCCAAATAACAATTAATACCATCCATGACTCTCTTTGATCATGCAAATTGGCTAATTGCATAGCCTATGTATGTTAATCTCAACTGCATGCTTGAACTTATAGACCCAATTGGAAGTCACCAATGACTTCTCCTCGTGTCTCATCACAATATCCTACACATCATTCTTGATGTTGGAATGATACTCCTTCATCATGGAATCTTTCTGAATCTCTTGGCCTACCGCCTCCTCGTAACTAGAAGGATCGAAATTTGTGATGTGATTCATTAATCCAAAATAACTCAAGAACCTGTGAGGTTTTTTTCTCTCCTTGAAAGTACTATTGGGATTTCCATACCTCTCTGCATATTTCAAAGTATCATGAATCCATCCTAGCATGCTCCTAGTCACTACAACATCTCTAGGTAGATTCATTTCCTTTGTTGGTTCTACAGACTCCTCCTGGTAGTTCGAAGGATGAATAATTGCACTAGATTGATTTGTACCCTCATCCTTTGAATCCTGCTTCTCCTCACTATAAATATCCTTATGGGACTATTGAATTTATGAAGTCTTCCTCCTCATGAAGACTCCATAAATTTTTCATCTTGATGGCTCTTCCAATAAGAACATGAGTAAATTCTAATCATGAATCATCACCTTCATGGTATCCACAATGGACCCATCATAAAGATGTTGATATTCTTTCTTGTCAGGTTCTCTACCTAAGACCTAATCTCCTCGAACCTCCTAAATACTTTATCCTTGTTATTCATGAAGTATATATATGTATTCCAAAATAAATCATCAATGAATGTAACATAGTAGAATAATGCATCCAAATATGATATTGTCGTCAGTCTGAATGCTCTAGAAGAACTATTATTTTTTAATTTCATCTGCAATCTCATCAATTTTATATTCATTTTTATTATTTTATGGTGGAATATCATCAACATTGGCTATTGACGCATGTTGCTTTCCCTTCCATTTCCTCTAAGGTCATTGAGAAGAAAAGCGACCAAATTTATAACAATTGTAACATTTTACCTTTGAAATATCCTTATGCCTTTGATATTGAACTAGGGTTGACCCTCCACCTATATTTCTCTTCCCAAAATATCGTATTCCTTTTCCTTTTCTTGCATGAAATGCAAGAGATTGAATTTATTCATTATGAGGTGTCTATAATTATTCCTAGACAATACTGTGGCCTCCTATTGGAAACAATCAATTTATAGTCGATCAAACTTTGGCAACTCTTCTCGTCGACAAATACTTTGAACAAATGAATCACATTAATAAAAAAGTCCATTAAGATCCATTGTAACAAGTTCTAAATCATCAATATTACCTCATATATCCTTAACTTTATCTCTCAACTGCGATACTTTCATAAAATAACCAAAAACTAAATCTGAGTTGGTCATAATGATACAATGGATTTACTTCCTCACGGATAGTTTACAACTAGTGTTCTTACTCTCAAACAATCCCACCAAGGAATCAAACATTTATTTATAAGTATTTAACTCAACAACATGTGGAATCAAATGATGTTTTATGGAATCTATCAAAATACTCTTAGCCTTTGCTTCAGTCTTTTCTTGCTTGGTTTTCTCCTCAATACTCTCAAGTTCTAAGGCGCCTCCTTTTATATAATTGTTAATATAATTTTCTTCCAATATGAAAAGTATCAAGGTATTACAAGATCTAAATTTATCAGCATTATCCAACCTATATTATACTCTAATACTAGAGAGTGTGGACACCATGTTGACAAAAATATGAAATTTGATCCAGAAACCCTAGTACTGGCAAAATAGGTCAAAATTGGACATTGAAAAAACTCAAAATTGGCTCCACGGATAGATGCACCCTATGAAGGTGACCTCCAAAACACTGGGTTCAAGTCCAAATTTCAACTAGAAAGGTCCAAATTTGGAAGCCCTACTTTCTATAATTTAGGTAAAAAAGTTTATAAATGGTTGTCTTTCAAAACTGCTCTGATAACATGTTGAATTTTTTCTTGTTTTGTAGTAGAAATAGAATTTTCAGATATTGATAGTTACTTCCTAGTGGTTTTCAAACATTAATTTAACCCAATGTTATCCTTGAATAATTATACACTGAAAATTCCAAAATCAAATTGTAGAAGAAAAAAAAGGATCATAGAAGGAAAACCATGCATAATAGACACAATAATTTTTACCATATGCTATAAGAACTGTCCATGGATTCTTAGGGTGGGGTCAAATAAACATTAGATCTCTATGGGTGAATATTATCTACATGTGAGGAGATGAAAATCAATGAGGATAAATTTTCTATGATATATGAAGAAATAAAAAATAAGATAAGAAAAACCATTGAAGAAGTTCTTGAAGAAAATGAAGACAAGAAGACAAGTCAGCTTGAATATAAATAAAAGATGAAGATCAAAACTAGCAAGTCGACCCCAATGAAAGTGTAAAAGTCATTGAGGAAATTTCAAGTGAACAGAAGAATATAAATAAATTGCTCTCACACCTCATTTGTACAATCATTATCACACTTATTGTCTCTCTCCTAGTGTGTAACATCAGCTAAAAATAACTACAAGTCAAAGGAGTAATTTTTGGGGTTCTTATTATATTGGAAGATTTTCTACCCTTAATAGGATTTTCTTGTGAAGAAGGGATAACCTATAGTGTGCTAGAATTCATATTCATGAATGGTATTGTACTTGGATTATATTTATTTCTTCTAATAAAATTTGTTGGGTTTTATCCCTATAGGGTTTCCTAGGGTAAAATTCTAGTGTCTCTTATGCATGTCAATCTTTTAGTGATCCTTGTTTTATTTTTGTTGCAAGTAAATGTTGAAATTTTTAGTGTGTAATTATGAAATGATAAAAGTGGGATGTTAATCATTAGGACATAATTATCAATATCTAAAAAGTGTATTTCTAAGTTAAAAAATTCAACATTGTATAGAAGCAGTACTTAATGGAATCCATTGCCACTAACTATTTTTTCCCTGATATGAAAACTAGGGCTTGCAGAATATGCAGAGGGAGAAAAGTGTACACATGTAGAGAGAGAAACACACTTAGATTCATATGGAGTAGGGTTCTCTAGCATAAATGGAGTAGCTACAACACATCTTGTTGATCATAAAGAATACTTTGTAGGGACTTGAGCAAGAACCCATGGATTAGTATGCAAAAAATGTCAAATACTTGATGAGATTAAGCTTTATCAAGAGTGATTCAGATTCAAACCTTTACTAAAATTTTGTTAATGGTGACACGGTTATATTAGTGTGGTATGTTACTTATCTATTCCTTACAATAGAAGAGAGCCTCATAGACGAGTACAAGAAGGAGTTGGCCTTTGAGTTTGAGATGAAGGATCTTGTCCTAATGTATTACTTCTTTGGATTAAAGATCATACAGAGAATAGGTCATATCTTCATCAAATAGGGGAAGTACACATATAAGATATTGAACAGATTCTATATAATGTACTACAATTACATGGCTCCTCCTATTGATAAAAGTATACAGAAATTGTGTGATTCTGCTACAAATTTAGATATGATGGATCCCATTATTTGTAGGCAAAAAAAAATGAAGAAGCTAAGTGATTATGCTTCATATTTAGATTTATTATATCCCACAATGATGAAAAATATGAATAATATGAGTGACTCTACTTCAAATTGAAATTTGGTGGGTAGTTCACTAGATCCTTGATGCACCTAGTTAACACCAGACTGACTATTTTCTTCGCAGTCAACACCCTAATCTAGTTTATGGTTTATTCAAGGAATGAAAAATGGGTTACAACAAGGAATGTGCTAAGGTAGACACATGGTATAGTTGTATATGGTTTCAAATATGTCTCGGGTGGTCAAGTGAGGCTGCGGGGTTATGCAGATTATGACTAGGAGGGGAGTGCAGTGGAAAAAAAGAGAACCTCATGAATATAACTGATCCTGAGACCTGTATAGATATATATAACATCTATGATATCCTACAAATTTGAACAAGAATCATATTTATTTTTACGTGTGTGATCATGGATTTATAATCCATTGTTCTTTAATCCTTTTGGGAACTCTACCAAACATTTTATCAACAGAAGAAAATTTTATCTAATGACTATTACACCTCTAAACTTAAGAATCATCGAATATTATTACATATAGATTCCTTCTGAATATGAGAACTATACATGGTTTCTACATAGCATGAGGTTATTTTAACCAGTTCCACTAGTTTTTTTGGGAGCTAGAAAATCTAGCTTCTCCCTCTCGACATCTAGGATCTGGGAATCATAAATTTTAGTACTTCATCAAGGAGACTCATACCCCTCTATATATAAAACACGTATGAATATAATTAAGATAAATACATTACCTTCAAGAGTCTTTACATTTATCTGAATATAATTAGGGCTTATATTTCGTCTTCTTCCTAAGAATCATAGGAACCTCTTGATCTTCTCTCTTTCAGGATCAACCATAGGAATGCCTCAATATTCATGTCATCCTTTACTTGTAGGTCAGATCATATGAATTTTTCCTACAAGACAAATTATTCTCATGGTTAGAACCATCTCATACTCATGAATTTTATTCGCATGAATGTATATTGATAATAACTTACACATTTATGTACAAATATTAATTGTTTGTCTTAACATAGCTTATACGAATCCCATGCACTGATTTTAAGCTTTATATTAGTCTTATATCAGTCACATATCAGTCCTATATCGGTCCCATATCATTACTTTTGAATATTAATGCATCCCCATATTCAAATAAAAATTACAACGTTGTATTCATCAAGGTTTATGTAGTGTTTTGTTCACAAATCATGAACAATCATGAAAAAATATATCTTATATCTCATGAAACAAATTATGAGGCCTTATAAGTCCTATATAATTCTATTTCATTCTCATATCATTCCTATTTAATGTATCATAATATGTACTTCATGAGATATACAACATGCCAATAAAGATGTAAAACAATGTATATGCTCAAGACAATTCCAAAGTCCAGGAATACAGATCTCCACATTCCAGTCATGAAACATATTAAAAAACATTTATATATGACTTGTAAAATCAATTAACAATAAAAAATATGCATTACTTATCTTTTATTGATTTGTGTGTGCTGCCTCTTGATCTTTGCACCCTTGCAGAGAATATCTGAGTCCTTCTTTATTCACTTAAATGGAAGAGCTTATTTCTAGTAAAAGTGTTTATCCATTTCTTCATTATTTCCGTTAGGTAAATATTCTCCTCTTTAGTGTAGAAAAAACTGATTTGAATGCACCTCTCTTCTTGAATGGAGGACTTCTTCTTGAAAATATTGTTGACTGTATCAAAACACTCCCTTGCGGTCTTCAACCCAATGATCATGCACATGAGATTATCCTTAACTTAATCAAAGATTATATTCTTGGCCTTTGTTTTATTTTTTATTTTATTTTACTCTCCCCTCATTGGTGTTAAGCTCCTCTTGTACTATGGATGCATAACCATTAACATTATGCTCTTCAAGAATATTCAACACCCTTGTCTTCAATGTGTTGAAGTTGGAAGTACCTTCAAGGCAGTCTTTCGACTGAACAAAGATCGATGTCATGACTGAAATATTTTACTCAAATCCTCAAGATATATGTAGGATTATCTTGTTGCAAAAAAATAAAATCTCTCACACCGTATGCTCTAATACCATGTTGATGTTTGAGCAAAATTGGAGAATCTTGAACTTTAAAGATTGTATTAATCAAATTTAGTACATATGTATATCATAAATTAACCACATATGAATATATCATCCATGTGTAAATATCACAAATATATCAGCCACATAAATCATATTCATAAATCATCCATATAAATCAGCTCCATAAATCATCCATATAAATCAATCAACAATGAGAGACAAGATATACCCTAGAAAAACCCTCTAGGCACAGATGACGAAAAACTTAGAAATTCTTTGAGTATAATAGATGTATTTGTATAGAATGGTTTACAAAACATAAGAATATTATATTATAATAGATATCACCTCAGCAGTAGAGAAGAGAGATCCAATGTAACCCTACAAAAAAAATGTATCCAACTGTGTTGGACTTGCCATACTCCTAGCATATTAATAACAACCCAAAAAACATAGCATGAAAAACATATAACATATGAGGCTCAGTAAACACACATATATCACCACATATTGCATTCACAAGGAGGAGATAACCATAAATCCCTCCATGCAAACATTAGCTCCCTTAATTTCCTCAATTATCTTTAACTAGATGTTCATTATCTTGAACTTAAAGTGAAATGACTTGAATTGAATGTTAACTAACTTGAACTGAATGTTAAATGACTTGAACTGAATGTTAACTAACATGAACTAAATTTCAACTTACTTGAGCTGAATGTCAACTGAATTGATTTGAATGTTAACTTACTTGAACTGAATGTTAACTGGCTTGAACTGAATTTTAACTTACTTGAACTAAATGTTAACTAACTTTAACTTACTTGAAATGATTGTTAACTAACTTTAAATGAATGTTAGCTAAATGTGAACTGAAATCAATCTTTTACTGATTGTTGATCACTTAGTTAACAGGATAACTTAAGTGTCATCAGTGCTTAACTCTCAGTGCCATATATGCACAATTTATATTATTAACTTTTACATGGATATGTTTAGTTAACCGATGCATGTTGATTGATGAAAATTAAGATATTCTTTACTTAACTGATTACATCCATTAATAGTTCAATGGATTCTTTGACTGAGGCATTGATTGAGGAAATCATATTTTACTAAATCTTTATAAATTGGGTTCACTCGGACATTTGCATGGGCTATTCAAATTTCTCGTTCTCTATGCTTTTATATCATTATCATTAAATAATTAATGCATGGTCCATATGTGTATTATTTATCCATATTATAATATCATACTCAGAATAATTATTCCATACATATTGATGATCATATATATTATCATGGGCCATATAATCATATGCTAAACTAGTTTACTCTAGGGGTAGCTAATCCCTAAAGGAGACTTATAACACTCACAAACCATGACTATAAATATATCACATAGTATAACCACATGAATTTATACAACACAAGTACATCTCCATAATTGGAGATCCATTCTCATAGGTTATCGTCTATCAGAATCATTGACTTGATACAACAGACTTGATACACCACAAGTCTAGACTTGATACACCAAAAGTATAGACTTGATACAACACAAGTTCATAGTCTTGATACAACAGAAGACCAGTCTTGATACAACACAAGACTCCAATCTTGGTACAACACAAGGTTCCAATATTGATACAACACAAGATCATAGTATAGGAATCCCTCCTCAATACATGAGGACATATATAGGACTTGATACAACACAATGTCCCACCCTGATACCACAAAAGTATCGGAGAATGAATCCTGATGTTGTATAATCAACAACAAGTATGGTATGTTTCAAGAGATCTAGAAGGTATCACATGGATTTTTAGAGTGAGGAATAAGAGGATCTGAATGATGAGTGTCCCTCTAGTATAGTCATCACCCTTCTGAATATTAGGAGGATGCAAGAAGGAATACCATTTGGAATCATTCCATGATTAGTCCATCATTATGTGTGGATATAGTGTCGAGACCTGAGGGGAAGACAAACGACCAAATAATTCCCAAATATCATTGCATTATTCCAAGAAGAAAATGAAGACAAGAAGACAAGTCAACTTGAAGATAAATAAAAGATGAAGATGAAAACTAGCAAGTCGACCCCATTGAAATTGGACAAGTTCGACCAATTGAGGAAATTTCAAGTGAGCATAAGAATATAAATAAAGTTCTCTCACACTTCATTTGTGCAATTGGCATTACACACCTTCTATTTCTCCTAGTTTTCAATTTCATCCAAGCATATCTACAAGTCAAAGGAGTAATTTTTGGGGGTTTTATTGTGTTAGAATATTTGCTACCCTTGCTAGGGTTTTCTTGTGAAGAAGGTTGAAACTCTCTTGACATAGGGTTCATATTATTGAATGATATTTTACTTGAATTTGATTGATTTATTCTAAGAAAATTTGTTGGGATTTCTCTCTATTGGGATTCCAAGGGTAAAATCTTTTGTTTCTTATGCATGGAAATCTTGCAGTGATCCTTATTTTATTTCCATTGAAAGTGAATGTTGAAATTTAATTGATGTGTTTAATTATGCAATTATAAAAGTGGTATGATAATCATTAGGAAATAACTATCAATATCTTGAAATTGTACTGCTAAGTTAAAAAATTTAACATTACCAAGAGGAAATGTATCTCTACGAATTATAAACTATTCATGTTGTCATTTGGCCAAGTGGGCATGATGAACATATTGTTGTTTCCTTTCAAAAAAATAATTGATGAAATGGTTGACTTGTACATAGTGGAGAAAACAATATTGACATTACTTATGTTTACAAGAAAAGTTGGACTAAACAATGAAATTAAAAGTTAGAGATCATTACTCACCTAGGATGCCACCAACTATATATATATATATATATATATCTATCTATATATTATTTTACTAATCCTATGTCATAAATGATGTATTTGAATATTTTCATGTCTACCATCATTTTTCAAAAATTGTGATCTTCACTCTTATTAATGCATTGGATTAATAAATTTGTGATCCCACTCTTGGAGCATGTCCCAAATATACAAGTCTTTACATAATATGCTTCCCTTTTCCTTATTACACATGATCCCATGAATGAAGTCTCATGATGAATTTGGTGGTATTAACATTGAGAAATCATGCATATGGTTAGTATTCAAAAACCAACGAATATATACAAATGTGTCATTATAATAGGCATATTCTACATGATATCTACAAAAAAAAGGGTTACAAGGCATGTTTATCTTAACATGCCAAGGCTTTCACTTATCCAAATATATTTGCCATGTGTTCAATTCTTTGTGGTTGTTCTTGAATCTCTCATATACTTTTGTTTTAGTTGTGTCAAGAATTTGTTTAATGTGTGGTTCATGGTCTATAGAACTCCTTCTCATTTTTAATACATCATTTTGGTTTGAATAAGGATTGTTGTTACAATACAAAAAATCCTTCACTAATCCCTTAACTACATCAATTAGTTTCATGCATGGACATAGAAATCTACCAATAAAGGCCTAAAAACATGTTAGGCCAATTGTGTAAAAACAAAATATTCTAATATTATACTTACATATTCTATTGACATACAACTTAACAAGTTTGGATGAAGGCTTCAAGAAATGAATATTTCTTGTGTTCTTGTTTACAATTGCTTGTGACAATACACACTGGGATACATTACGATCTTTAGAAATAAATTTCTTACCAATTGTGCTAAAATCATCTAGTAGGTTTTTAAAAATATGACTACTTTGGATATAATTATTTTTTACCTTGATTCCTAATTATTTTCTAATAACAATAAAAGTCATATATTTTAACAAATACAAAAATAACCTACATTTGTCAACAACACATTTTGAATGAAAGTAAGTATTAATTATTTACTGAGTCTGATAAGCAATAGTATGTTTAGATAAAATCACCCTTACGAGAACTACTAACACTTTCAACCACTTGGATATGTTTTGGAGTTCTTTGATCCATAGGGATAGAGACAACAATCCCGCAACACGTGCATCAGTACCCATTGGATGTGGAAGAAATGGAATGCCAAGGTAGATGGAAATGACGTCCATTTTGTTTTGCATTAGATGTGATTCAACATATTATTAATTCTAATAATTCATAGGCTCAAATTCCCCTTATTTATTCACGTCC
Source organism: Pseudotsuga menziesii (assembly GCA_001517045.1). NCBI lineage: Eukaryota > Viridiplantae > Streptophyta > Pinopsida > Pinales > Pinaceae > Pseudotsuga > Pseudotsuga menziesii. The sequence continues at coordinate 192,399 of LPNX011224231.1, read as the reverse complement.
TTATCCATTATAACGTGGTATAACATCTCTTTCATAACCCAAAACAGAGACATGATTTTGTCATACAACATTCATCTATCCCAAGTTGAGCCAAGTTCTTGAATCCATGGATCCAGCTCCTAGAGCTCGTCAATAGCCTTCCTCTTTTTCTATTTTTTCCCACAGTTTTGCTTCCATCAACGCAAACTCTTTTTGAATCCCGTGTGAAAAAAATTCCTCATATAACAATGCCACTTATGCAACCCTTAGATACTCCTTGTTACCCCTACATTTCCCCTTCTTCTTTGCTTCACTCACATCATGACTCATCTCCATCACCTTTAAATATTTTTAAACCCACCACCTAGTTTCACCTTCATCTATTACTGATAGCACCAAACCCACCACCCACTGATAGAAAATACAATCCCAACGGTTCCTTAGATGTGAATACCCTCATTATTTAATCCCACTTGCCTTTAAATTATGGTTTTCCATCCCCTCTAGTAATTCTTCAACATTATTATCACCATCCATGAGGTGACCTTCGATTCTACCCATAATCATTAACAGTACAAACCCCATATGAATTGCTTGAAACCATGAATTCCCATAACTACTCACAAACTACCATGTCTTTTCACCATAGAATCCATCCATTTTAATAAATCATATTCCCTATCTTGTTCGCTTTCCACCTTTCTCACTCGAATGAGGTAGTTGTAACGCATACCTAGCCCACTGTGCCAGCTATGTCATCCTCTCTCATGTCATGTTTAATGATCACCCACGTCTAGGGTGGTGGTTTCAAATCATATACAAAGTCCATTATTCTAAAAAAAATACATGTTTTTTTAGATCTAGGGAAATGAGTAACTAGATGGGAATAGCTTGGAAATACCTAGGTTCAAATGTCACTAATTGCCACTATAAAACCTAGGTTAGGTACAACGATGTGGAAACTGCACCTAACCGGAAACTCGTGACTTGAGCTAGGGCCAAGAAATCTCAAAACACTTCATGGGGCATCTCTATCATCAAGGAACCTAACCTTACAATGAACCCACAATAGGCCATCTGTTCTTGAAAAGAATTGAACCCAAGCAGGGGGGAACTTAAACCTTCATTTACACCACCCAAACTATTTCCCTACAACCTTAAATAAGTGTAATAAGTGTAATAGTTAAAGTTTGGTCTCAAGGATAACAATAGTAATAGATTTAATCTAATTATATGGGAATATTAATAACAATATTAAAAGATTTAAACTATGTTAAATAAAATAAATGTAAGGTACTCTTTTTAATCTATATTCAATATCACTAACATTAACGTCACTCAATTCATCTTAAACATTTTAATAGTTATGAAAATAATCAATATATGAAAATTGTTGTTGTAATTGTAACTTTAGAATATATTATGATGTATATTACTATTGTATATTGTTGTACCCCCATTAGGGATGTGTGTTTCTCCTTTGGGGATGTCATCATTGTGTATGGTCACTGAGGTAAACCCTCTGTTGTAAGTCCTAGAAATAGTCCCCAAGTTAAATAAAGTAAAATGTATTTATGTGTATTCTTAGGTAGGTCGGCCCCGCAAGTAAGCTGGCTGACCAAGGGGTTGAGTTAACGAACTCAACAGAAGAGTATAAATAGAGAGGCTCCTTCATCATTTGTTATAAAATTCACTTTCTATCTCATGTGCTCTTTAGGAGAGAGATGAAGAGGAGGAACAGAGAGTTGTTGTAGACATATTGTTCTTAGGTTATTATCTTGTCATGTTATATTTGTGTTGGAACTATTCTAAGGAATTTTGTGGGGTTTTCTCCTTTATGGTTTCCCCGATGAAAATCTATGTGTCTTGTGTATATTATGTATATTTGATGTATTGTTGTTCTTATTATTCTTTCATATAAAGATCCTCAATAAATAAACTTAGAAACGCTTACATGGTATCAGAGGCACTCTAAAAGAAGGCACTATGTAGCCGAAATATAGCTACAATGGAAGCTAATAAAAATTAGGGTTTCATGCTTGAAAATCCTAAAAGACTAAATTTAGTCATCTTATCATTTTATCTCTAACAAGATATTGAAGAAGGATTAGAATATGAAACTTTTATAGGACAAATATGGAATATTTTTATACCTTGTGTAAGCATTGCAGCCTCATATTTGATATACTTCATGAGATATGATTCCTCCAAATCATGGTTCCATCCTCCTCCAGAATATAGTCATAAATAGGTGACCTAGGGATAATTTCTATATATCTGGATAGGAAGGTGAAAATGAAAATTTGAAATATGTTTCAAGTAGGGAATGAAAATTCATTTTTGTGGTATTCTTTTCATACCTAGAATGTGAAACAGTGATGCATGGAATTCCATACATGTTCGTTATGTTGAACAGTCCCCAAAATAACCACCTTGGGAAACTCAGGATAAGTCCCACTTGGAGAATCCATTTATTCTCTAACCCATGGTGTTGGGAAGAATACATATCAAGATATCTTAGTGTGAAGTTTCAGTTTTTAAGAAGCTAAAACTTTGGATATAAAGCAGAATTAATATCAGACATTTATGGAGAAGAAATTGGAAAACTAGGGCTTCCTGTTTCGGGAACTTCCTGCCACTTTTTTCAGAAAAGTAGTACATTGGACATCTCATCTTGAAGAGGAACATACTTCTGTGTAATCATAAGTTTGAAATTTCAAGTTTGGAAAATTAGCATTTCTCTAACAAACCCTAAATCAGCCAACTCTAGAACCAGGTCGAACAACTCAAATCGGTGAGATCTAAATCTTTTCTATTTCCATTTGAGGTTCTCATTTGAAAATGACTAATCACACCCAAATTAATGACAATCTTGGTGAAGCTGACAACTTCTGAGCATGGAAGTATAGTACCTCCTTGATCCTTGAAGAAAATGACTTGGATCAGTATTTCAGTAAGGAAGTTCTAAGAGCCTAAGGGAGATGAGGCTAAGGCTAGAGCGAAGAGAATAATTGCAGATGCTATTAAGGATCATCTCATCCCTCATATGTCATCCTTGAAGACACCAAAAGGAAGTGTTCGATGCTATTAAGAAGCAATTGAATAATAAGAAGAAGATATTGTTATAGCCACCTTGAATGGCCTCCCAAGATCATGGGATTCATTCATTCAAGGAATGTGTGCCAGAAGGAAGTTGATTACCTTCAGCAGACTCTAGGAAGAGTACACAGAAGAAGAATCTTGACTCATAATAAGAGAAGAGAAGATGGGAGCAACTAAAGATCAAGCTATCATGATTCAAATAAGATTCCTCAAACGATGAGGAATATGAAGGATTCAACTCATGAAGAACCTCTTATCCATATCATCATTTGGATAAGAAATTATGTAGTTGTGAATGAAGAAGATGATGAAGTTGAAGGCTCAAGAAGGATTCTACCCACCAAACGGATAAAGATAAGTATTCAATTTTCATTTCATGATATTCTTTGGTTGTGCACTTGTTTATATTCAATTGATGTATTATGCATGTTTGAGTGTTTGCATTTATATTATTGAATTGCACCTGATGGGTAAGAAGTCAATGATGGTATACAACATTCCATTGATACTTATCTAGATTAAAATCTCTTTGCTGACATATTTGGAGTAGTACACACTCTTAATAAAATTGGGGTAGAAGGCATCTAGAAGTTACTATATGTGTACGGGATATGGATGAATGTTGTAGCATTGGCTAAGATAGTTGCATGGCTATGTGACATATATTTTCCACTATCAATATGTTTTGGAAATTATGAGATGTTTCTAATCATGCAACTAAACTTAACTTGTAGATAATTCTAAATAACAAGTAACTACAGTTCAAAAGAGGGACCTGAATCTTCCTGGGTAAGAGACACCATGGCAAAATAAGGAGCTTCGAAATAATATGCTGATAACGGTAGATCCACCTCAAGAGATGAACACCATATTGGGCACGAGAAATCATCCAAGATGAAGAATAGTGTGAATATAATTCCAAAGAAATAAAGAGGCCTTGGACACACTCAAGTTATGTGACACTATTGAGTGACATCATTGATGCAGATCCTTCCAGCTATGAATAAGTAGCCAATAAAAAAGGGAAGGAGACTATGATCAAAGAGTACCAGTTGATAAAGAGGAATGATGTCTAGGATGTGGTGTCAAGACCTGAAGGGAAGTTTGTAGTGTATACCATATCGATATACAATATCTAGGATGCAACAGATGACAACACCGAGGGATACAAGGAAAGAGTCATAACACAAGTATTCTCATAGAAAGACGGCATAGACTACAAGGCGAAATTTGCACCAGTTGTGAGGTACACTTCCAATAGATCCCTACATGCAGGTGTGAGATGGGAGAAACATCAGTTTGATATAAGGACAACATTCTTGAATGGTGTAGTAGAGGAGGAAGTGTATGTAGAGCAGCTACTGGGAATTGAGACACATGACAGGAAGACTCATGTGTGAAAATTAAAGAAGGCCTTATACGCCCTCAAAAGGATCCCAGAGATAACACATATAGTTAAATGAGGATCTTGAAGATCACCTAAAGTGATGAAGATATTAACCTTAGCTACAACGTTGAAGATGAAATCCTATAGAGGATGACAAGCTCACATATGGGTACGAGAGGAACTTTTCAACAAACTTCAAGATAGAGTATCTTGGTATCCAGTGACATTAGATGGATACATAGAATATCAATAGTATAGGAAGCTACTTGTCACTCCATTACAGAATGTTTCAATACATAGAGTACAAAATGCAGAGGGAGGATGATACTCTGCTCTAGAGGGAGTGACTGTAGAAGATCCTTAAGTTCGACATGGTATGACATGATGGACAGCTTACTGAAGGCCTAGGATTTACTTAGAGTAAAGTGGATTCCAACCTTTAGTTTAAGGTTGAAGGCGGAACACCCGATCCTACTATATGTTGATGACCTATTCCTAATAGGTGAAGAGGAACTCATTAAAGATGCAAGGAGGAGACTTGCTATAGAGTTCAAGATGAAAGACCTATGGATGATGCACTACTTCTAAGGAATGGAGATGTGGAAAAATGGGGATGGGATTTTCCACTGTCAAGGAAAGTATGCAGTGTAGATTC
>LPNX011224231.1:160043-179062 GCA_001517045.1 Pseudotsuga menziesii | reverse complement strand
GAAAGTTTGGAAAGGAAGAGAAAAATTTTGAAAATTTTTCTAAGGCATGGAATCATCAGCCATCGGTGATGGTTAGTTTATCACATCCCCGATGATCAGATGATGCGGTCGCCGATGAGCTACAACAGGTAAAGTTTGTTGAACGTCCATCGTTGCGAAGATCGAAAGGACTAACCACCTGACAAGGAGTGCATCCGAGCGCTGAGGCTGTAGCTTCTAGGGGTTTCGATCGCTGATAGACTTATGGCTTTGGAAGAATTAAGGAGATTGTTGGTCACCGTTGTGGAAAACTTGACGACTAATCGACCGATGCGGAGGGCACCCGACCGCCGATGGAGTGGTTATCCTAGGCTATCGCCGATGAAATTCAGAGCTATAGTCTACTAAGGATCCGATATTGCAAATGGAATTAAACAACAGGTCGTCGACGAAGCTCAGAATAGTAGACGGTTATGGACCCAATAATGTGGACAAAAATAGATCAACAGGTTGTCGATAAGATGCGGGCTAATAGACCTGATTAAAGGAAAATTTTGAAGAAGGCATCAGAAATTTGTTAATGATCGGATCGCCGATCGAAAGCTCAGTCGGTTCACCCATAGAAATGCTAGAAAGATCATTTTCTGCCATTGCGGCTATTGAAATGACTATGCACCTGATGAATAGTTGTTTTGTGGGAGTTTAGTTGTTTTTCCCACCGAAACGCTGAAAAGAAATAAGAAACATACCACTAATGAACAGTCAACTTGTTCGTTGATGAGCGCCGGAGAAATTTGTTGCGTAGACCGCCGAAGTGTCATAGTTGAAGATGGGATGAGACCCGATAGGGAGAAAGAAAAATTGGGGTTTCAAGTGGATTTTTCATGCAGCTTTCAACTGTTTTCAGTGGAATTTTCAGCAAATACCAGCTAGTGTTCCAGTCAGTTTTGCAGTCAATTTCTCATTGGGTTTCTCAGAAGTTTCAGGACTGAAAAGGAAGAAAATTCCAAGTTATTGAAGCTAGCATTCCCGACCAAAATATAGTTGTATGTTTTACCATCATTCTAGAAGTGGTGTGGTTTTCACACCCGAGGTTGGAATGAAGCATGTGGATAGGTGTTGGAAATCTTATCCAATAGGGAACAAGGGAAAGTCACTAGAATATAAGTATGGAGCAGCAAAGTGCTAGTGATTTCTTGAAAGAGAAATGTGTTGCTGTCAATATGGACAAATCCGGGAATTGCATGCCTAGAGGTAGCAAGACCATGAAGTCAAACCCACTGTTGTGTGGAAGAAAATTTCCATGCAAGGATGTGGAACTTGAAAAGGGAAGTTTCCTTAAACCCTATCTTGCTGATTATAACTACATTTCATATGTTTTATACATGAAATGTATGAGGATATGCTTTGCATACATAGGATATTGAGGATTATACATTCATAATGAACCACTAATGGTAATTATTGCATTGGTATTGGCATTAGTGGAAAGACAACGACAACCTGGACATGGATGGATATGTTGTTGATGCTGATGAATGTGACTAGCAACCCTATGGAGAAAGGAATAAAACAACAAGTCCATAATCAAAAGTTGGTGGGCAAATTATGCAATCTTTTGCAAAGGACCAACCAAATTGGTCATGCCAAGGGTGTAAGTAGGACCCATGAAGGTAAGAGTTTGATTATGAAAAATTCCATGGAGTGGTAAAGGTAAGAGACCTCATACCATGTGGATATTTGAATGTTATACTACATTCATATAGAAATGTGTCATGTCTGTATATGTTGATTGAGCTTAGTAGCCCAAGGAAAGTAAGTACTGATGATCTTGATTATAGTAATGCATCATATATGAAGTAGTCATGGTTAGGCCATGCATGGTATGTTGAATGCATAGTATTCCTGAATCAGTGCAAGGTAGCATTGAATGGATATGCATTAAAATATTTTATGAATCTTGTAGTTATGCATTGAATGGATGCATATGAAGGGTGTGAGTAACTGATTGCATAAGTATAGGAGCAAATGTTGTGATGCATTGCATGAATCCATTGAGATAAATGCTTGTGATATTATGAATAACTAATGGCTGAAATGATGAATTAATGACAATTTTGGAACCATTTCAAAGGCTGTTATGAATGCAGGATAGTAAGTGCATGAAGAGGGTAGTCATGACCAATTGGCTACTAGAAATGCTCTATGGAAGAGCAAGGTGGTGCAATGATACGCTTGTGAAGTAAGGAGTATCTAAACAATTCATTTAAATTGCATAAATGATGTGACTATAACTTGCAAATGTTAGTATGATAATGATTACGTGAAATAAATGAGTTTTGGTAATATTGATGTGATTAACAGTTGGAAGTATTTGAATTTTATAAATTCTGAAAATGCTTCAGTGATTGTTTCAGCAATGAAAAAGTTATATGCATCAAGACTTACTAAATGTTTGGCTGACAAAGGTTCAAGTTTCAGGTAGATTGTTGGGGCATGGCAAGGTGGGTAAGACCATAACAAAGGCCGAAATCTACCATGTGGAAGAGCCAAACCTTATGAGAAGAGTCTCATGGATGTAAAGATAGTTGTATGCATAATAGGTTGTTAAATTTGAATTTGTAAATTTCAGACTTGAGAAATTGCTGACAACTACTAATCACTATTGTCTTGCATAGAATTGTGTCAACAGGACGAATTGTAAGTGGGTGTCCATGTTATGCTAGGAAGCATAAAATCATAATGGGTATGATGGTGTTGCTCACAAGAGACCCACAATTGAGGATCACCTCATTGCCAAGCAAATCAATTTCTGTAGTAAACAGAGTTGCAATTCCTATTGAATTTAATTACTAATGTCATTTCCTTGGTTATGGACAATCAATTTGGATTGTATAATCAGATAATGATTGACTGTTTGGCTATTTGATGAATGTCCCAGGGATACACACTGTAGGAAGATCATGTGTGATGGCCTGCAGGAGCCAAACTTCATGGGAAGGTTTTCCCTTATCTTGAAATGGGTTTTGAGGGAAAATCCATTGGACATTTTGGAAATGTCTCATTTGCACTACATGTTTGGTAAGAAACATGAGTGTGATGGTATAGATTATGTCAGTAAGACATGTGTGGATATGAAATGTAAAAAGGAATTGGGATGGAAAACCGAGGGACTGTCAAGTCAGAGAAGGGAGCCCCCATTCCTCCTCAACGAAGGAATACTGCCTTGGCAAATGGATAAGTGTTCTCTGACTCTAGCTAAGAATATGGATGTTAGATTGTTAAAATTCCATATGCAAAACATGTTTTGATTTTATTTCCATTTGGACCGATTGCTTGAGTATGAAATAGGGCCTACATGATACACACCGGATAAGGGTGCACACTTTTCAGATGTTGGATCATGAATGGATTTCTTTTCAATATTAATTAAACCCTAGAGAGTGGATGCACTCCTGGTGTCTCAATACTTGATAGTGAATGGTGTGAAATATGGTTACAATTTTAGAGCAATAATGCTAACAAATATGCTTATATTGCTTGTGTTGTCAAGATAAGCAAATGTAGTTATAGTGTGGTCTCTTGGGTGATATGGTAAATGGTAGTTTATGGTTGATATAAGGGCATGTGTTGTTGTTGATGGCTTGATAAAACCAATGAGGGTTGGCTTGGCTGAAGATTGGTTGTGGACATAAGTACAGGTGATTTGTTGATGGTCTAATAAACCCAACGAGGGTTGGATTGACTGTGCTTGATATATATATAAAAGGATGTTGTGAAGCAGCCTACATGCTGACCTAACATCCAAGTACATAGGTGATCCCAAGGCTTGCAAATCAAAGTAGGATCCTGTGGACCAACGAGGAAACACACGATACATATAAGTATTGGATTATTTTGCAATATTTTTCTTATGAATATGCATGTGTATATGATTTGTTTATGATGTTTTAAGCTATTGTTTAAGAGTTAAATACTGATGAGAATTAACTAAACATGTGAATATATTCAATGTTTGAATATAGGTATCTCTGGAAGCGAGGACTGTGAGATCATCCTAGGGGTGCATGTGGACATGTGACTGTCCTGAAGAGATCAGGATGAGTGGTGATGAAAAAGGTGCTAGTGAGACTGTGAAGGTCCTAGCAGCCGAGACAAACCATGTGGAGAGGCTCCATGGTTGAGAGGTCTGAAATAGACTGGAGACACTAAGTGTCATGACCAAGAGGGATTGTTCCAGCATTCATGGTGAAGTGAAAGAGGTTGAGAGCATGAAAATCCACAGCGGTGGTGTGGGTTCCAGGATGGAGCAAAACAAAGAGGAAAAAAAAATTTCTTGGTGCTCTCTCTTACCTTTTGATTATATATATATATATATGCATTGTGAAAACAAAAGATTGTTGAATGCATGTATGACTGGAAATAGAATGTGTGTATTTACTTAAAGTAAATTATGAATGTTGGAATGGTTAATTCCCTACCTAAGAATGGACATGAATGAGTTCATGTGCCTGTTGGGAAGGCATGAAAAATATGAAAGTCTTTTTCATGAGGCTTGGAATGGCATGCCAATTAGTTAATTAAATGACTGATATTAATGCCTATATTATGCTTAGTCTAACAGAATTTCAATGATGCATTTCACAGGTGAGAAAGGTGAAATCCAGGGGTGCACATTGATCATGGCAGTAGACCAAAAGTTGTTGGACTTGGCTGGAAGTATCCTTCAAATGATTTCCAGGACCCAAGAGAATCTTGGAGATATGCTCAAGATACAAAAAAGGCAAAGTGATATGAACCACCAAATTTTGCAAGACTCTATTGGGTTGAAAAGGGAGGTGAAAAGCCTTCTGGGAGCAGTAGGCAAAGGAAAGGAAGGTGGATCAACGATGGGACATTCATCCAAGTGATCCGTTAAGAAATGGTCCAGGCATGAAGACTCAAAATAAATTGAGCACGTAAAGATGAAGCAGGTAGTGAAATGCTAGGAATGTGGAGGACATCATTTATGCCGATACTTTCCAACGAGGGAACATAAAGAGGGTAGCAGCCACAAAGTTTCTAGGCTTCGGGATAAGCCAAGAGTTGAGAACCAACAGGAGAAACTCATGGAAGCCATGGGGCTTGGTTTTGAATGTTCAGAGTAAATAAATGAACATGGGATAGGTCTGCAAAATTTTGAAATTTTGATGTGCAAATTATATATGTATTGGAACACCGAGGATGGTGTTATTCCAAGGGGGAGGGGATTGTAATACCCCATTTTTGACCTTATTTAGATTAAAGGGTACATGATGTATATTTTGTAATTAATCATGGTGAGGAGATAAAGGCAAAAAGCCCCACCATCGATTCGGCTGTGTTATTTTTCGGCAATTGGGATCATTTCCAATGGTATGTAATGCTATCCAGCACATTATAGATTTGGAATCATGTAAATACACACATCAATTTAATTAAACCTATAGCCAGCTACGCCGGTGCAACGTTAAATGAAAAGGGCATGATTCCCAAGGATAAGGAGGGGGAATGCTGAACATTGAGTCATGGCGGAAAATCCACATGTTGCCACTCTCTTTTTGTCACCTTAAACCACCACCTTAGTTTTATATTGTTAGGAGGGACAACGATTGGATAGCAGGAAAACCATGCTCACGCCTGCACCCACTCTCCATAACGTGCCTTCTAGGTAGCGGATGGTATGCCCACTATGTTGATCATGAGTCTGTTCATATCCTCTCACATGGGCTAAGATAAAAGTTTCCATGTCCCTTTGTTTGGGTTTTCTATTCCCTTCACACACCGCCTTGCTAATGGGAGCAACATTCTTCCTCTTGTTCAGACAAAAAGTTTATGTTTTTGACCCCTCCATTATCGGACTGTAAAACGTTGCCATGATTATTCACTATGGGATTTTTTCCATGGTTTTCTAAGTGATATGTATTCCTCCTGTTCACGTAGAGAGTTTGTATCTTCTACCATTGCCAGACTATGCAGTGTTCTATTTACTCCACCATTGCCGATTGTGAAGGCTGCGTTGGCTTCATCGTTGAGAAGGGACCACTGTTGTCCAATGTTGCTGGTGTGTCTAGATTATGGAGTGGTCTGTTTTTCATTGTGACCCATGCTGTGGGTTCCTTCTATGTTTTTCATTCAAAGTTTTTCTTTCACTGTGTCTTTTCCCCTCACGCGTAGATGGAGAATCAGTTCCTTCCCCATCTGTAGACTGCGTGTTATTTTTGTTGTTTCTTTATGGGATTGGGTTGTTGATCTATCCCTGGTTGGGTTGCTACATGTGCAAACATCCTTTTGGGGTTTTGTTGTGTGTCTATGTTTTCCCCCATCCATGCTGGAAGTTTGGTTTCTTTTCTATTGTAGACTATGGAATGTTTCCTTCGTTACATTGTGAGTCGTGCCTATTGATTTACCCTAGTTTTGGGTTGCTTCTCATTTGCTTAGGTTATTGGGATTGTTGTTGATTTGTTTTGGGCACGCTAGGGCCAAGAACAACTCTGACACATTGTTTGACCTAAACCGTGTTTCACCTTTTGGTTCGGGGTTGTCACCCTGTGGTCTTCATCTTGTTCACAGAGTTGTGAACTGTTTGCTTTGCTACAGTATGCAGTGGTTGGTCTTCGGACTGTTAAGAGTAGGATTAGAGGCTGGGTATGCTTGAGAAAATAGGTGTTTGAGGTCACCAGCTTAGCATTTAGCCTTTCCTTGCTCCTTGACAGCCTGATAAACCCCACTATGTGGGCTTGGCTGATTTGTGTACCTTAGCTATGTGTAAGCCTGATTTGATCCTTATTCCTTGGGGAATCATGCCCAGCCCAGGGGTGGCAGTGTTGCTGAGAGATTGATGAGCACGGTGGCCTATGGTTGGGTGGAACGTTATAGCGACGTAGCTGGTTGCAGGATGAGGTCTTATCATATGAGTATTATTGACTATTTCATATCTGCACTTATATTTACTGATTGATGAATATGATGAACATGTGGCATGCTTGAATGAATGTATGTTTGCTTCCGCTATGTATATGAAGGGCATCTTAGTATGTATTATGTTTAAGATTTTTATTTCAGCATTATATGCATGTTCATGTTCATGGGGCTATTTTTCCGTATGATTGGTGTTAATGGTGTCTTCTTTGTCAGTCAGAGGGTCGGGGACGTTACACCTAGCGTGGTATGTGGGTTATTCAAATGTAATATGCCCTGTGGGTTTTCTAGGTGTAAATAATGAGCTCTGGCATGGTACACAAGTTACTCAAATGTAATACACCCCGAAGGTTATTTGAATGAAAAATATCCTGGATGTAGGTTGTTAAGATGTAATCCCTTGAGGTTGACCAAAAGAACATAAAAGGTTTTGGTGTAGTAGGTTGTTGGGTCGTAATTCGTCCTTACATATATATGAGATATATGTGTTCCCATGTTGATAATCGATAAGATAAGGTATTGAAGCATGAGGAGGTGCACCTAGGCAGTTCTACTGATAGAACGCAGGTTGACCATGCATAGATGTAATGCACTGAGTTGTGCTCCTTGAAGGTTCTCGCATAGTGGTAGATGTAGGATTGTCTTGGTGACATCCCGACATGTTCCTATGTTGATAGAACCAAGTTTTTCTGTATCTGGGCTATGATCTCTTTGTTTTGTTTTGTTTTGTGCAGGATAGAAGAGACGATCTAGATATGAAAATATAAACATAGGAAACACAGGTTATTGTCATGGAAATGTAAAGAAGGTCCTGGACTGTACCTATGCGATGATGAAGTGATGATGGTAGGAAACTCAGGTTATTGCAATGTTAATGTAAATAAGTTCATGGTTTGTACCATCATGATGATTTGATACAACAAGAAGACGGTAGCAAACACAGGTTATGGTAGTGGCAATGTCAATAATGGTCATGGTAAATACCTATGCGATGGCTTTCTCATGGATATGATGAATACCTATATGAGGTCTAGGCCTACATCCATCATGAAAAAGGGTTGGCTCTATAGAAACTTCCTATGATAGATAGATGCAACAAATTGGACAAGATGAGGACAATGGAAGCAACGACGATGAGGACCAGATGTGTTGATGACTACGGTGAGAGAACAACTTCCTATTTAAGAGGGAGTGTTATTGTAATTGTAACTTTAGAATATATTCTGATTATATTACTATTGTATATTGTTGCACCCCCATCAGGGATGTGTGTTCCTCCTTTCGGGATGTCATCATTGTGTATAGTCACTAAGGCAAACCCTCCATTGTAATTCAGGGCAATAGACCCCAGGTTAACTAAATTAAAATGTATTTATGTGTATTCTTAGGTAGGTCAACCCCACAAGTAACCTGACCAACCTAGTGGTTGAGTTAACAAACCCAACTGAAGAATATAAATAGAGACGTGCCCTCCTCATTTTTTATACAATTCACTTGATCTCTCATGTGCACCTTAGGAGAGAGAGGAAGAGGAGGGATAGAGAGATGTTGCAAACTTATTGTTCTTAGGTTATTATCTTGTCATCTTGTCTTTGTGAGGGAACTATTATGAGGAAGTTTGTGGGGTTTTCTCCTTTATGGTTTCCCCAATGAAAATATCTATGTCTTGTGTATCTTATGTATATTTGTTGTATTTTTGTTCTTGGTATTCTTTGAGATAAAGATCCTAAGTAAATTAACGTTGGAAGATCGAATATCCTCAAAGTGTTACACAAAATATCTTCCTTTGTGGATCCATATTTTTTCTATTATTGTTAGCAGTAGGAACGATAGTGACAACATTGGCCACAAGTCCATGAATTCTCATATGAACACAAAAATCCTGACCTGAGACAAAATTTATTATTGAAAATATTGGACATATGTATGTAATAACACTCTTCTAAATCATATTCAACCTTGGTCTTCTTCTTCCTCTACGTCTTGGGAATGGCCTCCATGAAAAAACTATCTCTCTTCATAGAAGATTCAACACTCATCATTACTTTCTAAAAATCCTCACAACTAATACGAATTGAATAACTACTAGAATAAAGCACAAGAAATATTTAAACTAACACCTAAGTGAGCTCATTCTTTGCTTCTAGAAGTCATTAAAACATGTGATACTTCTATAAGGGTAGCCATAATGTTAAGTATAGAGCATGCTCAATGGTCAAAATTGCACAGGAAAACAAACTTCCTGGTGGTGGTGGCTGGAATTGAACAAAAAGAAGAATAAGAAGATTGGATATTGAATTACGTTGCAAACTAAAAAGCATATTATTAAACACATTGCTGACCATTGGTGTTGTCAATTTCCAATCTCAAAATCCACTGCCTACGATGCTTTGTCTCCTACTTCCAATTGGTTTTTTCCGCCACATGACTGAGATCTTGATTGGGTTTGGTTGAATATACCATGTGTAAGGAGGCGTGTCTAGGGTGTTGTGCTTCTTTTTTAGTCGGTCGTTCATTTTCTACTTTGTTCTTTGTTTTGAGGAGTGTTTTCTATAGTTTTGTGTTCATCCCTGTTCACTTCCTATTTTCCTTGGGAAGATCCTCTGTTAGTATTTATTTATTTATTTCTTCCCAAATAGCATACTTGTGCACTTTAACGCATGTTTCATGTTGTTCCTTCATGTAAATATCCTAATCTCTATCAATTCTTTGTTTATTCATTGTATGTTGGTTCGATCATGCTTGTATGTTGTCCAAAATCCCATTCAATTTTTTATTATTTATTTCCAAGATTAGTTTAGAAGTAGCTGAAAATGTATCTTCTTCCTAGAATTCTATCTTTTTGGGTGGTCGACTACTGCTTAGGCCACCTAATGTCCTTACCAGGGTTGGAGAATACATTCCTTTATTAGGTTGGATAAATTATTCTTTGATAATGTTGGGTTGTAAAGGTTAATAATCCAATGTTGTTATTTCAATTGGGTAAAGCATAATAAGTTCTCCCTTCTGAATCAATCAAATTGAAGGAAAAAGCTATAGTATCATGAAAAAATTAAAACCTTTTGAAGGACACAAGCTTTAGTATCATGCAAAATTAAAAAACTTTTATATAACGTTGAGAACTTGAGATATTTAATTCTCATTTATTTTTTCCCTATTTTGGTCAGTCTCTAAAAGTTGAAACCCAAAATGGCCCTTGATTCAAATATTTTCTTGTGCATTCATGGTAGTTTCTGTGAAACCCTTGGGGAACACTAAATTTTATCATGTTCATTCTCTTGTTATTTTGGTCATGGGACTTGATGGTAAATTATGTTAGACCTTTGAATCTTAATGTAAGAAAGGAGAAATATTTTTTTTCTATGATTTTTTTGGTCTATAAGTTTGTCAATTAATGATGAATTGAATGGTTTCAACAATAGTAGCAAGATTTGAAAGTCAGCCTACTTTACAATAGTAGAAATATTTGACATTCAACCAACTTTACAATAGTAGCAAGGTTCAACACTCAACCTACTTTACAATAGTATCAAGATTCGACAGTCAACCTACTTTACAGTAGTAGAAAGATTCGATAGTCAACCTACTTTTGATAATATTTGATAACAATATATTTTAGGTTTTTTATACTTTGTAGACCCATAAACACATTAAAGAAACAACCAAAGACACCAAAAATATTTAAAAAAAAAACTAATAAGAACTACTTATAAAGTACATCGCCAAATTTTCAAGGAATTAATTATTTTTCCTAAGTTATTGCTCATTGTACAGGTCAAAATTCTTTTGCAATTGACTGGCTAATACAAGTTGGTATGAAATATTTGGAGAGGGAAGAACTTTCCAATTTTACCTATCATAATGATATCTTGAAACCATTCATTTGTTATCCTTGTGCATCGAATAGTAGAAGTGTAACTATTTAGAATCTCATTGTTGAATGCATTGTTCATGTAAAAGTATGTGTTTGCGATGCCTATTATCCAACTATAGTGCATAGGCCTACACATGTTCATAGTCATTCTAAATGGAGGCATAAGATATTTAATCAATTTTTCCAGTTGTATGTGTCTAGTAGTTATTAAATTGGTAGTTAATGTGCATGAGATGATCAAATCGAAGGTTAGTAGCATTAAATTTAGCTAGAAAAGAGTGTATATGATATTTACACCTACAATGATTACACTGACTCTTCAGTGTATTCCACTCATGTATCTTAACATCAACCGAGTATATTGGGAAAAATGCATTGAGTCATTTAGATTTCGTTTCGTGTATCTTAACATCAACCGAGTCTATTAGGAAAAGTGGATTGATAAATTTGGACTCTTCATTTGACTAGAATTTCCTGATTCGTTTCCAACACTTGGAACTACACAACATACAAATATTACATGTATCATTTCCTACCAATGTTTTCCCATGCATTGATATCAAGGAATGCACAGATATGGTGGAGCTTGTAACATTTCCAAATGCATTCATTAAACTAGAAATGTGTAACTATTCTAAATGGAGGAAAATATAAGATCTTTGTGGTCTTGCAAAACTGAAAAAGATAAAAATTAGTTGGCGCAAAGAAGTGGGGGAGTTATAAAGCATTGAAATATTACTCTCTTTAGAAAAAATGNATATATATATATATATATATATATTGGAAGATAAAGACCATAGGTGTGTGTATGTTTTGTCTCTATAGATTCTATACTTATCTAACACATTTTTGTAAATATACTTTTATGTTTTAATTTACAATATACATTTTTTTTTATCTTGGATTCAAAGTGACTTATATACTTTCTTTTTTTATTGTCATGATTATAGGGAATGCACTCATTGATTGATCTTCTATTAATTCTACCTCCAAGTTTTGGTTATTTCTTCTTTTAATGTTCATATGATTTTAGCTAACAAAATATAATATTCTTTCATAAAAAAATATCTAGAAAACAATCACAATTTTATCACTTAAGTAGGTGCTAAAATGAGGACAAAAACTTATGATAGTCCTGTGGATTAATCTATAATGTAGGTTTGTATATGAATTTGAAATTTCGTGTTACTCTTACGCATCGAGTCTTGTTATCTTATAACATAAATAATAGCATAGCTATCCTCCTCTTTATATTACTTGATGGTAAGGCAATAAGTGTTGGTAAGTTGGAAATAATTATGGTTATATGTAGCACATATATGATTTCTTGTCGGGCGTAGATAAGCTTGTATTTCTCCTCGATGGTTTTGACTTCATCCATGGGAGCTCGATCCTCCACTACCTCGGAGATACTTTGGTTTAGAGCCCATGTTTGGGGCATCATCATGAGAAGGTTTGGCACTCTCACCTTCGACCGAAAGGTCAAGAAAGGAAGGAATAAAATGGAGGCAAAATTGGTCCAACACTAGCGTTTGTTTGCTAGGCTCTCTTATATGTCTTTGAACTGTATCATATGCCATACCATGTTTTCTATTCTATAGTTCCAAATGGTGCAGATGACCCGCAAAACATAGAGCGATCCCAAATGGTCGCACATGCTCAGAGTTCTGGCAGAACAAAGGAAGGAAAAGGTATCCTTCAATGGAATGGTTAAGCCACCTATGAAATATCATTGTTGTTAGTAGTAGCAGCGACAGTGACAACAATGGCCACAAGTCCATGAATTCTCCATACAACCACCAAAATCCGAACTTGAGACAAAATTTCCTCTTGCAAATCTCACACATATGTATGTAATAACACTCATATAAATCATCTTCAGCCTCAATATTCTTCTTCCTCTGTGTCTTGGGAATGGCCTCCATGAAAAAACTATCCCTCTCCATAGCAACTCCAGCACTCATCGTTACTTTCTAAAAATCCTCACAACTAATACGAATTAAATAACTACTAGAATACAGCACAAGCAAGCTTTAAACGGATGTCGAAGTGAGATCATACCTCACTTCTAGAAGTTGTCGAAACACGTGATACTTCAAGAAGGGTAGCCAAAAGCTCAAGCATAGAACATGCCCAGTGGTCAAAATTACACAGAAAAACAAACTTCCTAAATGGTGGTGCGTGGAATTGAATGAATAGAAGACCAAGAAGATTGGATATTGAATAGAATTTTAAAGCAAAAAAAAATATTATTAAACATTATGCTCAACATTGGCATTGTCAATATCAAATCTCAAAATCCACTACACATGGTTCTTTGTCTCATGCTTCCATTCGTTTTTTCCACCACGCTACTGAGCTCTCGGTTGGGTTTGGTTGAGCATATCATGTGTAAGGCTTGGTGTCTAGGGTGTTGTTCTTGTTTTTTAGTCAGTCGTGCCTTTTCTACTTTGTCCTTTGTTTTGAGCAGTTCTTTCTCTAGTTTTGTGTTCATCCATGTTCCATTCTTGTTTTCTTAGGGAAGAGCCTCTGTTAGTATTTATTTTTCTCTTTCTTCCCAAATAGCATACAAGTGTTCTTTGACGCGTGTTTCATATTGGTTTTTGATGTAGATATTAATTTATATCAATTCTTTGTTTTTCAATGTATGTTGCTTCAACAATGTGTCTTTGTTTCTTCAAAGTATGTTGCTTCAACAATGTGTGTATGTTGGTCAAAATACTAACGAATTTGTTATTATTTATTTCTAGAACTAGTTTAGAAGTAGTTAACAATGTAGCTTCTTCCAAGAATTTGGTATTTTTGGGTGGTAAACTACTACTTAGGCTACCTAATGTCCTCACCTGCGTTAGTGGATTTATTCTTTGATCAGGTTTGATATCTGCTCGGCTCGATAATTTTTGGTTGTAAAGGTTAATTATCCAACATTGTTATTTCAATGGGGTAAATCATAATAATTTATCCCTTTTGAATCAATCGAATTGAAGGACAAAATCTATAGTATCATGCAAAATACAAAACTTTTGAAGGACACAAGCTATAGTATCATGAAAAATTCAAAACCTTTTGTATAAAATTGAGAGCTTGAGATATTCAATTCTCATTTCTTTTTTCCCTATTTTGGTTGGCCTGTTAAAGTTGAAACCCAAAAAGGCATGGATTCAAATATTTTCTTGTGCATTCATGGTAGTTTCTATGAAACCCTTGGGGAACACTACATTTTATCATGTTCATTCTCTTGTTATTTTGATCATTGGACTCAATGGTAAATTATGTTAGACCTTTGAATCTTGATGTAAGATAGGAAAATTTATTATTTTCTATGATTCTGATGGTGTTCAAGTTTGTAAAATAATGATGAATTGAATGTTTTCAACAATAGTAGCAAGATTCAAAAGTCAACCTACTTTACACTAGTAGCAAGATTGGATAGTCAACCTAATTTACAATAGTGGCAATATTCGACAATAAACCCACTTTTGGAAGTATTTGATAACATATTTTAGGTTTTTGATACTTTGTAGACCTATAAACACATTAAAAAAAACAAAGACACCAAAAATATTTATAAAAGAAACTAATAAGAACTACATATAAAGTGCATTGCCAAATTTTCAAGGAATTAATTATTTTTCCTGATTAATTGATCATTGTAGAGGTCAAAATTCTTTTGCAATTGACTAGCTAAGACTTCTTGCTATAAAATATTTGGAGAGGGAAGAAATTTCCAATTTTACCTTTCATAACGATATCTTGAAACTATTCATTTTTTATCCTCGTACGAAATAGTAGAAGTGCAACTATTAAGAATCTCATTGTTGAATGCATTGTTCAAGTAAAAGTATGTGGTTGTGATGCTTATTATCTTACTGCAGTGGATAGGCTAATATGTGTTCATAATATTTCTAAATGGAAGAATAAGATATTTAATTACTTTTTCCATTTGTGTTTATCTAGTAGTTATTAATATGGGATTTAATGTGCATCAGATGATTAAATTGAAGGATGGTAGCATTAAATCTAGTTAGAAAAGAGTGTTTATGATATTTACACCTACAATGACTAGAATGAATCTTTAGATTATTCCACTCGTGTATCTTGACATAAACCGAGTCTATTGGGAAAAGTGCATTGAGTAATTTGGACTTTGTTTAATGTATCTTAATATTAACCAAGTCTATTAGGAAAAGTCGATTGACAAATTTGGACTCTTGATTTGACGAGGCTTTCCTGCTTCATTTCCAACACTTGGAATTGCACAACATAAAAATATCACATGTATCATTTCCTACCAATTTTTCCCCAACCTCCAACATGTTGATATCAGGGAATGCAAAGATATGGTGGAGCTTGGAACATTGTCAAATGCATTCATAAAACTAGAAATTTGTAACTATTCTAAAGGGACGAAATTAGAAGATCTTTGGGGTCATGCAAAATTGTAAAAGATGAACATTAGCTGGTGCAAAGGAGTGGAGGAGTTATAAAGCATTGAAATATTAGTCTCTTGGGAAAAAATGCAAGTGCTTTAGTGTTGGAAGTTAAAGAGCATTGGGTGTCCCCCTGTGATTTCTTATCGTGGATATTAGAAACTGAAAAACATATATATATATACTTGTCTAGTGCATTTTTTTTAAATATACTTTTATGTTTTAATTCATAATATACATTTTGTTAATTTTGGATTCAAAGTAAATTACATAACATCTTTTTATCGTCATGATTATAGGGAATGCACTCACCTATATTAAATTATTTCTATCTACAAGTTTTGGTTATTTCTTTTTTTAATCTTCATATTTTAACGTTCATATGTTTTTAGTTAACAAAATTTACTATTCTTTCATAAGGATATCTATTTATATTATTGAAAACAACCACAATTTTCTCCAAGTGCCATGATGAAGATGCATGAAGACGAAGACTCTAGCCTTGAGGATTAATAATTCTAATGTTGGTGTAGGTTTGTATATAAATTTGGAATTTCCTATTACTCTTACTCATCGATTCTTGTTATCTTGGAGCATAAATAATTTTTAGAGCTATCCTCTTTATATATTCTTACGCCAAGTGAGTTTTAACAAAAAAATGAGTCTATAAATCTTTAAAGAATGAGAATTATTCATTTTTAACTATTTGTGAATGGAATGTGAGTTTTAATATAAAATGAGTACGTAAATTCTTTTAAAGGATGAAAATTATATTATATCATTCTCCGAAAATAGATAATAATGTTATAATCATTTTTTGCGGTGTTTATTGAAAAAAAAGAAATAAAACTACTAAATATTTTACATTATTATCAACTCCATTCTTTGTTATTTTATAAGAGTCAACCAAATTCCATTTTAACATTGATAACCGTGTTCAGCTTTCTTAAAGGTTTAGTTGAAATCACAAAATCTAACATGGTATTTTTTTCTCCAAAGAAAAAATGATGATATTTATATTAGATAAAAAAAGAGTTTTTACATAATTTGTAAGCATTTGTATATCGCTGGTTGAACAGTCAGAAATTAATTCTTCAAAACAATATAGTAATTGTTTCTAATAAACTTCACGCCTGAGGGCCTCAAAACTTTAACTAAGGAAAGATGGGTCCTGAATCAGCCAGAGAATAGTTCCATGTGAGCTCGTACAAAAAACAGGGTTGTGTATGTGGCAGGAGAAACTGTTGTCCTGTTACTTCCAAAAAAGAGTGGAGAGATCATAATGTTCAATTATTCAGTTTTGTTGGAAGGGATTCTGAAAAAGGTCTATGGTAGAACTTGAACACTTCCCCTTCTATGTTTTCAATAAATATCCATTTTCCATGTGCCATATTCATCGCTTCTTTTGTGTAGTGCTCTATCAGAGCACTCGGTCCATTTCTCCATGTTGTTCTCCATGTTTAGCTCATTCTAAACTGGTTCTTAATAAATTCAAGATCTTTTAATCATATTTACAGGTTTATATCCATGTATCTTCTATTAGTTTTATAAACATATTAATGTAGAAATATGAACTGTACATGTGTAATAAAATTCATGATTTTTTGTAAATTAGTCAATAATACCATGCATGAATTTAGTATGTGAAATACATTGCATCAGCGGTTGTAGTAGATCCAACAGGTTAGTGCAGACCTTGTAGGATCCTTCATCTTTATGCTTTCCATCCAAGCCTTCATTTACAAAAATGATGAGCCACCCTGCCGACCAGCTCTCATCATTTGCTGGCCCTAGGAAATCCATGGGTTTCCTAGCCCCTGAGCCCACAGACCAATAATACCAAGTGCATCTTCATTTTCCTTCTGGATCTTTCTTCATTTCCAACCATTTCTTAGTCCTTGAGTTTTCCCCCTCATGTTTTTTCCTCATTTTCAATCCATCCACAGTCTAATTTAATTTCCCAAATAAAGCCAACTCTCCCAAATTCCTCGCAGTGGAGTCCCTCCCAAAAACCAAAATTTCCGCTTCCCCCCCATAAGTTCCCACCTAAATACCATTTTCCACCTCCTCCATTTTACTAGGGTTTACTCCACCACTTCCCATCTAATCCCACGAAACCCCAAACGTTTATTTTATTTATTATTTAAAATTTCAAATACAATAAAATAATATATATTTTGTATCCATTGCCTCGAGGAGTTCAATTCCAACATGGTTAATTAAAATTGTTTATTGTACACTATTTACTACTTCTCTTGAAGAATTCAATTTGATATCTTTACAAGGCGGTGGGTTAAATTACAAGACCCACTCACAGTTCAAACATTAAATTGATTGAATAAAATAATAATTTATTAGTGATGAGGTTGACCCATCAAATTCTGTAGTGGTGAATATCTTTATTCTTTTATTCAATTCAAGATCTAAAAATATTGGTATGGGTCTAATGAAATCCTAGCCTATCTTATGGGTTCAATTAATTAATTTAATATACCATTTTAACTTATGATGAAATGATTTGGTTAAATCAAGAATTTATTTAATTAATTCATATATATATATTCAACAATGTTTATAATAAGGGAACTCATAATCATTATTAATATATAATAATAATAATAATAATAATAATAATAATAATAATAATAATAGAGGGTGAGCTAATAATCATGTATGTAATTATTTGTTTGATATTTATGTATCCTACTACCAACATAGTTCCCTTGTATTTATAAACAATGCACTCTTGAAGGTTTAAGCAATAATCCTAGATAATTAAATAATATAATTATATTATTTACGATGATTCCGAAGTGAAAATTCTAACTAACGACACTTAGTGAGTTTCCTATAATGTGTTTATGCGTAATTAATGAATACTTAAATGACTTGTTTAACTTGTATATTAATAACCTAATGCTCAATATCTATTTAGGATCAATGTACATTCAACTCACGTATTCGTAGCAAGTTACACAATTGTTTAACATGAATGTATTGGTATAGTGATACTAGCATACATATGCAAAGTGTGCATGCATGGCTAGTGCATGCACAAGCTGGACATGTACTAGAAACATACATAATATTTCCTATGCATAAGTGCTAGCTAATACTAATAATCCTTCATGCAATTAGAACAAGTATGCATAATAATAGCATTACTAAAACATCATCGGTTATTTTATGAGTTAACCTTATAATATTTTATATCATTATTTTTATGTTTACATTGGTTTAATCAATAAAGTACAAGGAAGAGAACCTACTACAACTAAATCAAAACCAAGGAACCCCCAACCCTGAATAGTACTAGCTAACAATATCCTCCCATCCTAACCCACGTCCGCACCCTGTCTATCCTTCCTATGCTAGTATAGAAGTAGATGTCGGATTTACCAACCTAGCTACATAAGAACTTGAGAGCGATAATGTCAACTGAACATTGGACCTAGCCTCTCCTAGCAGGAATCTGACCATCGTCATCACAACAACTTGAGGAGTGTGTCTCGGCACAACCCTCCCACGACCTCGGGTATCATAGAAACATAGGGTGGAATACATCCATCCCTCTCAACATCCTGGGTTTATACCCCATCAAAACCATACTGTTTTTCTATCATGGTCAGTGGTCTGTGTCATCGTATCATCAACTTTGGTAAACAAGGATCTTCTGCAAAAACAGGCACTATGCCACACTTCATATAAAGTATCAAGTTATTACATAGTCCATGTGTCATGTGGGTTAGTACTTTGCAAAAATGCATTCATAACAATATCTCCATTCAATCATTAGT
>LPNX011224231.1:103696-138465 GCA_001517045.1 Pseudotsuga menziesii | reverse complement strand
CCCCCCCCCCCCCCCCCCCCCCCCCCCCCCCCCTCGATCCAATATGGCCCATGTGAATGATGATATCAAGCTCCCAGTGCTTAAAGGAACTGGATTAGAGGATCCAGAGCAGTTTTGGTTCTTATGCGAAGCTGTTTGGACTGCTAAGAATATTATGGATCAAAATACAAGAAGAGCGTAGCTAGTCACCTCTTTCAGAGACCGAGATTTGACTTGGATTATGAATTTTTCTAGTACTCAGAACTATGCCTTGGCTGATATTAAAAAAACAATGATTAAAGAATTCAAGAAGCCTAAATCAGAGTCACAATGTATAACTAAACTGAAAGAAATTCAGCAGAAGCGAGGTGAATCAGTTTGGGACTTTGATAAGAGATTCAAGGTTCTGATCGATCAAGTTAGTTTCACCATTAGACCATAGCAGCATAAAGAATGGTTCATCGAAGCACTATTACCGCATATCAGGACCCCACTTATGCAACAGAAGGTTGATGATCAGCAAGAGGCATTGGAAATTGCTATGAAACTTGAAACAACTCTTGTTGGAGATAATTCTAGAATAGCCCAAATACAAGCACAGTTAGGATAAATAGCTTTGGAGCTTTGCGACATGAATAAAGGGATATCTATTCGAGAAGAGGTTTGGTGTACATGATGTAAGACAGAAGGTCATGACAAAGAATAGTGTCCTATATTAAGAAATTATTTGAATACTGGTGCACCAAACCCATTTAACCCTAATGTCCTATATTGTGAGATCTGTAGAAAAACTAGCCAGCATCGACCTGAGGATTTCTATCTGCTGCAGAGATATGTTCAAGTACCTAAGAGTATCTACTGTAAGTTCTGTAAGTCAGTTGGACACAACGAAGATGAATGTCGCAGCTTTGACCTCATGAGAGAGATAACCTATGATACTTATAGGGTACAACCCAATGCACAAGGCAATGATGGATACGGTTACCGTGGTAGTACATCAGGTTGAGCTAATTTCAGAGGCCGTGGTCATGGTGGTATGCCTGGAAGAGGTCGAGGCCAAGTTATTTGCTATAACTGTAATCAGGTAGGACATGTAGCTAGAGACTGTCAGAACCCAACTATGACATGTCGATACTACAGAGCAGTCGATCATGTGATTGAGCAATGCCCACAGTTGATAGCCAAGATACAAGAAAGAAATGGTGCTCCTACTTATATTGTTCAGATGATTGCTGTAGAGAAAAGACCTATCCCAGCCCTTAACGTTGTTACAAGGAGTGGAGCTATGACGTAGGTGCAGAATAAGGGGAAATAGCCTGACGAGGCTTGGGTCCGTAAGACCCTAGAGAAAATCCCAGCCTTCAATGTTGGAAGAGAAAAAGGAACATTTATGGAAGCTAAAAAATACTTTGTTGATCCAAGAACATCAGTAGCAACTACGCAACAGCATCAACAGCAGTTACAGTTCCAAGAAGCTTCGCCAGATCAAGTAAGTATACTGACATCATTTTTACAGAGTTGTATGAAGATATTAAGAAATCATAATTCTTTGACTGAGTTAAAGAAAGTTATCGCGTCTTGCAAACCTCACTGAAGCTCTGATAGAGGAAAAACTATTAATAGAGTTAGAAAGACTGGAAGAGAAATGAGATTGCATGCTCAGATAGGAGATTATGACATGACTGATATCATTTTAGACCTCGGATTAGAAGTGAATGTCCTAACTAAGTAGACATGGGAACAAATGGAAAAACCTACGCTTGAATGGTCCCCTATACAATTGAGATTATCCAATCAGCAGAAGATTGTGCCCTTGGGAAGATTCCCTAGTGTACGAGTGGATATTGATGGAGTCAGTACCATAGCAGATTTTGAAGTCATTGAAATAATTGATGATAGCAACCCCTTTCCAGCATTTCTAGGAATTGAATGGGCAGTAGACAATTATGCAGTAATCAACCTTAAGAATAGACAGATGAATTTTGAAGGAAAAGGCTTGAGATTCATAGTATCGTTGGACCCTTCTCAAGGAGAAATGTATACAGAGCTAGTCAGAGATGAAGATCAAGATGTTTTGGATCATATTTACAACATCACAGCTAAAGAAGAAGATTATGTTAACCCTACTACTGAAGGTATAATGGATTGGCAGTGTGACAGTTCTTCCATGACTGATTCAGATGAAGGCCTAGAGAATTGGTAGAATAGATTTTATGAGCTACATGGACATCGATGTGCAAGAATTGCCAAGTCTCTCAGATGGGTTGGCTCACAAATAATAGTCTTACCTACTTTTTATGGCTTGATAGAACCAGAAGATTTTATTGTACAATTCTCAGAGCAATTACCAGGTTCACAGAAAATGGAGACTCTAGATTCAGTATTCAGAGCCGCACCTGCCATATGGTGGAATGGTCATAAAAAGTATATTCGTAGTTGGAGAGCTTGTCAAAATTTTCTTTGGATGAGATTCATGGATCAAACTCAGGAGGTACAAAGTAGATTTAATGGTAAGACTAGCCCTCAGGAACATTTGGAGCAGTTTTATGAAGCATGGAAGCATGTACCTTGTGAAGAATGCGTACATAGGTTTGTACACACTCTAGAACCTATAGCAAAGAACTAGTATGTGGAGGTGGAGCTTCACCATGGTACTGTAAGTTAGGTTAGCCTTGTTGATAGTTTTGTGCTCACATTTTCTATTAATGAGGTTTTCCCTGCTTTGGACGCAGCTATTAGGGCGATCCATACTAAGGTGTTTGATGATAAAGAAATAGCTGAGTACCAACCTAATTGGAATGAACAAGAAGCTAATGCGGTAGAATGCTATAACCTCGCCATTGAAAAAGATGATGACCCTCGTAACATTAATATTCCTGAGTTAGAAGGACATTGCGAAGTACATGGACTAGCAGTCGAATCACTTGAAGTAACTCAGCCCTTGAAAACAAGGAAAGTAAACATTGGATCAAAAGAAATGCCTAAGTACGCTACCATTGGACATTATTGGGACGAAGAAATGGTGAGCAAAGTGACTGAACTTCTCCATGAGTATCAGGACTTATTTCCGACAAAGTTCTCATAAATGAAAGGTATCCTTGGTGATATAGGAGTGATAAAAATCCCTTTGAAAGCTGATGTAAAGCCTGTCAAGCAACGCCCTTATAGGCTGAATCCTAGGTATAAAGAAAAAGTCAGGATGGAGCTAGATAAGATGCTCGCTGCAGGAATCATTGAGCCTGTCGACCAATCCAAATGGGTTAGCCCTATGGTGGTACAAGAAAAGAAGACCAAGAAATCAGAATCTGTGTTGATCTGAGGAAGCTGAATGATGCCTGTTTACATGATCATTTCCCTACTCCCTTTATAGATGAGGTTTTAGACAATGTCGGAGGTCAAGAAGTGTATTCTTTCACTGATGGATTTTCAAGTTACCATTAGATCAGAATCGCTCCAGAGGATTGACATAAAACAACCTTCGCTACAGAAATGGGATCTTTTCAGTATACTGTTATGCCCTTTGGATTGAAGAATGCACCTTAGTATGTTTTCCAGAGTAGTCATATCTGCATTTAAGGAATTTATTCATAAGTTCTTGGAATTTTACTTTGATGATTGGACTATCTTTGGTTTATTGAAAGATCATATAGCCAGTTTAAGGCTTATGCTGGACAAGTGTAGACAACATCAGATTTCATTGAACCTGAATAAGTGTATCTTTTGTGCACCCTTTGGAATTCTGCTAGGTCACATTGTATGCAAGCAGGGATTGATGGTGGATCCTGTGAAGATAGCCATTATTGTGAACTTGCCACCTCTGAAGTCTGTTAAGCAACTTCGCACTATGCTTGGTCATACTGGATAATACAGGAAATTCATTAAAGGATATGCTCATATTATAGCCCCTATGGAAAATAAATTGAAGAAAGATATTAAGTTTGAATGGACACATGAATGTCAGGAAATCTTGGATATTTTGAAAGAAAAGATGGTAACTGTCCCTATCTTAGTATTCCCTGACTGGAGTAAGGAGTTTCATGTTCATGTCGATGTATCTTCCATTGCTTTAGGTGCAGTATTGGCTCAGTCAAGTGAAGGTAATATTGATCACCCTATTGCTTTTGCAAGTAGAAAATTTCCCACAGCAGAAAAGAATTATACTACGACAGAACGAGAAGGTCTAGCTATGGTTTATGATTTGCAGAAATTTCGACATTATTCGTTAGGATCTCATTTCAAGATGTTCACTGACCATTCTGCTTTAAATTATTTGGTTAACAAGCCTGTGTTAGGTGGAAGGATATGTAGATGGCTGATTCTGTTTCAGGAGTATGACTTTGAGATCATAGTTAAGCCGGGAAGACTTAACCTGGGGCCTGACCACTTGTCGAGGCTCGAGTCAGGAGAAGAGCCCACTAGTTTGGACGAAGGTCTTCCTGATGCCCAGTTGTTTTCCATCCAAATGGTTGATGACTATTTTCAGGATATTCTTCAGTACTTGTCTACAGGTTTTGTACCCTCTGAGATGACAACACAGCAGAGGAAGTAGCTGGTGGTTAGAGAAGTTGACTTTACCTTGATAGAAGGACAGCTATATAAGATGGGACTAGATGAAATACTGTGCAGATGTGTCCTAGAGCATGAAAAGTCATTGATTTTGGCTGAGGCACATTCTAGAGCAGCAGGAGGTCATTATGCAGGAAAATCTACGGCACAGAAGATTCTGACAGCCGGATTATGGTGGCCTACGATTCATAAGGATGCAAGAGAGTATTGCCACAGCTGTGATATCTGCCAGAGGATAGGAAAACCATCCAGGAGGGATGAGTGGCCTCTAGTTCCATAGGTAACTTTACAAGCATTTGACAAGTGGGCTACTGATTTTGTTGGACCAATCAATCCCCCTGCAAATAAATCTGGAGCAAGATACATTATTACAGCAACTGATTACCTTACTCGTTGGGCTGAAACTCAACCAGTCAAGGACTGTAGCGCTGCTACAGCTACGAAGTTCATATTTTATAATATATTGTCGAGGTTTGGATGTCCTAGAATTCTTATGAGTGATCAAGGATAACATTTTCTGAATAAGACTATTGAACCATTGATCGAATAATTTCAATTATATCATTAGAAGAGTACTGCCTACCATCCTCAAGCAAATGGAACTGTCGAAGCCTTTAACAAGATCCTAGAGCACGCTCTGACGAAGGTTTGCAATGTTAACAGAAATGATTGGGATCTTAAAATTCCAGCAGTATGATGGGCTTATAGAACCACATGCAAGAAGTTGACAGGACATACACCTTTAAGGCTGGTCTATGGACAAGAAGCAGTTATGCCCATGGAGTACACTGTTCCTAGCCTCAGAATATCTACCTTCACAGAGATGGATGATCCAGCTATGTTGAATGAAAGGCTGGCGAAGATACTGGAACTAGAAGAAGACAAGTTCATTGCAGGGTTCCAGCAGTAAGTACACAAATCTAGAGAAGAAGCATGGCATGATAGACACATTAAGAAGAAGCATTTCTAGAATGGTGATCTTGTGCTCTTGTATGACATTAAATTCATGAAGTTCCTAGGTAAGTTCAAGACACATTGGAAAGGACCATACATAGTTCAGAAAGTTACTGATGGTGGTGCAGTTCAGTTAGCTAAATTGAATGGAGAAATATTTCCCTCCATGGTGAATGGAAGTAGATTAAAGAAGTACAGGGACAAGCCTGTACCCCCTGATAAGAAGTGATACCAAGAAGAAGAGTCTAAGTACCAAGAACAGTTGAAATTGGGTACTAGACTATAATGAAGCTGTTCTCAGAGAGCTTCAGCAGATTTTTGAAAAATTTACGAAGTGTCGAAGGTTGTTGAAGGAATTTTGTCATCGGTCAAAGTTTGAAGTCTTGTGTCAAAGGTCCTTATTGTGGCGAACCTGAAGTTAGTGGTTGTGCTGAAGAAGAAAGGTGTGTCGAAGCTTAAAATGCGACCGTTGGAAAAGCATCAGATTTGGCAGCGCCGGTACGTTAACTGCATTAACTACCTGTAATGATGAGATTTTGGGGAATCTAGCGTCGTTTGGACAAGATATACAACCACTCTGTCATATTTGGTGTCTTTAATGCACAGTTATGGCATATTTGGCTATTGGATTCTATGAGAAGACACCCAGACCTGCGAATTTTGCATTACGCATTTTCTTGAGTTGAGCCCATGTCAGCTGATCGTGAAGTCTAGGAATTGTTGAGAGAATTTAGACAGAGGGGTCTGCAGAACCTTATGAAAAATCCACCTGCATCTGCACCTTGCGAAGAGACTCCCCCAGCGCTGAATCAGCCAATGCAGACATGATCCACTAGAAATAAATTTAAGGAAGAAGTTCGTTCTAAGTGGAACGAGGAAAGACACAAGCCATTAGGAAAGACACCGGAGGATCCCGAGATGAATCCCTTTGGTTCAGCAGAGCTCCCACCTAAAGGGATTGAAGACTTCGGTGAGGATGAGAACGTTGCATCCCAGTGTCTACCATATCTTCTGCCTGTTCGACCAGGAATCTAGCCACCTAGACGAACAGCCAAGTTCACGTTACACACCCCTTCACTACCATAGGGTGTGTAGTTGGTCGAAACAATGATAGGAAAATTAGACCAGATGAAGTACACAGACCATGATACGAATGATCGTGGGAAGTTTCCGCAGTTCACACCAGGGAAATACTTGCACTCTTTCCATTATCCGGAGGCCGAAACGATGCTACTTGAAATGAAACAGTGGGTTGTTCGCTTGGAGCAAGCTGGCTTATTGAAGATGCTAAATGTCCCCCACTTCAGTCGCAGCACGTAGGTTACCGTGGTGGTCAAGCAGCTATTAGCATTGGTGCATGATGGGCACCTATGTATAGGAAGCCAAAGAATTTCCATTGATGGAGAGCTCATCCATAGGATTACAGGCTTGCCAAAGGAAGGGCCTGATCCTAGAATTGAATTCGTTGGGAAGCATGAGGATACGAAGCTGGCACAGCACATGAAGGACCGCTTCGACCTGATGAAAGGAAAGTGAGGGTATCAAACCTTGACAATTCAGCACCAAAACATTCACTTCGTCGTAGATCTCCTCACATCCAAATTAATGCGAAAGTGCAGACCGAATGAAGTACCTGCCCCAATCGTCAATATTGCTGCGAACTGTGCTGAAGGCTACAGTTACAAGTGGGAATAATACATTGCTAGGGAATTGCTCGAAGATGTTTGCGATGTGCAGGAGAAAGGTAGACCATTTCATTACTCATGGTTGTTAGTGCTTATTGCACTGGTAGGATGGAGAGAACCTACCGAGGCACAGTTTGTTGATGTGCCTCCAGAGATGCCTAGCGCAGTGAGGTAAACATCTCTTTGGGTTTCATAAGATAAAGCCTTATAGCAGTTGATGAACTACGTGTTCGCCTTCTATGCGCTGAATATTTCCTATGAGATTCTGAAAACATCACGGCTCAGTAATGAGCTATTCTCTCAGTATGCTAAAGTGGCCAACTTCAAGGCTGACATGCACCATGTCTTCATCCAGGCCCGCGCAGATAACATGCATAAATGGTCGAAGTTTCCATATGTGGTGAACTAGGAAGACATTGTCACAGTAGTGAAGCAGTGGCCGACCGAATGGCCGAAGGACGCAGGAACAAGGCCCACCATACCAGTCCCCCCAGTGATAAATGTGGGCGTAGGTCCTAGTCAGCCGCAGCAGAATGACCCACTAGAAGAAAGTGAAGAACAAGATGAGTCACAGCAGAGCGAAGGTGACCAGGGTGGAGATGACGGAGCTGATGAAGAAGAAGAAGAATTGGTCAAAACCATCTCAGACCCCAATCGGCCAGACAAGCGCAAGTCTCCAGGAGCAGAGGAAGTTACTAAGCCTCAGCCTTAAAAGAAAGCTAAGGATTCAAAGGGAAAGAATATCGTTGAAGAGCCCGCTTTGACGGTTGAAGAGTTTGATCAAGATCTGACAAAGTCCTTAGAAGTATTTTCCAACAAATGGTCCGAGTTTGCAGCTACACACCTTGATGCGCTCGCTAGCGTAGCTCAACGAATTATAGAATTCAAGGAGTTAGCAGAAAGATCAGCGACTGGTGTCGCAGCAAGCAGTGCCCCAGTAAGCACGCAGCCAGATACGAGGTAATGGCCGGCCAAAAAAAACAAAGGGCAAGTACCAAGTGCAGCCCTTATAATAACTGACACAGCATCTCGATCGCTGATGAGCATGATAGTTGAGATAGACTACACCAAGTTGTCTATGCCAGAGATGCGTCTTTGTCAGTTGGCAATCATGAATGAGATTCAAGAACGAGACACCTACTCGCACAAGCAGTTAGAAAATATCACAAAGCATAGTGAGAGCCTCGCAGCGCGGTTGGAAGAAGCTGAGCAAAAGAAGAGGGAAGCAGAAAGCAAGCAGGATACACTAGCGCAAGTATTGGATGATGTGTGTCGAAGTCTCCCTGACTTCGACATGCAGGCTGAAGAAGAACTAGAGCAAAGAATCGTCAAGCTGAAAGACTGTGCACAACAGTCTCAAAGCAAGATAGAGAAGCTCAAAGCGGAACATGAGGCTCAGATTGCAGAGCTTCAACTTCGCATCATTCCTGAGAGTCCGCCAGAGGTCAGGGAACATCGTCACAAAGATATTCAGGCCTCAGCAATGAATATCTCATATCTTGTGAGTAGTGCCTCAAAACTGTTAGACGAAAGCGTTGAGGCCTGGGTAAACTTGCAGGACAACCTTGAAGTCAAAAAGTTTCAAGAAACCATCAAGCAGTGATCGACAGAGTTGGACGCAGTGAAAGCATAAATTAAGACATTGCCTCTGATGTAGAAGATGCTTAAGGTGAAGCATAGCAATGAGCTCCATCAAGAAATTGAGGCTTGCAGAAGGAAAGAAACACTGTTGGTGAACTCTGTGCAGCCCCTTATTAACGAGGGCTTGGAGTTGAGTACTGCTGCAGACAACCAACTCAAAATCTTGAAGGAGTATGATGCATTTGCATAGGAAAAGGCCAGTGAAGCATTAGCAGCAACATTGCAGGAGATAGTGGAGAAGGAGCAAGCAACTGAAGATATCATACGCACCCTCAACAAGCAATTTACTATCTTTTCCAACAAGATTCTCCCACCAGAAAAGAAATAGAGTGTCCCAGGACAGGACACTGGTGAGTCTTAGGGGCTTGTTGGGGCTCGGACCTTGAAGGTCCTTAATTTTGGCAATTCCGTGGTTTTGGTGTGAAGCTTGTAAGCGGAGTTGAAGTCCAAAATAGTCTTAGGGGATTCGGGGTTGGGTTGAAGCCCCTATTTTTTTAATGTCCCATGGTTTAAGCCCATGGTTTAAGCCCATGGTATTGTAAAAGTGCACTTGTATAAATAAGCACTTATGTAAAGGAGTCAAGTAGGCTTTTAAGGGCTTTTTTTGTTGTGATGATAATTTGATGCGAAGAAGATAAGGCCTATTTTGGGTTTAAGGTTAAGTCCCAGCTTAGTGCGTGGATGACCTCTGCAGCTGAGTGCGCAGAGGGTTTTGGAAAGAAGGATATGCAGCTGAGTGCGTAGATCAGAACTGTGTGTTTTGTAAATAGTTGAATATAAACACAGTTTTGTGGACGTAGCCCCTACACTGGGGGTGAACCACATATATCTTCTGTTGTGTTGGTTCTTTTATGTTGTTTCTGTTATGTTTTTATGCATTTGATAAGTAGATGAATGATAAAGTAAGATAAATTGTTAAGTATTAACTTCGCTATGAATTCCCAGTTAAGGGTTAAGTAAGAAACTGTCTTTTTATCTATAGTGCGAAGCTATTTCAGTGAATGTCGAAGCTCTGTATTGCATGATTATTATTTGTTAAGGATAAAGGTACAGCAATATCCCTCTTTTCCCTGCAAAAACCTGATTCTGCGGCACCCCATGGTTGTTTTGGGTGAGACTGCAACCTATTCGCAGGTTGTTTCCGAAAGGGCCAACACTGTGGGTCTGTTTGTTGGTGTAAAGATAAAAGTATAAGAACCTAGGTCTGCCCTAAGCGCCAACACCTATGATATTCTGTCAACATGTTGGACTGCCAAGACTCTTCTATTTGCATCCATATTTGGAAGCCACATCAATAGCCCAAAATATCCCATTTTCTCTGGCTTCTCTTGCACAAGAGGATCCTCACCCAGGAGAATCTGGCCAGAAAATGATTCCACGATCCCTCTAGATGTTGCCTTTGTAATGATAATTAGGAAACCATGGACCATATCTTGGACATCTGCCCCTTCACAAGCTCCTTATGGGATCACATTGTAGAGGCCTTTAGAACTACATATAGAGATAGAGGTAATGTCATTGACACTATTCATCAATGGAGGGACTGTATTTTTGAAAGTAACATCCTGAATCATCTCTGAACTCTCATGCTAGGGTCCATTCTCTGGAGCTCGTGGAATGAGAGAAACAATAGAATCTTCAAGGACTCCAAAGCATCACTGCAAAATTTATTGGATGCGATAATAAAAAAAACTTCGGGAAACAATCCATTCCAAAGGCTGGTCGAGTGCAGACCTCCCCACCGCCCAGAATGAGCAAAGCATCTTGGCAGCTTTATGCTTTGGCTCCTAAGTGGTCCTGCCTCCTTGTAGCAAACCCACCATGTAAGTGGCAAGCCCTCTTCATTGGGAGCCTCCTCCTGAGAATGTCTTCAAGATAAATTTCGATGGCACCTCTAAGGGAAACCTAGGCCTGGATGGATTTGGGGGAGCAATCAGATGCCACAAGGGGGCCATCATCCACCTTTTCTATGGTAACATGGGCATCAACTTTAACAATGTTGTGGAACTAGAAGGAATGATTTCTAGTTTAACGATAGTTGACAGGAGAAATCTTCTTCCGGTAATTATGGAAGGAGACTCATCCATCATCCTTTCCTAGGAAGCCAAAATACTCCATGGCACGTCCGTCTCCAAAGTCATGTCCAGATTAAGCCTGGACCATGGTCTCACCTATCTGGCCACCCTCCTACATCATATGCATGCAGTTACCTTCCACCATGTGCATAGGAAATCCAATGCTCTAGCTGAATTCTTAGCTAACTCTAGGGTGAACTCTCCACTCCCTCTAGTGGAAAGCACATTACAAGACATTCTGGACACTCAGATACTCCTCAAAAGAAAACAACTAGCTAGAACTGATCTCTCCCTCTCGGATGTGAGTGACTACTCCACAAATGAGCGACATGCCCTCCCTCTATCCAAGCAATGGATGCGTGGCGATCATCATAGTAACCTTGGCTGTGAAGACACTTTCGAGAACCTTCATTGTCCTCCAAGTGTGGGTGCAGAGTAGATCATCACCTCCGCACCTATGATGTGGGGTGGCGAAGATCTGGTTCAATCCTAGCCTTCAAGGCTTTGCATCGTCATTCATGGCCGGTACTATGGAAGGGAGGTAGAAGGTTTTAAGTGCGATTGTGTGGTATTTGGACATAAGGGTTCATCTCTACTCATATAAGCACACTCCTTGGATTGTTGAGCACCTAAAAATTCATAGTGAGTCCGCCACTTGGGACTGTATCCTGCTAATTAATAATATCTGGAAGAAGAAGTGCATCAGCGTCAGCATGTCATGGCAGCGTGGAACTTCGAGAAGAGACGCCTCAGTCAAAGGAAAAGTTCAGTGAGGTTGTAGTTTTCAGGTGGCAGCGGACTATGAACTACATATCTCTTAAAGGGTTCGCATCCTCGTGGAAGCTTAGGAGAATCACGTTTTAAATTAGAAGCTTGCAACTGGTCAGGATGGTAGCCAAATCAATCACTATTGGCTCATAAAGAACATGCTCTGCAATTTAATGGAGGATATACTTACCAATTGGGCGGATTCCAGAGACAATGTTCAAATGGTGAAGACCAGAATCTCAGAGATCGATGCTCAGCTCATGGAAATGGAAAGCTCATTTGCTTGGAAAGGCAACGCAGGTATCTCAGGCCACAGTGGTCTGAATGGAGGTAGTCATGACGGGGATGGTCCACGCAGCAGTAGTGCTATGGGTGGCTTGGTTCTGCCCAATGGTGGAGGTAGTGGCAGTGCAACTGAGTGCACCATCATGCCTCCTCTTACTCTATCCTTCCCCACCCCCTCAACGGTGGAGTCGTTATTTAAGAATTTGAAGGCGATGGCCGCCCAGCATCCTGCTCCACAGCAGTAATAGCCTCAGATGCCTCCGAAAGTTGCCACCAACTCACCCAATCAGTCGTAAGAGGAAAGATGGGCCTACCCCATAACTGAAGAAATTCCACACATTCCATGTGTCTGATGACCAAGTCGTCCAGGTTTTTTCGTTTTTTCATATTGTTTCAAGTGGTTTTTTATGGACTTTATTATCCATGCCTATGTCTATTTCCAGTCCTATGTCTATGTTAATTTCCTAATCAATGCATGTGTCTATTTCCAGGCCTAAGTCTATGTCTATTTCTAGGTCAATGCATGTGTCTTTTTTCAAGATCTTGTCTTTGTTTCTGTCGATTTACTATTAAATTATGTAACTATGTCTGTATATTGGCCTTGACCTTTACTTTCAAAGTGGAACAGTATCACTTCTGGCTCTCTCAAATGACCATTTTTTGAGAGGTCAAGGTAGTGGCTTCACCACCCACGACCTCCTCTGGTCATGTTGACATCTGTAATTTTTGCCTCTATATTATAATATAATTAAGCAACTTAGAAAAAACAAACAACATTTGATCATGACTGTCATGTCATACATATGGTTTACTCAGTTGAACTAAGTCCAACATATACTAACCAAAATAAAATGCAACATGTCTATATGAAAATATGTCCAGTCAAATTATGGGGCATAACATTTTGATAAACGATTTGCTACTTCACTTTTTTAAAATCTAACATGATATATTCCTCATAGTTTTTTATTACACAGCATGATCATATTTAAGGGCATGGAATATTGTTGAGAATGGAGCTTAGGCACTGGAAATATCTATCAAGTGCCATTGCCTTCAAAAGAAAAATGGCTTATTTTACCATAATAGGATGGCTACACATGATCAAGATTCAAAACCTTTATTCCCTGAATGTGAGATAATTATGTCGTTATGCTTCTTTGGTAAGTACGATACTTTTATCAAGTTAAGTGTAAGAGGAAGATACAAACCTTTGAAGATTAATTAAAAGATTAGTTTATCTTTTTTTTTCCATGTTACTTAATAAAGTATAAGAGAGAAAGGACAAAGGAGCACTTTTATTTGTTTTGTTTTTCTTAATATTGTTAGTTAAATTTATGTCTAGTGGAATTTTATATTTATTTCATTTAGGTATTGAGCTGGTTTTATCCTTTTCTGAGTGTTTAACTTTAATGTAAATTTGATTTTGTGAAATTTATTGATATTGTTTTTTTTTTTTTTTACTAAAACGGTTATAGGCCTTTGGTATTTATCTTCTGGCTAAAAAGCTGCCAGGAGCTTTACAAACAGAAATTCTGATCCTAAAAGTGCTTTAAATCCAGATTACTGGTATAGTGATTGGAACTGTGCCCTTACAAAAGTTCTGGAGTAGTCTAGACATACATAGAAATTCAGATATGTGTAAATAAGAAGATAGCAGCTAATGATTCAGAGTTGAAACAGAACAGATCCAACCTTCTGTTTAAGAAGTTTTGCCATGTTCCTTTGTCCAAGCTTCTACTTTTGTTTCCAGCTCAGTATTCCTATTCCCAATTTCTCCTGAAGCTTCAGCTTGATCTTTCATGCTGGTCCATTAGTCTTCAATATCTCTTCTCTCAGCTCCTTTAGTTCTTTATTCGTTTCTTGCATGCTGGTCCATGAGTTCTTTCATGCTGGTCCATGAGTTCTTCAAATATCTGTTTGGATTCCTTCTTTTGGACTGCTTTCTTCAGGTTGTCCAAGCTCGATTTGAATTTGGAGAAGTCAAGCCTCTATGGAAGATGGTGAGCTTGCTACCATTTCTAATCGATTTCACTCCTTTAGCTTTCCTACTCGTGCTCTTAAGATAACTTAATGAACGTGGAGAATGCCTTTAGCACTGGGAGAGATCTATCTGGTATAGATCTTGATCTTCAAAAGCTGTCAAATCCATTAGCTGATCCCCATGGATTTCCATATATCTGTGGTGCTCTGTTTGCGTTTTTCTGAAGGCTAGCTAATAGAGACACTGGTCCTTGAGATCTTTCATGCTGGTCCATGAGTTCTTCAAGTATCTGTTTGGATTCCTTCTTTTGGACTGCTTTCTTCAGGTTGTCCAAGCTCGATTTGAATTTGGAGAAGTCGAGCCTCTATGGAAGATGGTGAGCTTGCTGCCATTTCTAATCGATTTCACTCCTTTATCTTTCCTACTCGTGCTCTTACGATGGCCCAGCCCCCAGGAGAAGTTTATGACCAATTTCCCGGAATAGTCTAGCAGGATTCCTCCACTTCCTGCCGGCCCGGGATTCCCTTTCGAGGCCCCGTCCACATGGAGAATGTGCTCATTCAAGGCTACTCTCCATTTTATAAACTCATGCTCCTCGAGCCTGATTTCCCACGGCGAGTAGTGTTTTGAGACAGTCTTAGTCCTTGAGAGAAGGGAAGGATCAATCTCTTGAAACCAGCTGTAAACCTATCTGTTAGGGGTGTTTTCATTGGTGATATCTGCGTTGGAGGCTGCCATCTCTCCTGCCAGCACCTTTACGTTATTGGCCACTTGGGCGAGGGTGGCTGTCGTGTCCCTAAATATTCTATTGTTGCGTTCCAGCCACACTTTCCAGCAGAGTATTTTTGGTATCCACATCCAACACATCTTGATAAGCTTCAGATTGGCTAAGGGAAAAGGAGCACATTTAGTCCAGTTGGTGAACAATAAGGCGATGGTGGAGGGAAGAACCAAATTAAGCTGATCAAGGAGAGAGTTCCAGACTTCTAAGGCAAAGGAGCACTTAAGGAACAGATGTGTCGAAGTTTCTTCATGACTGGCGCACAAAGGGCATCTTGAAGGCCCTTCCCAACCTCTTTTGAGAAGAGTGTCCCAGGTAAGAATGCTGTCATGCAGAAGGGACCAGCAGAAAAAGTCTATTTTGGGGAGGGAGGGGTAAAGCCAAAGAGTACTCCAAGCAGCGGGGTCCGGGGCATCCCACGGGATGGCTTTAAAGGCTTAGTAACCAGCAGCGGCAGAATAGAGGCCTGAGGAGGAGCCCCATCCTCTTTTATCCTTCCAAGAAGCCGAAATGGGAGAGAGGCCTTGAAGGGCATTTAAAAGGGAACATGCTTCAGCTTTGAGGGCATGCGCTACATCCCCCAGTTCCCAGCCGAACCATGAGTTGTCCTTGCCCCAGCTAGATAAGTCCCAAAGGGTAGTTTTTTGGTTTGAATGGAGCCATATTTTGATATTCTCCAAACCCCCCATTACACTCAGAGGGGGCTACCCAAGTATGGAGTCTTCCCAGAATTTTATTCTTGTTCCATTGCCCGGAATCCAGGTGAGTAAGGAGGTGAACTTTTCGAGGGAGCTGAGGCAGAGGGAGAAAATAGGGGATCCTTTTCGAGTCCTGGGAGGGCGGTCCAGGCACCGCTCTTTATGGCCTCTGAAATATTTAGTTCGAAGAGCTTTTGAGCTCCAAGATTGTTTGCCTCTTATCATTTTCCATAGGAGCTTTCCTCCCATGGCCAAATTCTGAGTGGCCATATCCCGAATTTGCAGCCCCCCTTCCTGTTTTGGAGCTTTGACCTTGTTCCAGCTGACAAGATGCATTTTTCTTTCGTTGTTTCTTCCACCTTCCCAAAGAAATTTTTTCAGAAGGTTGTCAATTTCCTTCACAATTCCTCTAGGGGCTAAAAGAATCGAGGCCTGATATACTGGAAGAGCGGTCAGCACCGAGTTTATTAATATTATTTTGCCTTCTTTGTTTAGCCAAGGAGCCCCCCAAGCCAATATTTTTGCTTTCAGCTTGTCCACCAGGGGCATCC
The DNA here is from genome assembly GCA_001517045.1 of Pseudotsuga menziesii. Classification (NCBI taxonomy): domain Eukaryota; kingdom Viridiplantae; phylum Streptophyta; class Pinopsida; order Pinales; family Pinaceae; genus Pseudotsuga; species Pseudotsuga menziesii. The sequence goes on along the minus strand of LPNX011224231.1, from coordinate 122,498 downwards.
AAATGTTCTTTTTGGGGGCTGCTTTCACTAACGGGATTCCGAGGTATTTTATGGAGTCCCATGATGTTGTTCCTTCCATTTCCAGTGCTGTAGAGATCTCAATCATTTCTATGGGAGGGCAATTCTAGCCAAAGATTTTGCTTTTCCTCAGGCTGATTTCACTTCCTGAGGCTTCCTTATAAGCGTCCAGCTCCCTTTTGAAGGATCTTGCTGTGGATAGATTAGCCTGGCCCAGGAGGAGGGTATCGTCTGCAAATTGGGCATGATTAATTCTCTTTACTATGGCTGAAATTGAGAGCCCTATCAGAGGTCGCTGCTGGATGTTCTTGTCTAACTGGAAGCTTAAGACTGAGGCTTGAATGCCATATAGTAAGGGGGATAGAGGGAAGCCCTGCCTTAGTCCCCTAGAGGCTTGGAAGAATTTTTCCGGCCTCCCATTTACTAATGGGGCTATCCAGGGTCCCGAAATGCAAGCACTTATCCAGGTTATTATATGTGGATGAAAGCCCATTTTGATCATGAAAGCGAAGAGAAATTTTAGACTAACTTTATCAAAGGCGTTTGCAAGGTCCAGTTTGACTAACATACCTTTTTCCTTCCTTTGGTTGCTTGAATGTATGGCCTCTTGAACGAGAATTATGTTGTCCTGAATTTGTCTGTTCTGGATGAAGCCGCCTTGGTTTTCCGGGATGATCCTGGGCAGGATGTTTTTGAGTCTGTTGGCTATGACTTTAGTGATTATTTTATACCCTGTATTGCACAGCGAGATGGGCCTATATCTGGAGAAGTCATGCGCCCCTTTCTCTTTGGGGATTAAAGCCAAGAAGGAGGAGTTTGTCCTCCNGGGCCTATATCTGGAGAAGTCATGCGCCCCTTTCTCTTTGGGGATTAAAGCCAAGAAGGAGGAGTTTGTACTCCCGCCGATTTTTCTGCAATTTTGAGATTTCCGGACCATTTTTTCCACATCCTTATGAATGATATTCCAACAGGTTATGTAGAAGCTGGCCGAGAACCCATCAGGCCCTGGCGCTTTGTCGGGGTTCATTCCACTGAGAGCTTGGTAAATTTCCTCAGCTGTAATTGGAGCAATCATCATTTTGTTTTCTTCTTCTTTGATCAGCGTAGGGATCACATTCAGGGGGTAGCGATCCATGCTTGGAGGGATGTTTGAATTTTCTGTGAAGAGTTCTTTGTAAAAGGAATGGGCTGCATTCTTGATTTCTTCCAATTTAATGAAATTTTGACCCTGGTGATGAATTTCTCTGATGGTGTTGTAATTCTTTCTGGCTTCTGCATGTTTGTGGAAGAAAGAGGTATTTCTGTCTCCATCTTTAAGCCAATGGCAGCGATCCTTTATTCTCCAGTAATTTTCTTCTTTCCTCAGCGCCTTGTACAGTGCTTTTTGCAGCTCGTTTTCTGTGGCGAGCATCTCCAGCGTGATAGTGGCGTCTTCCATCATCAATTGGTGATTTCCTAAATCGCTCTGTGCTTTTCTCCTTTCAGCGATTGGGGATGGTTGTATTTTGGCCCATCGTTTTAGTGCATCTTTAAGCCGTCTCAATTTTTCTTCCCATATATAGAACGGAGAACCAGTGACAGGCTTTTTCCAAGTTTCCATGACTACATTGTTGAATCCTTCCATGGATACCCATAAGGGACTGAAACGGAAGGGGATGGGACCCAAATTATCTCCCTGGGTCAGAGAGAGGGAGATCGGCTTATGATCTGAAGTGCAGGACTGGAGAATTTCAGAATTTGCGAAGAGCCCTAAAATCAGGAAGGATGAGTGAACAAGGAAGCGGTCCAGGCGAGCAGCTATGTGGCCTGGTCCCACTCTTTTGTTGGTCCAAGTGAATTTTCCTTTGCTGGGCTTGATGTCCTCCAGTCCCCAGTCCATCATGGTGTCTTCAACCCACTCCCGGGCCGGATCTCTAACCGGGGAACCTCCTTTTTTCTCTGAGAGAGCGAGAGTAACGTTCAAATCTCCTGCAAGAACAAGGTTGTTATGTTGGTTGGCGGAAAGGAAGGAGTTCAACGTTTCCCAACAATCTTTTTTTTCAGAGAGAAGGACCGGGGCATAGATGTTGAAGAGGCTGATCTGGAGCCCCGAGTCTCTATGCAGAAATTTTGTGAATAGCCAGTGTGTGTTGCTGAATTCTTCTATCAGATCTAGCTTGCTGGAGTCCCAGAAGGTGGCCAGACCTCCTGAGGCTCCCCTAGCGCTTACTGCTCTTCCGTCACCTTTTTTCCAGAATTTTTTCCTAGCCTGGATGGTCTCAGGCTCCTTCATCTTCATCTCCTGGATCAGAAGTATCTCTGGGGAGTTCATTTTGACGATATCTTTGATTGCTTCTTCTTTCGGTTTACTTCCTAGTCCTCTGCAATTCCAGGAGAGAAACTGCATTAGAGTTAAAAGAGGGGTGGGGTGGCTCCTTTCGGAGCCCTGCCTTTCTTAGAAGATCTGGTTTCTATCATGTCCGGGATGGTATGCTGGACCCCTGCTCTGACATCCCTGTAAGATTTCTCCTCCCTTTTTTTCCGATCTGGCTTCCTTCCTCTTGGATTCTTTTCAGGGGATCTAATTGAGCTGCTGGTCCCTGTGGCCCCCTCATCTGAGTCAGCTCCTGGATCTGAGCATCCTGGATATGAGCCTATGCTGATGTGCTCATCATTTGATTTCAGAGATTCTTTCGCTGGAGAGTTGTGCTTATCCTTCGCCGGTTCTTCTGGGGGGGGCGTAGGTTGCGAGGCTATCTCAATGGTTTCCTTCGTTGGTTCCTTTGAGGTTGATTCGACTTCTTTCATTGGCTTTGGGTTTACATGAGGCTGATCTTTCCCTTGGGTGCTTCTAGGATCTTTTGTTTTTGGTCCCGCTTTGCTTTTCTTGACCTTCTGCCATCCCTCAGCTTCATCCTTCTCTAGGGTTTGGATCTTTGGACAGTTCCGCTGGAAGTGCCCGTGTTCTTGACAGGCTCTGCATTTGAAGGGGATGTGTTCGTAGTCTACTTTCTGGTAATGATTCCAGGTGCCCACCGTCAGTTTCACTGCTTCCGGTAGGCCTGCCTCTAGGTCAACTTCTACACATATCCTTGCACAGTTGTAGATTGACTTATTGGCTGCCTTGTCCACGAACTTTCAGATGCCATTTCCTATCATTTGCAGAGATTCGTAATTCCAACAGTGTACCGACAGGTTGGGGAGCCTGACCCATACCGGCACTTCCTTGGGTAGATCTATCGTGGGATCGAAATCCGGCGTCCAGCGGTTCAGATACAGACCCTGGTTTCCCATGAAGTATGGGCCGTTTTTGAATATGAGGTCCTTGTCCTCCTTGTTTATGAATTCGAAAAGGAAGTAGTCGCTGCTCAGGGGGTAGCAGGTGACTCCTTGCTTGAGATGGGGCTTCCAGTTCCTCTGGATCCAATCATCAGTGGTTTTTGCTGAGGGCCAAAGCCCCATGAACTGACCGACCAGGCCTCTTTCGGACAGGGCGAGAGCAATTTTTACCGATGTTGTCTCTGGCAATGCTATTTCCGGGATTTCCTCCAGTTTTTTTATGAATTTCGGCACAGTGATCGGAGATTTCCTCTTTCCACCGCTGGCTACCAACCTCCTGAAGGCGTCCAGCTCTGCAGAAGGGGGGGGAGAGGGATCCCCGCCCCCTGGGGCGGCCATTGCAGCTGCCTGGAAGCCCTGTTTCCTCAATGTGCGCGCCCAGCCTGGCGTCCTCCTCAAGCGCAGAGCCCTAGCGCAGTTTTAAAATCAAGTGAAATTTATTGATATTGTTAATATAGTGATTTTTTTTATTGTTTTGCAATCAATATATTTGAATGTTTTCAAGGATTTTATTTTTTTCAAGGATTTGCAACACATTGTTTTATATATTTTTAATGGTAATAGTTTTTAAATATGTATAATTTAGAGGCAATAACTATTAAATTATTATTGCTAGCTCTTAGTTAAAGTTCAACGGTCAAAACGTGTGAAACTCATATAACTTGTTATTTGTTAGTGGTTTCTCCTCTAGCTTAAACTTTAAAGTAAAGGTAGATAGGAATGGTTATAGATTCTATGTGTTGAGGATGATATATTTTCAAAATGAATATACAAAATTAAATAGACTTACATTTTTTAGCTAATGTTACCATGTGGTATTTAGAAAGTGTTGTACTATATCAAAAGTGTTGAAATTTAATGTTTATTGCCATGTAGTGTTGAAAACAACTTTATCTTCACATCACACAAATTATTATATAGTGTGAAGTGTGAACTTGTTGAAATTTAACATTTATTTTAGTTTATCTAACATTAATCAAGGTGATACATCATTTGAATATAAATATACAAAAATATTATCATATTCGTTTAGTTAGTTTTGGTTGGACTTTATTTATGTTCTTTCACATTTTAATTAAGTTTAATCAAAACCTTCTTCTTTGAAAAAAGTAACCAAAACAAATTATTTTTTCAATCAGAAATAATAAGTATTCATAAAATTATTATTAATATTTCTCAATCCAAATTCAATGGTCTAAACATGTCCATTCCTCCTCCACAATAAAATTTACATTTTAACACGTAACTTTTTCTACACATAATGAAAAATTCTTGAAAGACCATTAATATTTAACGTCAAATTATTTTATAAAATAATTTAAAGTTTAGTGTTACTTTTTTTCAAAACAAAATATTACCTGTCAGAATTGTAAAACACTTTAAGGCTGGTTTTCAGTTTACCGAGATATTGCAATTCACATGGAAGTATTTTTCCTTAGGTTCTTTTGTCAATTATGCATCTATTGTAGGATAAAATATTGCTCTTCAATTTAATTTTTAATTTTTCCTTCAGAATTTCATTACACCTTATGGGAAAATTGCTAGTTATTAAGGTAATGTATAATGAACTTGATTATTGATGTTGCAATAGCGACTACCAAATTGAAGAAAAATCACAGAAACTAAACATCGTTGCAGGGATCAAAGCTCGGTCAATCACACGACAAGCAGGAAGACTCACCAAGCGTATAACTGTGTGTGCATTTCCGAATAATATTTACAGTTAAAAGATGTAACCTTGACCATCAATAAGGAAACGAGTGATGGGAGATGGACAACCCAATATGAATAAAGTGTAGATAGAACAAAGGTGCGAAAATAAATACTGCACCACCCGGGAACTGAACCAGGGTATGTACTGTGGTAGTACTATTCTTGTACCAGACCACTCGTGCTTAGATGACGAAAGGGCCTCATGTTGTACTGTACTTTTTTTTATTTTAGGTTTATGCACTTTGTTTACCACTTTTATTTTAACTTTTAAATATTTATATAATATTTTTTTTTAAATTTTAATATATTAATTTCTACCTTAATATTATTAACAAATTAATTAAGTTAACTTTATCTTTTTATATTAATATTAATAAGAAATATCACTGACATGAGTCTCCCTCCATCGTGAGGTGCACTTATTAATGCCCACACGAGCGAACATATATAATCCTTCCCTCCCAGGCTCCCAAACCACGTAAGGCAATATGCATTGGAGGGTTGGAAATAATTACAGTTGTTTATGGTGCATCTATGATCTCTTGTTGGACAAACATAAGCCCGTATTTATCCTTGATGGTTTTGACTTTATCCATGGGATCTCAACTCTCCACTACCTCGGACTCGGTACTTTGGTTCAGAGCCCATGTTTGGGGCTTCATCATCACAATGTTTGACACTCTAACCTTGGACCAACAGGTCAAGAAAGGAAGGCATAAAATAGAGTAAAAATTGGTCCAACACCAGCATATGTTTGCAAGTACCTCTTCTATGCCCTTGAACTGTATCATATGCCATACCATGTGTTCTATTCTACGGTTCCAAATGGTGAATATGAAGAAGATGACCTGCAAAACACAGAGCAATCCCAAATTGTCGCACATGCTCAGAGTTCTTGTAGAACAAAGGAAGGAAAAGGTATGCTTCAATGGAATGGTCAATCCACCTGCAGAAGAGCATATTGAACGCATGGAGAACAAAATTGGAAGAAAATGGGATCTTTCAACGCTTGAGGAACTTGCAGAGGACCTGGGGACAAATGGACAATGACCCCTGGAAACCCCATGCCATGGAAACTAGAAGCACAAAGACCTTAGCTCTTCTTTGACAAAACAGGATGCTACTAGGATGTGCCATTACTAATAATATCAATGGTTTAATTAGGGGTGAAAACAATGGCCTCAGTCTCTCGATCAGGATGGAGCATTTGGACAAATGTCCCTAACAACTTATCATAGGCCAACAGGAAACAAATGTGTAGCTCAACGCCCTATATCTCGAGCACATCGATAAGGTCTTTCAACATAACATTCCTCCAGCTCACTCTGGGCTCATTTGCTAAAGGAAACCGATCACAGAGTAAACTAGCAAGGAAACTAAGAACGTGGAGGAGCTTGAATCCAAGGTGGCTCCAATAATTACCATCTCGGACGACTCCTAATCATGTCATCTACTATCGCTCCAAGTGGCCTCGGTCTAAGCATGGGAAGTTTGTTTATGCTATGAACTCAATGGATTTCTATTTTTTTGTTCATGAGTCCTAGCTTGTTGGGAATTATGTCGCTTAATCTCAGTATCAGTTCCTTTACAAACAATGGAAAATTTTCTAGCTACAGTTGTAAAACTCTTGTTTTCTTTAGCAGTAAAAGTCAAAACGAGAAGTTAATCTCTGAATTTTGGAGATGTGAGTCGTATGGATTTCCTTATGATAGGCCAATCACCCAAGAAATTGTAATTCTTTTCCCATAATATAATTCTCTTAATATGGTATACTTTCATTTACATTATATTTATATATAGTGTAACCTCATTTCCGTTTGTGTGTACTTGTTTTCCTGTAATTTTTTGGACTAGCCATGTGGTCTTAGAAACAGTGACCCAAGGACATGTAAGTCATAAAAAAACTCAAATATCACACTCGGCCTACGCCACACAAACCCTTAGCATGGTTGGATTTCAAGTTTCTGGTCTGAAATCGGGTCACTATGTAGAACAAGGCCTGTTGAAACCAACCATTCTAGAAAGATTTGGTGTAATCTCATTTCCCTTCAACTCCAATAGTGCAGGTTAAATCATTTTCAACTAACAATTCATACAATTTGTTGGGTCAATTTTTATTTTTTCTAAATAAGTACATAAATAATAATATCTAAATAATCATAATATAGATTAATTGTAGTATCTAAAATAAAAAAATAAATTACACCTTTGGCAAACCAAATTAATAGATACAAAGATTATGGTAATAAATATAATAGTAAAAAAATAATTTGGGGAGGATATATTTAAATATTTAATTAGATTGAAGTTTAAGGAGTTAGTTTAATGCTTTTGTTGTTTCTTAGTTTGTTCTTGACTCACTGGACTAGCATGTGGTATAAGAAACCATTACTTAGGGCCATTAAGCCGTCAAAATCACTCGGGATCGCACCCATCCTAAGTCACACCAACCCTTAGCATGGTTGTATTTTAAGTGTCTCCTCCCAACTATCTTGCAAGGTTCAAAAGCGGGTTGCCAAGCTGAATGAGACTTGTTGAAACTAACCATGACAGCTAGACATGAGTTACTTACTGTTATTGTTAACGGTGTTGGGTGTTTTACTAGTTCCATGGAAAAAAGGATGTTATCTATAAATAAGAGAAACATTCCTTGATTTTCTTTGGAAATAAAATTGTTGAGAAAACAATATTAAAATGAATTGCACTTTCGAATCCAAACACTCCAAAAACTTTACTAAAAAAAATCTTCAAAAACTTTGTTAATTAAATATTTAAGATTGAAGTTATATAAAAAAAATGCGACAACTATATTTATACAGCAAGAAAAAGAAACATCTTGTTATCTTTTAAAATAATTAGAATACAATACCTTAAGAATAAACTAGTAATACAAATATATTTTTCTCTGTATATCTAAGAATAAACTAGTAATACAAATATAGTTTTCTCTATGTATAGTGATTATGGGATGGAATATTATCCTCCCTAATCAATATAGGATTTTAGTATAGAACTAGAAATGAATATGATCTTTGATCATAAGTAAATAACTTTGAAGATGATGAAGGAATGGCTTTTTTTATATGGTACTCATGACAAAAACTAAGAAAAATGAGTTAAAATCATAATCCAATCTAAAGAACACAAGGTCACAGAGATATAAGATTTAAAAAAGGTAAGCAAATAGTGATAGACCCTTCTAATATCAAAATATTAAAATTCCAATATTCTCAAAGAGTCGGTCTAAAGTAAGGACACATACAATGTCTAACTCCATGGATGAGGAATATATGTTGACTAGCATTTGCTCCAAATTGTTCAAAGTTCGGTTGATAGAAACACTAATGTAAAAAAATTAACAACATGGAATTTTATATTTGTTTGTTCAACTACATATTGTATGGCTTTCAAGAAAAAAAATAGTATCAATAAAATTGTAAACCATTTTTTTTACAACATTCTTATTTCCATAGTAGAAAACAACAATCTTATTCAAATATTGAAATGAAATGTAAATAGAAACATATGAAAAACACATAGAAACAACATGTTTATCTACTCCTCAAAGCTTACATATAAGCCGTGTCATTAGTAACAAAATTGGCATGAACATGGATACATCTCGGATATAGAAATGAGGTTTTGACATGGTCTCTAGGAGCGGGTAGTTAGAAAGCATAAGAAAAGTTTAGTTTTTTTCTTTTATGTTTTATTAAATAATAATTTAACACTTGTGTTAATTCAATGCATGTATTTATTAACAAATATGGCATATGGAATATAAAATGATTCATCATGAGATGTAAAGTTGCAACAATGTCACATACAAAAGCAAAGCAAGGAATTTGGTCTATAAAAGAGAAAACAAATTGCAAAATCCTAATTGAGTATGGTCCTTTGGGTTAAAAATGGCGTGAAATGATAATTAAAGTGCAGACATGCTTGAAAAAATTGAATAAAATTTTAATTTTTTCAAATATGTTTAATTGAGGGTTTTTCAAACCAATAAAGTTTTTCATATAATCTTTATTTTTTTCTCAGTTCCAAGTAGATACTGTGAAAACCATATGAACTAAATTTCCTAACATGAATTTTATTTTTTAAATTTTTATATGGATTGCCTAACTAAATTGGATAGTATAACATTTCTTCTGATTTCAATTTCATTTTAGGAATCAAAACTACAACAACTACAAAAAAAATACCTTAATAATTCACTTAACAATTCATCCTTGAAACTTTGTATACTATATCTATATATTGATTGTACAAGATACAATTACAAATAACATGGTGTAAAACTGATTTTTAACATAGAAAAAAGAGGTTTAGCCTCACACTTCTAACATGAGAACAATGTTTAATCCCACCCAGCCCACATTTGGCTTTTAACATGATAAAATTTTCCGTGGATCTAGTGTGAACATTTTGATGCCTTTGGAACTTGTTGCATATGTTAATCTATTTGGCATCCACTACAACATGACAATTTTGTTAATATTCAAAAACATTAGATAAAGAAAAATAAATCTTTAGCAAGCATCTTTCTATGTTTTATGAATTGTCATCCAAAAAATTAAGCTAAGTAAAATGTAGAATGCCCATATAAACGAGTATGGCAATTAAGTAAAGCACAAGCACTAAGTGAAGATGTAACTTGTCACAATTACAATATTTTTAACCTATTTTGGCTTATGATGCTTCCACTACTACGCACTTTTCTATTTTTAAAATTATTTGATAATGTCTTTTACCTTCAAAGTTCCACTTTTTGACACAAGTCTTTATTTTGTTGTTTCTTTGAGATTTTGGTTCAAAAGTTCTTAAACCTTCTGTTTGAAATTCCAATTAGTTATGGATTTAGGTATGCATGTCCTCTAGCTAATGCTAATGAGTCGCGAGATTCACAAACAAAATACTTTCAATGTTTTTTTTTATGAACTTGTAACAAATTATAAAGATACAACGATAAAACATTAACATATAATATTAAAAAATAAATGTAAGATAAAGGTGAAGTCTTTTGCTAACTTATTTCCAACAGCCAATGTTGTTCAGACGTTCTTGTTGAATTCCTCACTTCAGTCAAGTAAATGCCAAGATCAATTAAGGTACAGTACACTTTTTTTAATTAAATTTATTTGGTAAGTGTTATTTAAAATCCATCCTAAGTTGAATCGTTTTTTAAATCGTTTTTTAAACTGAAAAAATCCAGAACATGCTATTCTGATTTGAATTGAAGTTCTGAGAGCAAATACATAAAAATTATTATCAAACAGAAAGCATGTAGTCTCTGTAAAATCACCACTGCTATAGCAACAACAGTCATAAAACTAAGACAGGGTCTTAACATAGGGAGACGTATTACAATCTCACAATACATATCAGCAAAAATAAGACAATTTTCTATCCAAAAACATACCATCAAGCCTGTAGTCTCTAGATATTCACCTCTGCTGTAGAAGCCGTAACAAAAAAGCTGTAGAAGCAGTAACAAAAAACAAGACAGTCTTTACAGATGGTGACAAGCAGCCTCGCAATACATACCATCAGAAATCTGAAGATGTCCCATCATAAAAAGTTAAGAGTTCTATCTACAAAACTATATTCAAAAGATCAAAAACTGAAACCATGTTCAATTAAAACACTAAGAGAGATCCTTCATTTCTTTTGATCAAATCGTGGAATTCTTCATGGTAGAGGATGCCCTCGGTACGATCAACAACCCTTTTTGATAGCAGGTCAGCTAACCTATTGAATCATTGAATCTTCTATAGACAGGAGAGAAGGATAAATGAGAGAAGAAAGACATAAGGTCTTTGATCGTATCACACCATGATATAGAATGGCTACTTGTTCATTTGCCCAGTCCACACTTTTTGAATCACCATAGATCTTAAGAGAATATAGTATCATAGACTTGGCAAAAAATAGTAGCCTCCACAGGGTCAATAACTCAGCCCAAGTAGTGGTCCCTATACCACATCCCATCCATAATAAAAACTGCTTCCTCTCAGAAACCTTGATCACCAGCACCATCAAAACAAAAATCAATAAAAACGCCGTTGCCGGGGATCGAACCCGGGTCACCCGCGTGACAGGCGGGAATACTTACCACTATACTACAACGACAGAAGCTGTAAATGGTCTTGGCAAAAAGGTTTCCGTAACAGCTGTAAAATGAATTGAGATTATATTATCTCTATCGTTGAGATTATATAATCTCTCTCCTTCATAGAGCAGTACAAGATTCATTGTACAGTCCTTAGCAAAACTTACAATGATTCTTGTAATGGAGTCTCTCTCTCCTTCATATTCAGAAACAAATCGACTGTGAGTGACAGGATAAGTGTACAACGTAAATGGTAAAATCGCAAAACAATTATATATTTATGATGCAGTCACTCTCTCCTTCATATTCAGAAACAAATCGATAGTGAGGGGCAGGATAAAATCACAAAGAAGATTTGCACCAGCCTGGAATCGAACCCGTGTCTGTACCGTAGCAGAGTACTATTCCACCACCAGAACACTGGTGCTTAGATGGATAACAATATTTTCTTTCAAGTTCTTTATTTCTAGAGATCAAAGTTTTGTTTTTTTTCGGTTTTTTCTTGGTTAAATAAACAACTATTGAGAGCATCATAAAGATGAAAGTTTGAGAACTTTTAAAACTCTAAATTAGCAGAGTATATTTAGATAGTAATATTTGCCAAGGTAATGCAAGTTTGATAATACATGTTTTAAAAGTATATATGCAACGTGACGTATCTATTTGAAGAATGTGATTTCTTTGCAAAAGAACTTATCTTCAATAATAGTAACCTGTTTGAAAATAACTGTTTGATAATGCAGTTTGATAATACCTGTTTGAAAAGTATATATATGAAACGTAACGTATGTATTTGAAGAATGTGGTTTTAAAAGAAATTTGCAAACAAAACTTATTTTCAATAATACTTTCCTAAAGATATTTACAATTATCTTTAACCATAAGATTTTGTTACATAATGTAAAACGTGTATTGAATGGTTGTTTATTTGTTACATAATGTAAAATATCTTTAACCATAAGATTTTGTTACATAATGTAAAATGTGTATTGAATGGTTGTTGTTTATTTGTTACATAATGTAAAATGTGTATTGAGTTGTTGTTGTTCATTTGTTACATAATGTAAAATGTGTATTGAATTGTTGTTGTTCATTGACAAAATTAAAAAGTAATGAGAAAGTTTTTGGTGATTGTTGTTGTTGTTGAATTTAATTTTTGTGGTCATTTTTTTTGTTTGTCTTATGGCTAGATATAGGTTTTATGACATCCATTCCGATACTTTAGTATTACATTTACTCAATGATATTCAACGTGATCTTATTTTTCATTGTTTTGTTTAATAGTTAATGAAATTTATTAGTGATAAGTAATTTCTTAACTATATACTTTTCTTTAAGACAAGTTAGTGGAAACTACTTTATTTTGAATATTCAATGGATAAAAATGTCTCATTAGACTATGGAAGTCACACTTTACCTAAACTTAACCATGAGTGAGGGGTATATATTCCACCAAAATTGTGTAGGACTTGAACCTATCCCCGTCGCTTTTTCACAAGCACAAGCACTTATGTGCAAGTCATTGGAGAGACTTGAGTCCTAGTGCAGGCAATACAATACCCTACTTTCATTAGCCTAACAAGCAATTGTTCACACTAGTAAGAAAATTTACTAAAGATGTGTTGAGCATTCTTCTCTTAACGTAGAGTTATTATTTTTAAAGTCATGTGGAATGACACTTATATCAAGAAATCTAAGGGAAAAAAACCTTTCCTTAGTCTCTAATTCCTACTTTTCCCATGTTTAACAACATAGGTTAGTTCTTAGGAACCCAAACTTTCAAGAGTGGAAATTAATTGAATCATTTGTACCATTGATATGAGAAACAAATTTTTTGAGTATTTAATTTTGAAATTGTTCCAATGATAGGATATGTTAAAGATGACATGAAACAATCCCAATAGTACTTCAATTCAATGACATTGCAAAGGATACTTCATCATGATAATGAGGAAATTACCTCATGACATTATCCTTAAACTTATAATGTGAAAATTTTCTTGTGGAATGATTTTTTGAGTTGTTGCAAGGTGCTTCTAATAAAATCAATCTCTCATTTGTTACTCATACACAAAATTAATTACTTGGACTAAGGGTTTCAATTATGATTAGAGTTTTGACTTGACAAGATTTTTTGAGGTATTTATTATTATTATTATTGATTTCTCAATTCTAGTGTATGAGCGTTTAGCATTTTCCACTTAGTCCCAGTTTCCTTGGAATTTCGTTATTCTCTAGTGGGTTGATATAAAATGTTTTTTCATTTTTTTTTTTATTGTGGGGTGGGATTCTTTTGATGTTATTTTCATAATTTTATTGGCCCCTTCCTTTAAACAACAACAATAAGGTGCAACTTATAGACCTCATAAATATACAAACGATATAGAGGCCTCTGTAGAAATGTGTGTAAGGATGACACGAATCATGAGAAGGACTTAATAATGAGTATGGAGATGGCATCCTTAAAGAAATGAATGGTAACTTCACGATTTCATAGTGGCCATCAGAATGCATTCCAGTTCCACACAAACAGGTATATGGATCAGGTGGTCCTCAATAACCAACTACTTGATAATAAGTCGATACTCAATTGGATTTGGATGAACTGTAAATGCTTTGTGGTATTTATATAGGAACTCATAAGACAGATTCTAAAGAGGTAAAACATCTTGTTGTGTCTCTTCATTAACAACATTAATGACTTAACATCCATTGAAATTCACTGCTTGATGTGTTATTATCATTGCATATTTTGCCCTTTAAGGCAATGCTATTAATGCTCTCTTGGGTCTGATGGCCATTGAATGACTTGTAACTTTTGGTATGTCGGTTCTTATTTGCTGTGTGCATTGACTAAAATTGACATGTTTTCCATATATGTAAGCATGCCATTATATTTTAGTTCATCATTCTTTTATTCATTCTCAATTTGCATATTTGTGATAATTATAAGTTTATGATTTGAAATTTCTTGGTCTAAATTCTTCTACCATGTTAGACATAATAACACACAATAAAGAAGCTTTTTACCCTGGAAACACTTTACAAGGAAAACCAGCAAACAAGAAATCCATTATCCTTGACCAATTCAGCCAAGGCATTGCCAATCCAGCCAACACTGGCCCCACACAAGGAATACAATGGAGTTACTCAAGCCTTTAAGTAGGCTTCATCACATGCTAATACCAGGGGCAAATACCACAGGTTACCCAAAACCATGAGCTCATAAACAACTAATGGCAAACACATTTGACCAAATCAAGGTTATCTCAACCACTCTTTAAGTGAATCAAGATTAACCTAGCATTCCCCCTTTAAACTTGACTTGGGGTAAACACGAACCCACCTTAAAGTTTTAACCTGGTTTTTAGGATTCAGGAATACAACATGCCCCCCTATCACCTAAGTCTATATCTAGACTTTACACCAGTGAATCAATAAACTAGGGGTATGCATTCCTAAATGAATCTTACAACCATATGCCTATTTAGATTGTGATTAAATATAACTCTATAAAAATGATTACAATATAGTGAATCAATTACTTCTTCATCCGCATCTTCCATGTGTCACTGCTTCACATCAATCCATATCATGCATTTCCATCTTTGGCTTAAGCTTCAACCAATGGACTGCATTTACCATGAACCGCACAAGGAACAATAGCATGCTTTTGTAGCTTTTCTGGAGTAGACTTTTCAAGTACCACGCCAAGCAACTGGCATGTAATCTTTCTACCACCATTCGATTGCTACCTCACAACTTGTGCCAAACTTAGCTGTGGTGTAGCAAATTCCTAAGGTGAATGTGTTGTTTGGTTCAAACTTAAATGAGGTTGGTAGTTTTGCACCGTGAGCTCTGAGTTGGCCATGGAGGAAAAAATAGTCTATACACCCCACAATGTGCAGATCCAAACCACATGCTATTGTACGCTGCTGCTCTTGGCACTGCCTTCTTTGCTTCCACCACTATGCCTGCAATGATATGTTTCTCCAACAAGACATTTCATGGCATCTCAAAATCATGAAACTACTCTCATTCCAGCAATAAACCAACAAGAATTCACCTGTCCACAACATTCTCTAGCCCTAGAACCTTAGCCATGCCCATGAGAGAGTCCAAACAAACCTTGCCCGGATACCAGTTGTTAGAAAAAATAATGCACAAAAGAACAAGCACACACGATGAAGAAGATTTTCACCCTAGAAACCCTATACAGGGAAAAACAGCAACCAATAGATCTATTATCCTTGACCAATATGGCCAAGGCCTGGCCAATCCAACCAACACCAGCCACAAACAAGCAGCATAGAATGAGTTACTCAAGCCTTTAAGTAGGCTTCTTCACATGCTAATACCATGGGTTTCCCAAAACCATGGGCCCATAAACCCCCAACCATAAACCCATTTGACCAAATCAAGGTTATCTCCATCACTCTTTAACCAAATCAAGCTTAACCTAACATACCATGCCACATAAAAGATATGATGCAGTCTACTTGTTTGTTAACAATATTGTTCTACAATACTATATGGACAAGTTTGCAAGTTTGAGATTTGAATTTGAGCCTACAAAGGTCTATCTGATTGAACCGAAGAGGAAATCGAGCCAATAACGATCTATACGTGGTCATAAGACCCACTACCTTCAATGTGAGGGGACTCTTCAGAATATCCTCCTCCATTTTTCTTCCTCCCTCTAAATCTAGCTTCTACGAATTTGCCTTTGCTCATTGGCTTCCCATTTTTGGACAAAAATGGGTGAAACAATTGATTTGAAAGGGAAAACAATTATTTGAGAGGGAAAAACAATTGAGAATTTTTTTTATTGCCGGAGTGACAACTATAAATGACCAATTGTTATGTGGTCATTTTTAGTCTAGATATCCCGTGACCAAATTTGGTCATTTATCTTGGTCGTTTTTAGTTGGTTTTTATCCCATGACCAAAAGTGGTCATTTATCTTGGTCTTTTTTAGTTATCTCACTTAAATTTATCAATTTTGGTCATTTATCCCTTCAAAAAAATCGTGGTGACCAAAACTTTTGGTCTCCTGGTCACTAATCTCTCATTTTCCACTAGTGATTTAATTTGTACTGGAAGCTCCTTCATCAATGACATTGCCGTAGATTAGTTTTATATTTTTGCAACTTTTTCTCTTGTGGGAAGATGAAGGAATATGTTAGCAAAGTCAAGTCCAGGGAAGTTCATATTTGCAGGCTCTCTACTGGAAGAGGATGAAAGTGTTGAATATCACCATCTAAAACCATTTTTTCTATATACATCATTATTACTTGATGATGTAAAGTAGCATGTAGTTATGATATGGATCTGAAGAATTTCAACTATGATCTAAAGTAGTAAATATAAAATGCATTAGTTCACTTTGTAGATTTGTTGACAAATGCTATATGCAGGTGAGGTTGACAGACACCATATGCAGGTGAGGTTGTTGGGGCCTTGTCTCAGCCAATCACAACATGCATATCAATGTCAATGGGCATTAGTTCTTCCCAAAATTAGTTGGATTTGAGGGCTTGGGTCTCTTTGAGGTAGCAACTATAAGGGTGGGAATGTACTTCTCATGGAATGGGAAACCAATAAAGAGATGACATGTGTATATTATAGTGTATTTATATTCAAAAGAAAACATGCAAAATAACAAAATTAGTTGTAGAATATACCAATACTTGAATTTTTTCTACTCGTATATGAATACTACATTATTATGAAGTTAGAAATGTCATTAAGAGTAGATTAATTATTAATCATTTATTCTTTTGAGCATCAATCATTTAGAAATTACCAACCTACAAATATTTAAACTATTTATTAGGAAATAAACCATTTAATCATTGAATGAAATAGGTTATTTGTCAACTATTAACATGACCAAGAGTTATGTTTGCAAAATAGGTAGATTACATTAGATCTAAAATGATAATTTTATTAGGAAGAGAGAAAGGCCCAAAACACTAAATTGAGCTAAACTCCATGACATATAAATTAGGGAAAAACATGAAACAACTATTCTAATTTCTACATACTTTTCCTTCCTCTTTGCACCACCATGATTTCCCCATAAAATTCAATTTGATAACGGAGTTGGAGGTGAAGTTGGAGTTAATTATGTAGATGTAATTGATCATGAAACCCTAATTTTGGAGTGTTGGTCAGGGAAACTAGATGGGGTGGTATCACACCACAATCATCATCATCAAAAGGAGCATTCATTAGTTGTTCCAAAACCAATGCTCCATCTCCAAATTTTCTTCCCCTCAATTGTTGTCCCAATTCGTACATGAGTTATATATATTTGACTTGTCACAATAATGGGACAACAATTGCAAGTTATAATGCACATAAACAAGATCTTTAACCGGTTTATCTTCACCTTGTTATTTTTACACTATGGATGAAATTGTGTTTGCTAAAACACCTTTATACTGAAGAAGTGTTCACCACTTGTGAAAGAACATGTGTTGTCAAAACATTATAGCTACGGGTTAGAGTTTCCATGCATTCTCCACCGCTGGAGAAAAAAAAAATTCCCTCAATATTCAATTGCATGGATGATCCCAAATAAATGGTTCTCATTGGTAAAGTTGTTCAGTGGTTTCTTTATTGTATCACAGTCATTAAGGACTAGTTTCTCTAATGCTTGCATTATGCATATAACCAAGATGAACCTCTATGTCCTAGTGTAACTCTCTATCATAGTTTCCTCCACACATTGCAAATCACCTTGGTGATTCATCAAATTATAATAGTTAGAGACCTAGTTCTCTAGAGTTGAAAGGGTTGGTCATAGGAACTATGAAACGATTAACCAAGCTTAATGATGATAACAAGGAAGAATGAAATGAAAGGCGCATGTATTTACAACAAAATATAGGCACTATCACTTGAAGAAAAACACCCCTTGCTTTTTTAGTGGGGCATACATTGATGTGATTATAAAACCAATTTAAGACTCAATATTTTATATCTAATACTAGTGTGGATTCTTTATTCCCTCTGAGGTTTCCATGATTCTATTTTTGATGGTGCACTTATTCCATCCCTCATATCCAATTTGTATTCCATTTTCCCAATGTCAATGGCCTTGACAATTTTACAAAGATAGTGTTGTACATGAAGTCATTTTAACACTTGTCAGTATATCCTATGCATATTTAGTCTATCCCTTGAGGACATGAACATGACATTATTCAGTTGTCATTCCTACACTCATAAAAAACAATGAATAGTATTAGTTAGTTAGAAAGCGATTCTTCATTATTTATATTAGTGGTAAGATATCATTGCTTGTGGTAAGAACATGTGGTTTTATGTTCCCTATGATGACACATGTTCATATAGTGATATACTTATCTTACCGTACTTAAGTCCTTAATGAAACATGAAATATTCTCCCTCGATTCCCGTGGGTTATTTAGGCTAACGATGAGAGCTGACTTCCCCTTCGTCACCCGGTATCATTCTCCACTATGCAGAGTTATGGCGATATTAACTATGCCTCTAATTTTGTGTATCCCTCTTAACTGCGCCTCAAAAACTGCCTAAAAAATAACCTTTAGGGGGGGTATTTGCAAAACCCCCTCAAAAGTCCAACTGATGGTGTAATTTTGGGGGCAATAT
>LPNX011224231.1:32876-102933 GCA_001517045.1 Pseudotsuga menziesii | reverse complement strand
TTTAAAAACCGCCCCCAAATGTCCTGAGAATTGGACTTGGGGGGAGGGGGGGTATTAAGAACTGCCCCCAAAAGTCCAATTCTCAATAATTTTGAGGGGGGTTTTTAAGAAATTCCCCAAAATACCTAAAAGAACTTTGGTGTGTGGGGGGGTAGGGGGGTTAGCAAAACCACCACAAACTAAAATCGCCCCCAAAAGTGTATTTTGTTGTAGTGTTTTTTAATATGATTATGGGTCTACAAAGTATCAAAAACTTAAAATATGTTATCAAATATTACCAAAATTAGGTTGACTATCGAATCTTGCTACTATTGTAAAGTAGGTTGACTATCGAATCTTGCTATTATTGTAAAGTAGGTTGACTTTCAAATCTTTCTAATATTGTTGAAACTATTCAATTCATAATTATTTGACAAACTTATACACCAACAAAATCATAGAAGATAATTATTTCTCCTTTCTTACATTAAGATGCAAAGGTCTAACAAAATTTACCATTGAGTCCCATGACCAAAATAACAAGAGAATGGACATGATAAAATTTAGTGTTCCCCAAGGGTTTCACAGAAACTACCATGCATGCACAAGAAAATATTTGAATCCATGCATTTTTGGGTTTCAACTTTTAGAGACCAACCAAAATAGTGAAAAAAGAAATGAGAATTGACATCTCAAGTTCTTAACGTTATATAAAAAGTTTTGAATTTTGCATGATACTATATCTTTTTTCCTTCAATTCAATTGATTCAGAAGGGATAACTTATTCTGCTTTACCCAATTTATATAAAAACATTGGATAATTAACCTTTACAAGCAAACATTATCAAACAAGAATATATCCAACCCGATCAAGGAATGAATTTGCCAATGCAGGTGAGGACATTAGGTGGCCTAAGTAGTAGTCGACACCCAAAAATACCGAATTCTAGGAAGAAGTTATATTGTTAGCTACTTCTAAACTACTCTTGGAAATAAATAATAACAAATTCATTGGGATTTTGGTAAGCATACAAGAACGATCGAACCAACAGACAATGAAGAAACAAAGAATTGATAGAGATTAAGATATATACATGAAGGAATGACATGAAACACATGTCAAAGAACACAAGTATGCTATTTGGGAAGAAAGAAAGAAAAAAATACTAACAGAGGCTATTCCCGAAGAAAATATGAAGGGAACAAGGATGAATACAAAACCAGAGAATGCACTGCTCAAAACAAAGGACAAAGTAGAAAAGGCACGCCCGACTATAAAAGAAGCAAACCACCTAGACATGCCTCCTTACTCATGGTATAATCAACCAAACCCAATGAAGAGCTCAGTCATGTGGTGGAAAAAACCAACTGGAAGCAGAAGGCAAAGCATCGCGGGTAGTGTATTTTGAGATTAGAAATTGACAAAACCAATGGTGAGCAAAGTGTTTAACAATATTCTTTTTAGTTTTCAATGAAATTCAATATCCAATATTCTTGTTCTTATTTTTGTTCAATTCCACTCACCACCATCAAGAAGTTTGTTTTCCTGTGCAAATTTGACCATTGGGCATGCTCCATACTTAAAATTATGGCTACCCTTCTAAATCATGTGTTTCAACGACTTCTAGAAGCGAGGACTGAGCTCACTTAGGTGTCCGTTTAAATATTTCTTGTGCTTTCTTCTAGAAGTTATTCAATTCGTATTGGTTGTGACGATTTTTAGAAAGTAACGATGAGTGTTGAAGATGTTACGAAGAGGGATAGTTTTTTCATGGAGGCCATTCCCAAGCCGCAGAGGAAGAAGTGGCCATTTAGAAGAGTGTTATTACATACATAGGTGCAAGATTTTCAAGAAGAAATTTTGTCTCAGGTCGGGATTTTTGTGTTCGTATGAGAATTCACGGACTTGTGGCCACTGTTTTCGCTGCTAGCAATAATGGAAAAAATATGGAGCCACAGAGGAAGATATTTTGTGAAACACTTGAGGATATTCGATCTGCCGACATCGAGGATGAGGAGAATTCATAAATTGACTGGTACGAGCATAAATTCATGGGTCACGGGTTCGAGTCTAGGGACGTTAATTTATCTACGTTTCTGAGGGAGGAGTTATTGTCATGAAAAGTAAACCTATATGAGTGGGAGTATTATGAAACTTCAATGACACGCGAAACACCAAACACATGGCACTATTGAATTTGAGAAATAAATAATGAATTGGTCAAACGTGTGGTGAGCATAGAGTGGGCGGAGTGAATTTTAATGGTATTTTGATAACTATTAAAATTTTTAAGATGGATTAAATGGCATTAATGTTAGTGATGTTGAATATAAATTAATAGAATACCTTACATTTATTTTATATAACATATTTTATATCTTTTAATATTGTTAGTAATATGCACATAAGTAGATTAAATCTATTCCTCTTGCTATCCTTGAGACCAAACTTTAACTATTACACTTATTACTATTATTTAAGTTTGTAGGGTAATAGTTTGGGTAATGGAAATGCATGTTTAAGTTCCCCCACTTGGGTTCAATTATTTTCAAGAACATATGGCTTATTGTGGCTTTGCTAAAAGGTTAGGTGCCTTGATGATAGATATGCCCCATGAAGTGTTTTTTGATGTCTTGGCCCTAGGTTGAGTAATACATTTCTGGCTAGGTGCGGTTTGCACATTGTTGTACCTAGCCTAGGTTTTATAGTGGAAATTAGTGACATTTGAACCTAGTTATTTCCTAGCTAGTCCCATCCAATTACTCATTTCCCTAGATCTAAAAAAACATGTATTTTTTTTTAGCATAATGGTCTTTATATAAGATTTGAAACCACCGCCCCGGATGTGGGTGATCATTAGACAGGACAAGAGAGAGGATGACATAGGTGGTGCAGTGGTCTAGCAATGTGTTGCAACTACCTAGTTCACGTGAGAAAGGTGGCAAGCGAATAAGACAGGGCATGGGAGTAATTAAAAGGGATGGAGCCTATGGGGAAAGGACAAGGGAAGTTAGGAGTAGTTGTGGGAATTCATGGTTTCAAGTGATTCATATGGGGTTTGTAATGGTAATGATTATGGGTAGAATCGAGGGTCACCTCGTGGATGGTGATCATAATGTTGAAGCATGGATGGAGGGGATGGAAAACCATAATTTAAAGGAAAGTGGGATTAAACAATGAGGGTATTCACATCCGAGGAAATGTTGGGCTTGTCTTTGCTATCAGTGGGTGGCGGGTTTGTTGTTGTTAATAATAGACGAAGGTTCATCTTGGTGGCGGGTTTGAAAATTCATGAAGGTGATGGCGATGAGTCGTAATGTGAGTGAAGAAAATAACAAGGGGAAGTGTAGGGTGAATAAGGAGTAGATAAGGGTTGCACAAGTAGACTGGTTATATAAGGACTTTTTTTCACATAACATCCCGAAAGAATTTACATCGATGGAAGAAGAGCTGTGGGAAAAATTAGAAAGAGGAAGGATATTGAGGAGTTCTAGGAGTTAGAGCCATCCATTCAAGACCTTGGATCGACTCGGGATAGATGAATGTTGTATGACAAAACCATATCTTTGTTTTGGGTTATGAAAGGGATGTTGGCCCATGTTCTAATGGATAAGGAGGTGAATAATTAAGGGGTCGTTGAGCTTATGAATTATTGGATGGAATAGTATGCTGACTCACATCTAATGCAAAAGAAAGCATATGTCATTTCCAGCCACCTTGGCATTCCATTTATTCCATGTCCAGTGGGTGTTGATGCATGCGTTGAAGGCTCATTGTCTCTGTCTCTCTAGATCAAAGAAATACAAAAAATATCCAAGTGGATGAAAGTGTTATTAGTTCTATTAAAGGTGAATTATCTAAACATACTACTGCTTATTAGACTCAACAAATAATTAATACTTACTTTCATTCAAAATGTGTTGTTGATAAATGTAGGTTATTTTTATATTTGTTAAAATATAGGACTTTTATTGTTGTTAGAAAAAAATTAGGAATCAAGGTAATAGATAATTATATCCTAAGTAGTCATATTTTTAAAATCCTAGTAGATGATTTTAGCACAATTGGTAAGAAAGTTCATTCTAAATATCATAATGCAGCTCAGTGTGAATTGTCACAAGCAATTGTAAACAAGAACACAAGAAATATTCATTTGTTTAAGCCTACATCCAAACTTTTTAAGTTGAATGTCAATAGAATACATACGTATAATATTAGAATATTTTTTTTTGACACAATTGGCCTATCACATTTTTAGGCCTTTATTGGTAGATTTCTATGTCCAGACATGAAACTAATTGATGCAGTTAAGGGGTTGGTGAAGGGTTTTTGGTATTGTAAAACCAATACTTCTTCAAACAAAAAGGATGTATTAAAAATGAAAAGGGGTTCTATAGACCATGAACCACACATTAAGCAACTTATTGACACAACTAAAACAAAAGTATATGACATATTTAAGAACATCACAAAGAATTGAACACAAGAAAAATATATTTTGAAAAGTGAAAGCCTTGGCATGTTCATATAAGCACACTCCTTAACATTTTGTTTTGTATATATCATGTAGAATATGCTTATTATATTGACACTTTTGTATATATTCGTAGGTTTTTGAATTCTAACCATGTGCATGGTTTCTCAATGTTAATACCACCAAATTCATCATGACACGTCATTGATGGGATCATGTGTAATAAGACAAAGGGGAGCATATTATGCAAAGACTTGTTTAGATGGGACATGCTCTAGGAGTGGGAACAAGAATTTAATAAGCCAGAGCATTAATGAGAGTGAAGATCACCATTTTTGGAAAATGATGGTAGACATCAAAATATTCAAATACATTATCTATTACATAGGATTAGTAAAAGAAAGCACAAATATATAGTTGGTGATATCCTAGGTGAGATTGATCTCTAAATTTTAACTTCATTTTTCAGTCAAACTTTTCATGTAAACATAAGTAATGTCAATATCATTTTTTCCACAAGGCACAAGTCAACCATTTCATGAAGTATTTTTTTGAAAGGACATAACAATATGTTCATCATGTCCACTTGCCTAGATGACAAGATGAATATTTAATAATTCATAGAGATACATTTCCTCTTAGTACTGGTGAATTTTTTAACTCAGTAGTACACTTTTAATATCTTGATAATTATTTCCTAATGATTATCATCCCACTTTTATAATTGCATAATTAAATACATAAATTAAATTTGAGCATTCACTTGCAACAAAAATAAAATAAGGATCACTTGAATATTTCCATGCACAAGAAACAAAAGATTTTACCCTTGGAATCCCAATAGGGATAAATCCCAACAACTTTTCTTAGAATAAATCAATCAAATTCAAGTAAAATATCATTCAACAATATGAAACCTATCACAAGAGAGTTTCAAGCTTCTTCATAAGAAAACCCTAGCAAGGGTAGAAAAATATTCTAACACAATAAGAACCCCAAAAATTACTCCTTTGACTTGTAGATATGCTTGGATGAAATTGAAAACTAGGAGAGAGAGAATATGTGTAATGAAAATTGTACAATTGAAGTGTGAGAGAAATTTATCTATATTCTTCTGTGCACTTGAAATTTTCTCAATGGGTCAAACTTGTACACTTTCAATGGGGTCAACTTACTAGTTTTCATCTCCATCTTTTATTTATCATCAACTTGACTTGTCTTCTTGTATTCATTTTATTCTAGGAATTATTCAATGATATATGGGACTTATTGAATGGTTTGTATTCCCATCAGGTATCGACACTATCTCCACACATCACGATGGACTAATAATGGAATGATTCCAAATGTTACCATGTTGCCTCCTCCTAATATTTAGAAGGGTGATCACTATACTAGAGGGACACTCATCATTGAGATCATCTTATTCCTCACTATTAAACTCCATGTGAGACCATCTAGATCTCCTAAAGGATAGCATACTTTTTTTTTATCATACAACATCAGAATTCATTCTCCAATGCTTGTGTGCTATCAAGTCAGGACATTGTGTTGTATCAAGTCCTATATATGTCCTCATGTATTGAGGTGGGATCCCTATACTACGATCTTGTGTTGTATCAAGATTGGAATCTTGTGTTGTATCAATATTGGAGTCTTGTGTTGTATCAATACTAGTTTTGTGTTGTATCAAGACTATGTACTTGTGGTGTGTCAAATCTAGACTTGTGTTGTATCAAGTCAATGATTCTCATAGACGATAACCTATGAGAATGGATCTCCAATTATGGACATGTGCTTGTGTTGTATAAATTCATGTGATTATACTATGTGATCTATTTCTAGTCATGGTATCTGAGTGTTATAAGTCTCCTTTAGGGCTTAGCTACCTGTAGAGTAAATTACTTTTGCATATGCCTATATGGCCCATGGTAATATATATGATCATCAATATGTATGGAATAATTCTTTTGAGTATGATATGATAAGTTGGATACATAATACACATATGGACCATGCATTAATTATTTAAGGATAATGATATAAAAGAATAGGGAACACGAAATTTGAATTTCCCATGCAAATGTAAGAGCGAATCCAATTTATAAAGCTTTAGTAAAATATGAATGCCTCAACCAATGCCTCAGCCAAAGCATCCGTTGAACTATTAATGGATGTGATTGATTAAGTAAAGAAGATCTTAATGTTCATCAATTGACATGCATCATTTAACTAAACATATCCATGCAAAATTTAATAATAGAAATTGTGCATGGATGACACTAAGAGTTAAGCACCGATGACACTTAGCTTGTAAACTAAGTGATCCATGGTCAGTAAAATATTGAGTTCAATTCACATTTACCTAAAATTCATTTCAAGTTAGTTAACACTCATTTCAAGTAAGTAAAAGTTAGTTAAAATTCAGTTCAAGTATTTAACATTCAGTTCAAGTCAATTAGCATTCAATCCAAGTAAGTTAACATTTAGTTCAAGTTAGTTAAAATTCAGTTCAAGTAAGTTGACATTCAGTTTAGGTCAGTTAACATTCAGTTCAATCTAGTTAACATTCAATTCAATCCAGTTAACATTCAGTTCAATCCAGTTAACATTCAGTTCAAGTCAATTCACTTTAAGTTCAAGATAATGAACATCCAGTTAAACCTAATTGAAGAAATGAAGGGAGCTAATGTTTGCATGGAGGCATTTCTAGTTAGCTCCTCCTTGTGAATGCACTATGTGGTGATCTATGTGTGTTTATTGAGACTCCTATGCACTACCTTCTACATGTTAGGGTTTTTGGCTTGTTATTAATATGATAGGCATATGACAAAGTCGACACAGTTGGATAAAAAAAATTTTGCAGGGTTACATTGGATCCCTCTTCTCTACTGCTGAGATGATATATCTTATAGGAGAATATGCTTACATGTTGTAAACCATTATCTACAAATCTATCTATTATACTCAAATATTTGAGGTTTTTCATCATCCGTGTCTAGAGGGTTTTTCGAGGGTATATCTTGTCTCTCATGGTTGATTGGTTTATATGGCTGATTTATGGAGTTGATCTATATGGCTGATTTATGAAGATGATTTATGTGGATGATATATTTGTGATATTTACAAATGGATGATATATTTATGGCATTGACATGTGGCTCATATATTTATATGTGGTTAATTTGTGAGATACATATGTACTAAAATCGACTGATAAAAGTGTTAAAGTTCAAGATTCTCCAATTTTGATCAAACATCAACATGGTTTCAGAGCATGGGGTGTGAGAGATTTTATTTTTGTGCAACAAGCTAATCGTACATATATCTTGAGGATCTGAGAAAAATATTGCAGCCATGACATCGATCTTTGTTCAGTTAGAAGACCACCTTGAAGGTACTTCCAATTTCAACACATGGAAGACAAGGGTGTTGAATATTCTTGAAGAGCATAAAGTTAATGGTTATGTATCCATAGTATAGGAGGAGCCTACCACCAATGAGAGGAGAATGACTTCAAAAATAATAAATCAAAGGCCAAGAATATAATATTTGATTCAGTTAATGATAATATCATGGGCATGATCATTATGTTGAAGACCACAAGGGAGTGTTTTGATACACTCACCAATATTTTCAAGAAGAAGGCCTCAATTCAAGAAGAGGGGCACTTTCAAATCAAGGTTGTGTAAACTAAATAGGAGAATCTTGTCCTCACAGCAATAATGAAGAAACAGAGAAAGAATTTCACTACAAATAAGCTCTTCCATTTAAGTGAATAAACAAGGACTTTGATATTCTCCGCAAGGGTGCAAAGATCAATAGGGAGCCCACACAAATCAATAAAATATAAGTACTATATATTTTTATTTTCTTTTACAAATCATATCTAAATGTTTTTTAATATGTTTCATGATTGGCATGTAGAGATCTATATTCCTAGACTTTGGAATCGTCTTTAACATATACATTGTTTTTTGTCTTTATTGGCATGTTGTATATCTCATGAAGTCCATATTATCAGGCATTATATAGGAATGATATAACACTAAAAAAAACTTATATAGGACTGATATAAAATTATATAAGGATTCATGATTTGTTTCATGATATATAAGATATAGTTTTGCATGATTGTTCATGAGTTATGAACACAAGACTACATAAACCTTGCTGAATACAAAGCTGGAATTTTTATTTGAATATGGGGATGCATTAATATTCCAACGTATTGATATGGGACTAATATAGGACTGATATGGGACTGATATAATACTAATATAAAGCTTAAATGATTATTGCATGGTATTAGTATGATCTGTTAAATTTTCATATGCTTAGCTAAAACATTAGTATTTCATTCCATTTTCATAACAAAAGCATATAAACAGGATCACTGAAAGAAACAGTATCACAAGAACAACAAATATTTATCCTGGGAAAACCCTAAAGGGAAAAACCTAGAAAAAACTTCCTCAATATAGATGCCCCAAAAGATAAAAGATAAAATCAACAAGGAGATCAAAGCTCGATCCTCCTCCTTCTCTAGCTACTTCTCTCTTCTCCACTAAAGCGCTACACAAGTGAGAGTGTATGCTTCAAATGGGGAGTGCCACACCTCTATTTATATTCATCCATTCACTTTATTTATTAATTTTGACATGTAGGCTTGAGTTACACATGTAGGCTCAAGTAACCACACTGGGGTGCAAATGACCCACCTTTACAATTAGAGGGGACTACCTCATGACTCTTATTAGTTCTTTCGATTAGAAGCATCAGGGTACAAATTAATACAAGTGGCTCTCCCGGTAGGACCATTGGGGACCACAAAAATATACATATAGAATATTCTTCGAAGTTACAATATTTCAACACTCTCCCTTAACGAGAAGGGTATTCTACAACACCATCAAAAACAACAATAATAGGAGAGAGAGAGAGAGGACATCATCAACATCATCAGGGTAACACATCTATAAATCATTGGAAGCTTTTCAACATCATGTAGTCTTCATCTTCAATCTTTAGTCTTCGGCAATATCAACACTTTGACAACTTCGATCAGAAACAACTTTGACCATTTTGATCAACGACATCTTTGAACTTTCAATCAACAACAACATCCTTAGCACTTTAACCTTTTGATCAGCAGCAACATCTTTAGCACTTTGACCTTTCAATCAACAACATCATCATCAACATATTTTGAACTTTTGAACAACAACATCATCATCATATTCTGATATTTCGATCAGCAACATCAACAACATCATCGTACTTTGAACTTTTGAATAGAAACATCATCATCATATTCTGATCTTTCAATCATTAGCATCAGCAACATCATCATCATACTTTGAACTTTCAAACAACAACATCATCATCACATTCTGATCTTTCGATCAGTATGTCATCATCACCACACTCTGATCTTTCGATCAGTAATATCATCATCATACTCTGATGATCAATACATGATCATCATCATACTCTGATCTTTCGATCAGTGCCTCATCATCATCATACTCTGATCTTTCGATCAGTACATCATCATCATCGTCATCAACAACCTACAATCTACAATACGAAGACGTAAGACTTCGGATCGCTTTTAGACCTAAGTCCAGGGATGATACAATCCTACCACATTCTTGACATCTAAAGTCACCAGATTGATTATGGGATAATCAGTCCCTATCACTTTAGGACTAGGTCCAAGGATGATGTAATCCTACCGCATTCTCAACAATCGAAGTCACCGGATTGATTATGGGATAATCAGTCCCTATCTCTTTAGGACTAGGTCCAAGGATGATGCAATCCTACCACATTCTCAGGAACCGAAGCCTCTGGATACCTTTCTGAACCGAAGTTCAAGGATGATGCAATCCTGTCGCATTCTCGGGGACTGAAGCCTCTGGATACCTTTCTGAACTGAAGTTCAAGGATGATGCAATCCTGCCACATTCTCAGGGACCGAAGCCTCCAGATACCTTTCTAAATTGAAGTTCAAGGATGATGCAATACTGCAACATTCTCGGGGACTGAATCCTCCAGATACCTTTTTGAACCGAAGTTCAAGGATGATGTAATACTACCACATTATTGGGGACCGAAGCTTGCGGATACCTTTCTGAACCAAAGTTTAAGGATGATGCAATCCCACTACATTCTCAAGGACCGAAGTCACCAAATCTATTATGGACAGATGTCCTAGGATGATACAATTCCTCTTCATTCTCGAGGATCAAGGTCACTGGATCACTTTAGGGAAAGTTCCTAGGGATGATACAATCCCACTGCAACATCACTACTCCCCCTTTCGAGGAAGGTCTTTCTGAAAAACACCAAGCTTGTCTCGAAAGTGTTCAAACTTTACTCAAGATAGAGGCTTCATCAGTACATCAGCAACTTGTTCATCAGTACTCACATAATGGAGCTTTATGGCTCCCTTCTGCATCATATCTCAAATGTAGAAATACCTGATTTCTATGTGCTTCGATCTATCGTGGAATACTGGGTTCTCTATCATCTTTATATAACTTTGATTGTCACATAGAATCACAGTAGTGTCCAACTCTAGGTTTAATAATCCTGACATTAGCTTTTGAATCCATATGGATTCAAAACTAGTACATCAAGCTACTATATATTCTACTTCGCCTATGCTCAGAGCAACACTAGTCTGCTTTCTGCTAAACCATGAAATCATAGCAGATCCCAAACTATAACATCCACCTGATGTGGTTTTTCTATTTGAGATACTTCTATCCCAATCTGCATCTATATAGACATACAATCTATATTCATGGCTGCCATCATAGTATATACCAAATTCTATAGTTCCTTTCAGATATCTCATCACATGTTTTGCAGCTACTAGGTGAACCCGTCTTGGTTGAACAAGATATTGACTCAATGCATTCACAGCAAAAAAAATTGCTGGTCTAGTATTTGTTAAGTACATCAATGACCTAATGATTTGTATGTATTGAGTCATATCCACTAACTTTGATGAGTCATCAACTAATAGCTTCAGGTTGGAGTCCATGGGTGTCGCCATGGATTTGCATTCCAACATATTGAATATTTTCAATATCTCTACCACATACTTTCCTTGGTTGAGAAAGATTCCTTCTGAACTTTTCCATACTTCCAGACCTAGGAAATAATGCATTAACCCAAGGTCTTTCATCTCAAATTCTTCTGCTAGTTTCTTCTTGCTTTCCACAATCTGTTTCTCATTCCCTGTCAAGAATAAGTCATCCACATATAGTAGTAGGGTGATAGGTTCTTCTTCTACAACATTGAGATAAAGGTTAGGATCATATTTACTCTTGGTAAAACCCATGCTTGATAGGAAACTATCTATCCTTTCATACCAAGCTCGTGGAGCTTGTTTAAGGCCATACAAGGCCTTCTTCAACTTGCATACATGAGTACATCTATATTCAACTTCAAATACTTGTGGCTGTTCTATGTATACTTCTTCTTTGATCACACCATTTAGAAAATTTGTTTTCACATCCATCTGGTGTAAGTCCCACTTCATCATGGATGCAAATGTCATGATAGCTCTAATCAAAGTATACCGTGCTACTGGGAAAAAAGTCTCTTCATAGTTAATTCCCTCTTTCTGAGAGAAACCTCTGGCCACAAATCTTGCTTTATACTTCTCGATACTTTCATCAGCTGCATGCTTTATTTTGTATATCCATTTGGAGGATACAATACTCTTTAGTTTTTGTTTGGGAACTATATCCCATACATCATTCTTCATTATTGACTGGTATTCTTCATTCATTGCTTCTTCCCATTCTTTCTTCTGTACCGCTTCTTCATAGTTTGAAGGTTCTTGATCTACAAGATCACACATCAAGGCTACATAGTTGGAAAAAGTCTTAGGTTTCTTTCTTTCCCTTGTGGAGCCTTCAGGAGCTCCATATATTTTATCCTCTCGTATAATTTCTCTTATCCAAGCAGGCTTCCTCTTTCTTGATATCTCCATCATAGGAGGTTCTTGTGGTTCTACCATGTCATGTTCTTCAGGAACTTCATCTTCAGGGAGACATGTAGTTTCTTCATTTATGGGAGGTATCTCTTCTTCATATACTTATTCATGTTGGAACTTCTTGGATCTCTTGAGGGATTCCTCTTCATCGAATGTCACATCTCGACTAATTTCAATGTGATGGAATCCAGGAATGTAAATTATAAATGCTTTGGATACTTCACAATATCCAACAAATATCCCCTTCTTTCTGAAAGGGTCTAACTTGATTCTTTTCTCTTTTGGTATATGGATATATACTGG
This sequence comes from Pseudotsuga menziesii, assembly GCA_001517045.1. Taxonomy (NCBI): domain Eukaryota; kingdom Viridiplantae; phylum Streptophyta; class Pinopsida; order Pinales; family Pinaceae; genus Pseudotsuga; species Pseudotsuga menziesii. The sequence goes on along the minus strand of LPNX011224231.1, from coordinate 90,162 downwards.
ACAACCAAATATTTTTAGGTGAATTACCTCAGGCTTCTTTCCCATGAACATCTCTTCTGGAGTCTTGAATCCAAGAGCACTGTGAGATATTCTATTTTGTACATATACAATAGTTCTTGCTGATTCTTCCCATAGATGCATTGGAAGATCTTGATCATAAATCATTGTCTTCACTGCCTCCATGATGATTTTGTTCTTTATTTCTGCAACCCCATTTTGTTGAGGATTGTAGGGAGTAGTTAGTTCCCTATTTATTCTAGCATCTTTGCAAAAAGCTTCAAACTCTTTTGAGGTATACTCTCCTCCATTTTCTGATTAGAGTATCTTTATTTTCTTGTCTGAAAGATTCTCTATCAAGGCTTTGAACTCCTTGAATTTATCAAACACTTCACTCTTTGCTTTCAAGAAGTATATCCAAGTCTTTCTTAAAGAGTCATCAATAAATTTGATATAATATTCAAAGCCACTTAAGGATGTAGAATACATTGGACCACATACGTCTGAATGAATCAATTCCAACGTACCTTTTGTTTTTTTTTCACTCTTCGAAAATGGATTCTTGATGTTCTTTCCCTTTGCACATCCTTTGCAAATGCCTTCATGCTTGATCTTCATATCTGGTAATCCCGTTACTACTTTGTTCACATGAGGTAGAGCCTTGTAATTAATGTGGGAAATCCTTCTATGGCATAGTTCACTAGGGTCAGTGGACTCATGCACAAAGGTTGTTTCTGAGTGCCCCTTGAGTTTATACAAGCCTCCTTCTTCTTCACCAATGATGATTGCATCTTCAATATTCTTTCCTTTCGGCCACATGAGTACTTAACCATCTATGAAAGCAACTATGAATCCTTTCTTATCTAAAGTTGAGATAGAAAGTAAATTCTTCTTTAGACCAGGTACATATAATACATCTTTCATCTTTAGGGGATCTTGAATCAAGTTTGTAACTTGCTTCACCAAATCCTTTGATCAGATATTGATAGTCATCTCCTAGGGATACTTTCTGAGGAGAGCTATTTTCTTCAAGTTTGGACAATGTTTTCTTTTGTTCCTTCATGTTATTTGAAGCACCACTATCAATAAGCCAAGTGTCTTCTCTAGGTGTTACAGACCCAGAGAGTGCAAAGAATAGTACATACTCTTCTGCATCTTCTTCTCTTGCTTGCTTTCTTGGAGGTCCTTCTTCTTATTCTTCTTCATCTCCATCTTCCACTAGATGAGCATGATATATTTATTTGTTGTTGATCCTCTTCTTATATTCTTTCTTCTTCATAGGACAATTTTGGGCAATGTGTCCTATCTTAACACAATGAAAACATTGAAAACTAGAGTAGTCTTTATCTAGAGAATTTTCCCTTCTTCTTTGGATTCTTTTGGGAGGTTGAGACTCCTTGAAATTTCTTCTCTTGAAGTTAGATTGACTTCTTGTTCTCTTGGTGTGAGTGGCTAGGGTTTGATCATATTCCTTTAGTAAGGATTCTTTGTTTGCTACTCTAGTCTCTTCTTGAATGCAGTCTTCCCATATCACATCAAACATCATGATTTCTTTTTTGGCACACATCATCTGGATGAAGGACTCCCAGGGTCTAGTGAGACCATTGAGAGAAATCATAACCAATTCATATTCATCAAGCTGATCTCCAATAGCTTCTAGTTTCTCTTTGATCTGAGAAACCCTTGTGAAGTAGTCTTGGATGGATTCTCCATGACTCATCTTGGATTCTCTTAGATTCATCTTCTTGTTGATATTTATTCCCTCAAGTATTCTAGAAAGGGCATCATACATTTATTTTGGAGTCTTCTTGGATGACACTTGAGGGATCAAGTGATCCTTGATGGAGTCAACAATGATCCTTTGTGCCCTAATCATATCCATTCTGTGCTTCTCCTTGTCTTCAGCTTCTTCAGGTTCTGAAACTTCTTCTTTGACATACTTATCAAGATCATTCTCTTGGAGAATGAGACCAATCATGTATTTCCATGCTCATAAATTCTCTATTCCTTCTAGCTTGTCCTCAAGCTTAGTGCTTGGGGCAATCTTGTTAGAAAATCACAAAAAATTCAAATTTTTTGAAATGAGAAACTAACCTTACCAGGAGATGCGCTTGAATGAGGTTAGTTAACTGGTGTGCTTCGATTCTGGAGATTTTAACTCTACACCTTCCAAATTAGACTTGTAAGATTCAGCTTCTGTAGTTTTTCTGGTTCAAGAGTTTTCTAGTGCAGCTATCAAACTAGGGTTTGAATTTCCCGGAGACTCACACATCCAAAAACTTTGATTCCAAGCTCAAAAGATGCACTTTGAGAGGGTGCAACTTTCTATGCAAGTAGTTTTTTGAAACTCAATTTTTTTTGAAACCCTAATTTCATCTGGGGAGAGAGAGAGAGCTATTTCACCTTGTAAAAGTTGTCCTATTCAAGCTATCTCTAATCCCATGTTAAATTTTCATATGCTTAGCTTAAACATCAGTATTTCATTCCATTTCCATAACAAAAGCATATAAATAGGATCACTGAAAGAAATAGTATCACAAGAACAACACAGATTTATCCTGGGAAAACCATAAAAGGAAAAACCCAACAAAAGCTTCCTCAATATAGATGCCCCAAAAGATAAAAGATAAAACCAACAAGGAGATCAAAGCCTAATCCTCCTCCTTCTCCAACTACTTCTCTCTTCTCCACTAATGCGCTACACAAGTGAGAGTGTGTGCTTCAAATGAGGAGTGCCACACCTCTATTTATATTCATCCATTCACTTTAATTATTAATTCTGACATGTAGGATCGAGTTAATAATGTAGGATGAAGTAACCACACTGTGGTGCTAATGACCCACCTTTACAACTAGAGGGGTCTACCTCATGACTCTTATTAGTTCTTCCGATTAGAAGCATTGGGGTACAAAGTAATACAAGTGGTTCTCCTGGTAGGACCATCGGGGACCACAAAAACATACATATAGAATATTCTTCAAAGTTACAATATTTCAACATGATCTATGTCAAGACAATCGATTAATACTTGTACATAACGGTGTAAATTATTAGTATATATTCATGTGAATAAAAGTCATGAGTATGAGATGGTTCTAACCATTAGAATATTTTGTCTTGTAGGAAAAATTCATATGACCTAGCCTACAAGTAAATAATGACATGAATATTGAGTCATTCTGATGCTTGATCTTGGAAGATAGAATATTAGGAGGTTGATATGATTCTTAGGAAGAAGACAGGATATAAGCCCTAATTCTATTCAAATAAATGTAAAGACTCCTGAAGGTAATTTATTTATCTTAATTATATTCATACATGTTTTAGATATAAAGGAGTATGAGTCTCCTTTATGGAGGACTAAAATTTATGATTCTGATATCCTAGATGTTGAGAGGGAGAAGCTGGATTTGCTAGCTCCCAGAAAAAACTAGTGGAACTGGTTAAAATAACCTCATGCTATGAAGAAACCATGTATGGTACTCATATTCAGAAGGAATCTATATGTAATAATATTGGATTATTCTTAAGTTTATAGGTGTAATAGTCATTAGATAAGGTTTTCTTCTATTGATAAAATGTTTGGTAGAGTTCTTGAAAGTATTAAAGAACAATGGATTATAAATCCATGATCACACACATAAAGATAAATATGATTCTTCTTCGGATTTGTAGGATCTCATAGATGTTAGATATATCTATACAAATACCAAGATCATTTATATTCTTTACAATCAGTACATAGACATGTACAACAAATCATGTGTTGTGTTACCTACTTGGTACAAGAGTATGTGGATTAAGACATGTCATAGTCAATGAAAGTAAGTTTCACGGATATATGGATTCTAACTAGTATAGTGATCGAGAAAGATTGCATCAAATATGTTTCTAATATAGAGCATATTGTAAATCAGTAAAACTTTACAAATTTCATAGTTAGTTATATCCAAGACATGGTGTAGAAAAGAATTTTGTAACTCTTGTACATATCCATGGATGAGTAGAATTGCCAATATATTCACTAAGACTCTATCTAGAACAAGTTTAGTATAGTATAAAATAATCCTCTAGTTGAAGCGGGAGTATTGATGTAACTTCACATGTAGAAAAAGCTAAAAATCCCCAAACTATTTATCCATGGTACATGAATAAGACATCCAGGGGCTGTGATATTTTGTGGAGAAAATACACGAGTAGAGACATGGTAAGAGTCTTAGAGACTATTAGATACTGAAGAAGAGTTATATTATGGACTATCGGAGAATAATTAAACCTTTTGGAGAGATTAGATAGCCATGTAGTTGTCTATGTGGGGTACTGTGATATGAAATCACTATGAAAGATATCAACAATTGAAGAACATCATAGAGAATGGAAAGTTCACTAAGAAATTATTCATATGGTAGAAGATTCTTGAAGTCAACAAATTTTTAAAATTGAAAGAAAAGATAATAATTTCTTTCTTCATGATAATTACACATTTAATGTGTCATTTATGATGGATATGAAATCCATAGTTTCTAGTTTAGAGAAATTTCATTCTAGATTGGATCCATATGATGCTACTTTGAATAAGTAGCTGGATGGTCTCTTAAAGTACCTAGCATATCTATTGTATTTTATATGCTTGTGGATAATAATATGTTTGAGTACCTTTGAGGTTAATTAGAAAAGGTTCTTTATTGTATTTTGATACATAATAGACCTATTATGTACTTCAGGATTAGCAATGTGTAGTTTCCATATAGTACTGGCTATTAAGGAGTAGTGTAACTTGAGATGCTACCTACTAGGGTGAAAACATTGAATCCTACATTCATTAGGTATCAATAGTCAACCTTTCTGAAAAACCCAATGTGTTATGATAGAACACATTGAGATAACGTTTTACTTCATCGAAGTCATGGTCATGTAGAAATAAAATTTCAATATATAGCTACTGATGAGCAGATTGGAAATTTGTGAATAAGCCACTTTTAGTAACGAAGTTGAGATACTTCCAAGAGAAGTTCTGTATACTATGTGATATATTGTTAATCATTGTCACTGAGTGTTATAAGTCTCCTTTATGGCTTATCTACCCCTAGAGTAAATTACTTTAGCATATGACTATATGGCCTGAGGTACTATATATGATCATCTGTATGTATGGAATAATTCTTCTAAGTATGATATGATAATATGGATAAATAATACACATATGGACTATGCATTAATTATTTAATGATAATGATATAAAAGCATGAAGAAAGAGATAATTGAATTTCCCATGCAAATGTCTGAATGTACTGAAGTTATAAAGCTTTAGTAAAATATGAATGCCTCAATCAATTCCTCAGTCAATGCATCAGTTGAACTATTGATGAATGTAATTGGTTAAGTAAAGAAGAGATTAGTGTTCATCAATCAGAATGCATTAGTTAACTAAAGAGATCCATGCAAAATTTAATAATATAAATTGTTCATGGATAGAATTAAGAGCGAAGCACTGATGGCAGTTATGTTAGCTTGTTAAATAAGTCATCAAAAATTAGTCCAAGTTTAATTTTTGTTCACATTAAGCTAACATTCATTTCAATTAAGTTAAATTCAGTTAACATTCAATTCAAGTAAGTTAAAGTCAGTTAACATTCAGTTCAAATAAGTTAACATTTAGTTCAAGTAGGTTAACATCCAGTTCAATTCAGTTAACCTCTAGTTCAAGTAAGATAATGTTCAGTTCAAGTAAGTTAACATTTAGTTCAAGTCAGTTAACATTTAGTTCAATTAAGTTCACATTTGGTTCAAGACAATGAACATTCATTTAAAGTTAATTAATGAAAGGAAGGGTCTTAATGTTTGCATGGATGGATTTCTAGTTAGATCCTCCTAATGAATGCACTATACTGTGCTCTTAGTTTGTTTACTAAGAATCCTATGAGTTACTTTCTACATGCTAGGGTTTTTTACTTGTTATTTATATGGTAGGAATATGGAAATCTCAACACAGTTGCATACAATTTTTTTTGTAGGGTTAAATTGGATTTATCTTCTCTACCACTGAGGTGATATCTCTTATCAGGGAATATGTTTATGTGTTGTAAATAATTCTCTTCAAATGTATCTATAATACTCAAATAATTGCTAGTTTTTTCATCCTCTAGTGTTTGGAGGGTTTTCCCAAGGTATAACATCTCTCATGGTTGATGGATTTTATCAATTATTTATGAATATGATTTATGTGGCTGATACATTTGTGAGATTTACATGTGGTTTATATATTTATTACATTCACATGTGGCTAATTTATGAGATACATATGTGTTGAAATTGATTGATAATTTTTTTAATTTTCAAGCTTCTCCGACTTTTCTCAAACATAAACACTTGTATTCTTCTTCCCCAACACACGATTGTATGCTGGACAACCAAATATTATCTCTAGATTCACTCTTGCTAATTATTCCTTGGGAGTCTTGTCTCCCAATATCCACTGAGGACACTTGATCTTTCCATAGTTGTCATATTGGATGCATATTCCCATAAGAACACAGGAATATATTTAATAATGGATATTTGTTTCCACTGTTTTTACAATGTACCTATTCTATAACACCTCGAAATTTTTTTCCAAAAGTGTTAACCAAAACTACTTTAAATACTTATGTTATTTATAAATAAAATAACAATTCAATTTGAATAAACAACACTTATTGCACAAAACACTAAATACTTGTCTTTGCTTGTTTTGTTGTCTCCCTCTTGATATCTTCCTCCTTGTAGAAATCAGTAAAATCCTCAAACACTTTTAGATTATTATTTGTTAAGTCATGAACTCATGGAAGTTTCTAAAGTATTCGTCTTGGGTCTTCATGTCTTATAGAGATGATCATACATAGTAAAAGAAGACATCCAAGGATGCCACTTTTATCGGTCTACATGAATCTGAATGTACTAGGTATAAGATCCCCTTCGGACCTATTTTCACTACATGAAAGAATTCCTTTGGAATTATTGTCAATTATAAATATTCTACAAAATAAATTCATGTTGAAGCTCTAGAGTACTTAGCAGTAATCTTTCTAAAGTTTATCTACATTCTTCTTCAAATCTGTCTTCTTCTTGTTTTCTTATGAGGTGGAAGTTCATGTTGATGCATTTTTATTTCGAGCATAGTAATCAAATTATTGACAATTGTAAAATTTTACTGTTGAAATATTTTTCACACCATCCAACCTATATTCTTCTTCTAATACTAAACATCATCTTGATAAAGGCTTAAATATGACCTAGAAATCATAGTAGGAAGTAGGTCAAAACTGAACTTTGTGAAAAGTGAAAACTAAATCCACATATAAATGCGCCCTCCTTAGGAGTCCTTTAAGACACTATTTTTCAGCCCAATTCGTGTCTATAAGAGTTCAAAACTATAATCCCTAATTCCTTCATTCCAGTAGATATTGGGTCAAAATTGAAGTTTCACAAAACAAAGATATCTTCCACATATAAGTGTTCCCTCCTAGGGATATATCCAAAATTATATTTTCAAGTTCAATAAATGGAGATAAATTTCAAAATTTGGAATCCCTAGTTTTCACATTAGGGTAGAAACAATCAATGACAATGGATTCTATTTAGTACGTCTCTGATACCATGTTGAATTTTTTTAACTGAGTAGTAGAATTTTCAGATCTTGATAATTATGTCCTAACTGTTATCATCCCACTTTTATCATTGCATAGTTACACATTTAAAATTTCAACATTCACTTATACTGGAAATAAAAAAAAGTATCATTGAAATATTGTCATTCACAAGAGACACAAATATTTTACCCTTGGAAAACCAATAGGGAGAAAACCCAATAAATTTTATTAGAATAAATCAACCCGATTAAAGTAAAATACCATTCATGAATATGAAACCTATCACAAGAGAGGTTCCCCCTTATTCACAAAAAAACCCTAGCAAGGGTAGAAAATATTCCAATAGAATAAGAACCCCCAAAATAAATCATTTGAATTGTAGCTATACTTATTTGAAACTGTGCACTAGGAGAGAGAGAGAGGATGTGTGATGATGAATGTGCAAATTAAGCGAGAGACTTATATAGTGTTATATGGGACTTATTCAATGGATTTTCTTGACTTATTGGTTATTTCTTCATCATATAAAATTTATCCTCATTGATGTTCATCTCCTCACATGCAGATCAAATTCACCCATAGAACTCTAATGTTGATTTAACCCTACTCTAAGAAGTACCATACACTTCATAGAGACTATGTCAAATTCAACATTAGATTAGATTTTGTATATTTCACATGAGGAGAAAATACCATATCACATAAACAAGTCAAATCACTCTAATATAGAATAGATCACTCCTTCTCAGGGTATACAATGTGACCTCTATATTCCTTCTCAGAGTACTTTTTATTAGAGTAATAATATTGATTTGTATTTATTCTTAGTCACTTCTCATTACGAATCAAGGATACACCAACGCCATCCTCTACCAACCATTGGTCACTTGCCATGACCTCTCTTGGAGAATGTCTACATAATGTTTACCAATGTTGAAACCATGGATAATCATCAACACTCCCTCTCAATGAGTGAAACATTGTTCATCACACTAATATTCACCCTTGCTTAAGATGTTCATATAAGACACTCTACATCATTTCTATGGTTCTCACTGGTTAGAGTGTCATCACCACCAAAATTCACACTTGGAGACATTCTAATTCGCTGCCAAGTTTCACAGTTGGTGAGAATGTTCATAATCTATATTGGATATTTACTACATTTGTATCTCTAGGACCATTCACTTCTCTTGAATGCATGCTTCTCATATAAAGGACCATCATGGTGTCTAGGTTATTCACTTCATGTGAATGTATTCCACTCATCTATAAGGCCATATAGGTGTTTATGCCTTTCACTTTCATGAATGTATTCCCTATTATACCCATCTATCAAAACACCTTCTCACCAAGGGAGACATTGTCCATCATAACACGATTGTCCCTAAAGTATACAAACTTTAACTTGGATAGAATCTTGGTGAGAATGTCGGCTATCAACTCATCCATGGAAATTTATTAGAGCTTCACTTCTCCTTTGTACACCATGTATCAGATGAAATGGTATTTGATATCAATATTCTTCAACCATTAATGAAAGACTGTATTTTCCAAAATATTTACAGAAATTTGATTGTCACAGTGTATCAATATTGTCTCTGGCTCTTGACCAAATAGTCTTGCAAGAATATTCTGAAGCCACACTGCTTTGTGATTTGAAAAACTAACCACATAATACTCTGCTTCTACTATACTTAGCACAACAAAAGTCTTCTTATTGATAAACAAATATATCATGGATGATACCAATATAAAGAAACATCATGAGGTGCTTTTTTATTTCCACTACACTCCCCTCCTAGCAAGAATCTGCATAACCCCATAGCCTCAGTTCACCACCTGATACATATCTAAAGCCATATCCCACTATAACATGTATCTACCTTAGCACATTATTTGTTGCAACCCAATGTTAATTCCTTGAATCAACCATAAACTAGATTAGGGTGTTCACCGCAAAGAAAAAAGTCGGTATGGTGTTAACTAGGGGCATCAAGGATCTAGTGAGCTAGCCAAGAAATTTAAATTATAAGGAGAGTCACTGATATTATTCATATTTTTCATAATTGTGGGATATAATAAATCCAAATATGAAGAAGAATCACTTAGATTCTTCATATTTTTTTTCTTTCATATAGTGGGATCCATCATATCTAAATTTGAAGTAGAATCACTCAGATTCTTTAGATTTTTCTCAAGAGGAGTAGCCATGTACTTGTAGTACATTTTACAAAATATGTTCAATATCTTATATGTGTACTTCCCTTATTTGATGAATATCTCACCTATTCTTTGTACCACCTTTAATCCAAAGAAGTAATGCATCAGGACAATATACTTCCTCTCAAACTCAGAGGCCAACTCCCTCTTGTACTCATTTATGAGCCTCTCTTATCTTGTAAGGAATAGATCATTAACATACCACATGAAGATAACCATATCACCATCAACAATCTTGTAGTAAAGGCTTGAAACTGAATCACTCCTGCTGAAGCTTAATCTCATCAAGTATTTGACAATCTTGGCATAATAAGCCCTGGGTTCCTTCTTGAGTCCCTATAAAGTATTCTTTATGATCAACAAGATGTGTTGTATCTAATCCCTTTATGCTAGAAAACCTAATCCATATGCACCTGAGTATGTTTCTCTCTCTACATATGGACACTTTTCTCCCTCTGCATATTCTACAAGCCCTAGTTTTCATATTAGGGAAAAATAGTCATGACTTGCAATGGATTCCATTTAGATATTTATAATTATTTCCTAATGATAATAATCCCACTTTTATCATTGCATAATTACACACTAAAAATTTCCACATTCACTTGCAACAAAATTAAAACAAGGATCACTGAAAGATTGACATGCATAAGAAACACAAAGATTTTAGCCTGGGAAGCCCTATAGGAGAAAACCCAAGAGATTTTCATGAAGATGAATGCTAGAAAAATATAGGTTATCCCTTATTCACAATAAAACCCTACTAAGGGTAGGAAATATTCTAATATAATAAGAACCCCAAAATTACTCCTTTGACTTGTAGTTATTCTTGGTTGAAATTGCACACTAGGAGAGAGAGAATATGTGTGACACTGAGTGTACAAATGAAGTGTGAGAGAACTTTATTTATATTCTTCTGTTCACTTCAAATTTACTCAATGTATTTGACTTGTGCACTTTCATTGGGGATGACTTGCTAGTTTTTATCTTCAATCCGACTTGTCTTCTTGTCTTCATTTTCTTTAGGAACTTATTCAATGCTATATGGGAATTCTTCAATGGTTTTTCTTAATTTCTTTTTTATTTATTGATATACCATATAAAAGTTATCCTCACATGTAGATAATATTCACCCATAGATCTCTAATGTTTATTTGATCCCACCCTAAGAATCCTTGGACAGTTCTTATAGCCTATGGTAAAAATTCTTGTGTCTATTTTGCATGGTTTTCCTTCTATGATCCTTTGTTTCTGCTGCAATTTGATTTTGGAATTTTCAATATATAATTATTCAGTGATAACACTGGGATGAAATTAATGTTTGAAAGGATTCCATGAATATGGAGTATCATTCCAAAATGAAGAATGATGTTGGCTTTTCAACATTAAGCTAGCATTATTAGGATCTTTAACTGAGAGAATAACAAGTACAACAATAAAACACAAGAAACAATGAACACAGTGTTTTTCCTCGGGAAAACCAGAAATGGAGAAAACCCTACAACTTCCTCAGAGACAGAATCAACACCAAAATGGTAAAAGCCCAAAACAGTAAGTGATCTCCTAACAACAGTAACCTTATTCTTATCTATCCATTGTGTCTTCTCCTTCCTCAACTATGGCTACAATTGAGTGTGTTTGTGATGTTTACTAAATAGAGAGTCCAGCTATCTATTTATACTAATCATGGCATGACTAAAACCCTACTAGGGCCTACCTCTACTAGAACAGTCTAATAAACCTAGTTCCCCAGAACTATGGGGACTTTAACCCTTAGAAAATTGGAGGGTTACCCACAATTACTTGACATGACTTGTTTACATTATTGATCCTCCCAATTGGAACATCGGGGCATGACAACATGACTCAATTACATTATAGATACATCTTGGAATAAACATCGGGTTACAATACATAATATACATAGATGAATACATTTCAAAGTTACAAATACATCAACACTCCCTCTTAACTAGGAAGGTATTCTTTAGACACAATTTTCAACACTGGTCTTCTTCTCTCGTCATCTGCATCTTCAAGTCTTCTTAGTCTTTAAGTAATATTTGTCTTCAAGTCATATTCATATTCAAGTCATCTTTGTCTTCAGATCTGGATCATCACTACTGGACCATCATTACTGGATCTAGATCATCACGGTTGGATCATCATCACTCGATTTGGATCATCACGGGTGCTATCTCATGATTCTTCTCATCACAGGAAGTTCTACAGATCCAACCCTTTTTCATACTGGTTGTAGGCCTAGCCTCCATGTAGGTATTCTTCAGCACTTATATCTGACCTACTCGTCAAAAAGGCACATCACTCACATCCATCCAGGTGAGAACATATCCTACCATAATGATGGAGGGTCTTTGCACTTCCATCCAGGCTGGAACACATCCTACCACAATGATGGAAGATCTCTGCACTTCCATCTAGGATGGAACACATCCTACCACAATGATGAAAGGGATCTACACTTACATTCATCCAGGCTGGAACACATCCTACCATAATGATGAAAGGGATTTGCACTTACATTCATCCAGGTTGGAATACATCCTACCACAATGATGAAAGGGCTCTGCACTTACATTCATCCAGGCTAGAACACATCCTACCACAATGATGAAAGGGCTCTGCACTTACATCCATCCAGGATGGAACACATCCTACCACAATGATGAAAGGTCTTTGCACTTACATCCATCCAGGCTAGAACACATCCTACCACAATGATGGAAGGGCTTGCACTCATATCTGATCTTGTAGGAACCAATCCTACAGTTATATAAGAATGGTCCCTAGTCCTCGACTGAGCTACCTAGTAACTGAACAGGTGCCTCCATTCTCCTAGGGAATGACAATTGCCCTTACATCTGAACTACTCATCGGAATGGCCAACACTCACATCTAACATGGGAGGAACCGAATCCTTTATCCATGATAGAATGGTTCAGCCCTTACATCTGATCAAGTGGGAACACATCCCTCTATCACATAAAAATGGATTCTTAGTCCTAGATTGAGTTTTCCTGGTAACTGACCAGGTACCTCCATTCCCAGAATGGCAGTTGCCCTTACATCTATCCTACTTGATAGAATGGCCAGCACTCATATCTGACATGGAAATAACCAATTCTCTCACCATGACAGAATGGCTCAGCCCTTACATCTGACCATGGAAGGAACCAATCCTCTCACAATGTCAGAATGGCTATGGGTCTCATCACTTTCTCTTGGAGGAAACCTCGATCTAGAGAACACCAAGCTTCTCCCTAAAGTAATCAAACTTTAGTCTAGCCAATGGCTTAGTCAATACATTAGCTATCTATTCCTCCATCACAACATACTAGAGCTTCACTACTCCCCTCTGCACCATATCCCTGATATAGTGATACTTGATCTCGATATGCTTTGACTTGTCATGGAACACTGGATTCTATGACAACTTCATGCAACTTTTGTTGTCACAATGTATACAAATAGCATCCAACTGGAGATCAAATAAATCAGATAGTAGATTTCTTAGCCATACTACCTCACAACTAGTTGAACAAGCTGCGACATACTCTGCTTCAGTTGCACTCAGTGCCACACAAGATTGCTTCCTGCTAAACTAGGAGATCACACCTGATCCCATATTGAAGCAACACCCTGAATTGCTCTTCCTATCGATGGCATTGCCTACCTAATATCAATCAACATAACCTTCTAGGTTAATCTTCTGATTCACATCATACTTGAGCCCATAATCAGCTGTACCTTTTAGGTCCCTCAGAATATGCTTTGTAGCAATCAAGTGAACATGTCTCGGATTTGTCAGGAACTGGCTCAAGGTGTTCACAGCAAAGAAAATATCTAGTCTCGTGTTCATCAGGTACATCAAGGACCCAATCATCTGACGATACATCATAGCATCAATTGACTCTGATGAAGCATTGTTCAATAACTTCAGGTTTGATGCCATAGGTGTGGCCATAGACTTGAAATCCATCATCCCAAACCTCTTCAAGATCTCTACTGCATACTTCCCTTGTCTAAGGAAGATTCCATCCGCGCTCTGCCACACCTCCATACCTAGAAAATAATGCATCATCTCCAAGTCCTTCATTTCAAACTTAGCAGCAAGCTTTCTCTTCATATCAGCAATTAACCCATCCATACCTGTCACAAATAGATCATCTCCATATAGTAGAAGCATCATTGGGTTGCCAACTTCAACCTTGTAGTAAAGGTTGGAATCTGCTTTACTCTTGGTAAAGCCCAAACTGGATAGAAAGTTGTCAATTCTGCTATACCAGGTCCTGGGTGCTTGTTTCAAACCGTACAGAGATTTCTTCAATATGCACACATGAGACTCCCTATCACGAGTCTCAAATCCAAGTGGCTGCTCTACATACACTTCCTCTTTCACTACACCATTTAAGAAAGTAGTCTTGACATCCATCTAGTGTATCTTCCATTTCATCACTGCAACCAGAGCAAGTACTGATTTGATGGAAGTGTATCTAGCTACAGGAGCAAAGGTTTCTTCATAGTCTATTCCTTCTTTATGAGAGAAACCATGAGCCACAAATCTCACCTTATATTTTTCAATGCTACTGTCTGCAACATGTTTGATCTTGTAGATCCATTTGAAAGTTACAACTGACTTCCCTTCTGGTCTTGGAAAAACATCCCAAACATCATTCTTCATGATTGATTGATACTCTTCGATCATAGCATCCTTCCATTCTTTCCAATCTGTCGCTTCTTCATAAATAGAAGGTTATTTATCAATGAAATCACATAGTAAAGCTACATACCCGGAGTAAGATCTGGTTCTCTTTCTTTCTCTATGATTTTCTTCTGGAGCCCCATATCTTTCTGCACCTTGGATAATTTCATGTACCCAAACAGGTTTCCTCTTATGAGGATTCTTCTCTAGAGGTGGTCCTACAGGTCTTTGTGGTTATTCAAAATATCGATCTTCTTCTTGAGTTTCTTCATTCATGGTTGTATCATGAATTCTGGGCGCTTCTACTTCTTCAGGTTCTTCAGCAGGTCTTGTTCTGGATTTGTTGTAATCTATGTCTTCATCAAATGTCACATCCCTGTTGATGTCAATATTCTTGTATCCTGGGAAATATATTCTGTAAGCCTTCAAGCTTTCAGAGTATCCCACAAATATACCCTTCTTTCCTGAAAGATCTAATTTTGTTATCTTCTCTTTTGGAATGTGTACATACACAAGACAACCGAATATTCTGAGATGGATGACTTCTAGTTTCTTACCGGAGAAGACCTCTTCAGAAGTCTTGTTCTTGAGTACTCTATGTGGAGTACAGTTCTGTACATACATCGTTGTTTTGGAAACTTCAGCCCAAATATGCATAGGAAGATATTGATCATAAAGCATAGCTCTTACCGCTTCCATGATAGTTCTGTTCTTCAATCCCACAATCCCATTTTGTTGTGGATTATAAGGAGTGGACAACTCCCTCTTAATCCTTGATTCTTTGCATAGCTCTTTGAATTCATTCGAAGTGAATTCTCTGCCATTATCTAATTGAAAATTCTTTATCTTCTTTTCAGTGTGATTCTCGATCAAGGCTTTGAATTCCGTGAATTTGCTGAATACTTCATCTTTGTTCTTCATGAAGTAAACCCATATCTTCCTAGAAAAATCATCAATAAAATAAACATAATATGCATACCCGCTTAGTGAGCTTGATGACATAGGACCGCATACATCAGAGTGGATGATTTCTAGGATTCCTTTGGCTTTGCTTTCACTGTTAGGAAATGTATTCTTTGTATTCTTTCCTTTCGCACAACCTTTGCTGACCCCATCATGTTTTGCTTGGAATTCTAGAAGTCCTTCAACAGCTCTGCTTGCAATTGGTAGTGCTCTGTAATGCACATGTGCAAGCCTTCTATGCCAAATTTCACTTGGCTCTATTGTGTCATGCACCAATGATTTTTCTGTATGGCCCTTTAATTTGTACAATCATCCTTGTTATTCTCCAATCACCACTGCATCATCGATAGTCTTTCCTCTTGGCCACATGATGACTTGACCATCTATGAATGCAACCCTCATTCCTTTTGCATCTAGTGCAGATATGGAGAGGAGTTTCTTCTTGAGTCTTGGCACAAGCAATACTTCCTTCATTGTTAGAGACTTTCCAGAGTCTAGTTTATAGGAAGATTCCCCACTAACTTGTATTGGATATTGCTAGTCATTGCCTAGCTTCACCTTCTGAGGTGATTCATGTTCTGACAGTCTCACAAAGGATTCCTTGAATCCACTCATATGTTTGGAAGCCCCATTGTCTATAAGACAATCATCACTTCCATGAGTAATGTTACCTATGAGAGCGAATATCAAAACATATTCATCCTCGCTTGAAGAATCTTCACTTTCATATCTGGTTCGTTTCTTGGATGGTTCATCATCCTCTGCAGCATGAGCATGATGTCTTCTCTTGTTCCCCTTCTTCTTATGAGAGTGAACCTTATTCTTAGGATAGTCTTTTGCAAAGTGTCCTCTTTCATCACATGTATAACATATAATTTAGAAAGGTCCTTTCTACTATTATCTCTATGATGAGGATTCTTACCTTTGGAGTGATGAGCTCTTCTTCTGCCTTTCTTGGAGTGAACTATGAGAGCTTGATCTTCACTTCCCATATTCTCTTCTCAAGATTATTTCTGAGCTTCTTCTTGAGAACATTCTTCCCATAGTCTCCTGAATTTGATTGACTTATTTTTGGCATAGATTCCTTGGATGAATGAATACCATGACCTAGGAAGGCCATTCAGTGTTGTCATCACAATTTCTCCATTCTCCACTTCTTCATCTACAACTTATAATTGTTCCTTGATTTGAGAAACCCTTGTGAAGTAAGACTGGATGGTCTCTGCATTCTGAATCTTCACATTCTTCAGTTAATTCCTTAGAGTCATCTTCTGGTTTATGTTCTTCCCTTCAAAAAATTTGGTTAGGGCATCAAACATAGCTTTAGGTGTATTGAGAAAGGACACCTATGGGATAAGGTGATCCTTGATAGAATCAACAATGATCCTCTTTTCCATAACCATATTCTTGTTATGTAAGGCATTAGCCTCATCTCCCTCTGGAACTGGAACCTCCTCATGGATGTAGGAGTCTAACTCATTCTCTTCCAGGGCCAAGGAGATCCTATACTTCCAGGATCGGAAGTTATTAGCTCCCTCAAGATTTTCATCAAGCTTGGTATAATGAGACATATTAAACTGAGAACCTCAAATGGAAATACAAAATATTTAGATCTTACCAGGTCAAGATGTTGGATTTGGATTTGGAGCTGAAATCCCGCAGTACTAGATCAAGAGCAAATTAGGGTTTTTATTTTCTGGAGATCTGTCCACCCAAATTCCTTGAAATTTATCCCTAACTTCGATTTTGGGGAGGAGATCAATCCAAGCCTGGGCTCACTGAAAAATTCCTCTTCTGTGAAAAGCCCTAATTTTCTGTAGTAGTGTCGGGTCCAAAACTGAAAAACCTCAAAATTGGATTCTTCTTCGACAAAAAGATACACCCTACGGAGGAGAGTTTTTCCACCCTACATTTACTGAAAATATATGGAGAGAGATCCACAAAATAGGAATCCCTAGTTTCCGCAGCTGCACAGTCTCTTCTTCTCACATTAGCTCTAATACCATGTTACTTTTTCAACATTAATCTAGAATTATTAGGATATTTAACTAAGAGAATAACAAGTACAACAATCAAACACAAGAAACAATGAAAACCGTGTTTTTCCTCGGGGAAACCATAAATGGAGAAAACCTCGCAACTTCCTCAAAGATAGAATCAACACCAAAATGGTAAAATCCCAAAACAGTAAGTGATCTCACGATAGCAGTAACCTTATTCTTATCTAGCCCCGGTGTCTTCTCCTTCCTCAACTATGTGCTACACTTGAGAGTGTTTGTGATGTGTACTAAATAGAGAGCCCATCTCTCTATTTATACTAATATTGGCATCACTAAAACCCTACTAGGGATGACCTCTACTAGGAGAGTCTAATAACCCTAGTGCCCCAGAACTATGGGGACTTTAACCCTTATACAATCGGAGGGTTACCCACAATGACTTGACATGACTTGTTTACATTATTGGTCCTCCTGATTGGAACATCGGGGCATGACAACATGACTCAATTAAATTATAAATAAATCCCAGAATAAACATCAGGTTACAATAGATAAGATACATAGATGAATACATTCCGAAGTTACAAATACATCAACAAATGATGTGTGGGATATAGTGTTCAGACATGAGGGGAAGTGAGTGGTGACTTCTGAGTGGATCTATAAGTTCAAGCATGCAGTCAATATTGACATATATAGGATATGTAGTTATCCAATTTGCAGGCTTAGAGAGATTCATGGATGGTGTTCAATGTTCTTGGGGGAGCATGAGGATCATATCACTGGAACCACATAGAGGGAGATGAAAAAAATGGATACACAAGGATAAATAGTGAAAAAGGAAGTAGGCTACTTTAGTGAAAGATACTTAGATGTAGAGGGACTAGAGTGTCTAGATGCATAGAGTGCATGCTACTTAGATACATATGGAGCAAGGTGCTCCAACACAGAGGGAGTATTTGTAGCACAATTTTTTGATGGTGGAGGAGGTTCCTTAGTTAAGAGTACCTCCCTCACCAAGATGATGTTGTATTTTAAAAATTGAGATAGAGGAGCTTGGACTAATGTTTTATTTCTTAGGATTGGAGGCGTGGTAGAGATCATGTGAGATATTCCTCAGTTAAGGGAAGTACACATTTGATATCTTGCAGAGATTTGGTATGATTGAATGCAAGTAGATGACTACACCTATGGAGGAAAATATGAAGAAGGTGAGTGATTCCTCTTTAAATTTAGATTTGTTGCATCCCACTATGTACATGAAACTAATTGGAACCTTCATGTAATTTCTTAACACCAGGATATATTTTTTATTTGCAGTGATCATCCTGGGGCATTTTATGGTAGAGTTGAGGCATGTACATTAGGTTTTGATAAAGCATGTGTTAAGGTACATGCCTGATACAATTGGATATGGTATGGGAGATGTCTTAGGTGATGAAGTGAGGATGTAGGGATATACAAATTATTATTGGGTTGGGAGTGCAGTGGATAGGAAGAGCACCTTTAGGTGTTTCTTCATCTTGGGATCAACTATGATATTTTGGTTTAGTAGGAAATATAATTCTACAACAGTCAGTACAATAGATGAATAGTATATCACAATGAGTGTCACAAATTGTGAAGTAGGGTGGATTTGAAATCTCCTTGGAGTACTATTTGATTAGGATCAAATAACACTTCATCCGAGAAATGGTGCACAAGGGAGCAATAAAGCTTTAGTACATATCCACAAATGCACAACATTGAGCATAAATTCACCCTCGGAGCCTTAGTCATACAGATAGTGGTGAATGTCGCTGATATTGTGATGGTTCTAATGACTAGTAGCATTGAATGGAACAAACACCACGATGGTTCTACAAATAAGAAACGTTGGGCATACATTATCCCATATTAGTCATGTGATTTGACCAAGGGAAAATGATACACTCATTAGAGGTGAATGGATCAGGAACAATATTTTTCTAGATAGCCATGTGATTTGGCTAGGAGTGAGAGACTTGAGATACTACATATATTCTCACCAAGAAATATTGGGGTGATGCAGAATGCCTTCGTCACTAAGAGAGAGTTTCGATATTTTTCCAGGGGGGAGCATTCGAAATACATTCTACCATATTTTTCATTTTATTTGAACAAGGAGAATGATACATTCAATCACATGAAATGACCATGTGATTTGGATAGTGGTGAATGGCCCTAGTGTAGCCTTGATTATCCATGTAATTTGGATAGGTGTGAATAATTCTTGAGTTTCTTGCATAGACTTGATTATTGATGTGATTTGGATACATGTGAATAAGGATCAGAATAGCATTGCATACTCTATGAGGGAGTGATCTATTCTATATTGGAGTTTTTCACTTGTTTATTTGCTAGTGAACTTCATACCCTTTTGGAATATACAAGTCTAGTCTAATGTTTAATTGACATGTCTCTAAGAAGTGTTTGGGACTTCTTATTGGGTATATTCACAATCAAATGTGTGAATAGACATGCATGTGAGGAGATGATCATCAACATGTAATTTTTTTTAGTAAAGAAGAAATAAACAAGAAGACACACGAGCCATTGAAGATGTCCTAGATAACATTGAAGAAGTACAAGGAAGTATTGAAGAAAAGAAGGCAAGTCATCCCTGAATGTAAAATGAATATTGAATGAAAAAGGACAAGTTTTCCCCATAAAGTTACTTCGTGTGTATTAATAAAGTTCTTGAACATTTCATTTTCACTATCATCAACATACATCTTCTCTTCTCCACTTTTGCACACATTCCAAGAGGGAATAGAAAAAGGTTGATGGAACAATTTTAGGGTTTCTTATCTCTCCATAGAGGTTATTTATATTGTCTATGGTTTCTTGTAAATAAGGGTGCACCTTTCTATGTGCCAAGGTTTCTCTTCATGGTGATGCACTTGTAACTTTGGACCGATTTCTTATGTAGAAAAGTTGTTGGGTTTTCTCACATTTGGGTTTCCCAAGGTAAAAATTATTGTGTCTATTACGCATGGTTGTCCTTCTATGATACTTTGTTTCTGCTTCAACTTGAAGTTGAAATTTTTAGTGTATAATTATTCAATGATAACAACAGGATGAAATTATTGTTTGAAAGTCATTTGGAAGTAATTATCAAGATCTGAAAATTTTATTTCTATTGCTATATGAGAAAAAAATCAATAGTAACAGATTAGTTTTGTAACACAACCATTGATCAAATGTTTTCCCTAAAGTATGGAATTTGGGGCTTCCAATCTCATACATTTCTATCCTAGAATTGGACTTAAACCTAGTGTTAAAGAGGTCACATTAGTAGGTTCATATATTTTTGGAGCAAATTTTTAGTTTTCTTAAAGTTTAATTTTGACCTATTTTGTCGGTACTAGGGGTTTTTAGATCAAATTTCATATTTCAGTCAATATGGTGTCCATTCTTCGAGTATAAGCCATATTGGTTGGTGCTACAAATTTCAGATCTTGGAAGAAAATGAGATTAAAAAATATGTAAAAGAAGATGTCTCAAAACCCAAGAGTGCTAAGGAGAAAGTCAATCATAAGAAGAATGAAGCAAAGGCTAATAGGATATTGATAGATTTCATAAAGTATCATTTGATTCCACATGTTTATAAGTTGAAGACTTGAAAATCAGTGTTTGATTACTTGGTGGGATTTTTCGAGAGTAAGAAAACTAGTAGGGAAATATCCTTGAGGAATCAAACCCATTGTATCATGATGACCAACTTCGATTCAATTCCCATTTATTTTATGAAATTATACCAATTGAGAGATCAAGTTAAGGCTATTGGAGACATGAGAGTCATTTGTTCATACTATTTGTGGATGAGAAGAGTTACTAAAATTTAATGGAATATGGGTTGATTGTTCCCAAGAGGAGGCTAGAGTATTGTCCAAGAATATTTCACAGAGATATCAGAAAGAAGAAAATCAAGCTCTTTTAGTTCATGCAAGAAAAGGAAAAAGAAGAAGATATTTTGGGAAGAGAAATACAAGTGGAGGATGTTATAGCTGATTTTACCACACCAGGTGAATCACACTTGTATGGCCTTCCCCTATCCCTCTGTAGACTCCTTAGACCCCTTGGACCATTTTTTGTCCTTTGCTTTTTCCTAGACCATCCCTATAAACATGCGAAAGTTGATATACGCGACTTTTAAACCCCTTATCACGTATATACGTGGGTTTGACCCCTAAAACCGTGTACATCGGGATGTGTACAAAATCCAAATCCTTTTGGAGTTTTCCTTGACATGGATCCGACTCACTTGTCTCCTGGCCTTCCATATGCCTTGAGATCATTCGGATTTGACCTTTCATTACTCCATTGAAAAGCTATATAAGGAACCCTTTGGATACATTGAAGGCATAAGAGAATTGAGAGCAAAGAAACTATAGTCCATTGTTGCTGGAACTTGTGCTTGAGTCTACATCCCTTTGTTCCTTGGAGCACTTTGGTGTTCTTCCCAAGCTTTCCTTTCGCTTGTGAGCTTGCTATCAAGAGATGGAGGATTGATGTGGTGGAGCCCCAAGTGGGGGATTTATTTTCTCCGATTTGCAGACATGCTAACAGAGGTTGTATTCATTGTAATCTCTAATTTTATATTAATAGAAATATCTTTTCCTGTCTAATAATGTATGTTTGAATGAATATTTTATCCATGGATGATTTCAAATGCTTATACATTGTTGATTATATATGCTAGAGTAGATCTAACACCAATATATATAGTATGCTTGTCTTGCTTACTTGTTGTTGAGGAAGTGATTCATCAATTCAAGCTGAAGTTGGAAAGCTCAACAGGGATCTACTTCAACCGTCTGGAATAAGGTATGAGGTTTGGTCCTTTAGTGTTAGATATTTGGTTTCTCTTGCATATTGGAAAGAATTGATTTCTGGAGTCAAGCTGTCTATTGTGGTACCCAAAGCCATAGCAATTTCTCTACATAACAGAATTGGCAACTCCACTGGGGAGTTCCTAGTAGTTGTCCTTTGGGGGTTCTCTATCAGCATTCAATGACTTTGAGTTTCTCTTATTTATTGGTTTTTGTGTCTGGTCTGGGGGCATGTTTTCCTGGAAATGTCTGATTGGTGTGAAGTTTGTCTCAGCTTGTCTATTTGCATGTATTTTTATGCACATTTCTTCCTGTACGTGAGCTTTTAACTCACAGTCGCATATATATGCGGGTTTCACTAGTATTTCTGTGTTCACACACGGGTTTACTACGAACAGTCACGTATGCCCTTAGTTTTTTCTTCTAAAGGAAGATTGATTATTACTGGGTGAATTTTGATGATTGCTGAGTCTCATTTGATACTGCTAGAGTCTATAGACACCTCTGTTTTTGACCAGAGATGTTTTTTTTTAGTGTAAAATTTCTTTTTTGAAAAATGTTCTTTTCATTGCATTTTCGATTTTTTGTTTTGGGATTAGTGCATTAGATTTCTTTTACTTTAGTACTTTGCTTGAGTGTTGCTTGATTGTGCTTGTATAGTTTGGGGGTTGTAGAATCATTCTTTTGCTTTAATATCTCATTTTTAATTCAAAAAATCCAAAAATATTTGATTATCATTATGCATTGCGTATTGCATTTTGCATAGTACTTGCACTAGATTTGCTTTGAAGTATTAGTCAGGATTTCATATAGGAAAGCTTGCATTTATCATTTGAAGAAAATTGTACATTTCATGTAGTAGCATACCCTATTTTTCATGGACACAATGCATTTGCATTGATTGTTAGGTGTGCATTTTGCTTCATGTTGTGTCATAATGCCATTCACTGCATGACCATATACCTCTTTTGAGTAATAAAGCCGATTAAAATCAACGCTTAATTAAAATGAACTACACTATTTTATTTGATAGGGTTCACCAACAAGATTAGGTTTTAGAGTCTTGGAATAGTTCATTGTGAGTAAATTCTCCAAGACCACTAAACAACAACATGTATGTGTCTGTCCAGGTGAGTGTGTGAAATTCCTTGGTATAACCAGTGTTTGTCAGGATCCTCCTCTTGAAAGGGAGTTCAACATGAGGCAGTGTGAGCGGTTATTGATTGGGATGACCCCTAGTCATAACTGAGTAGCACCGGAGATATTTCTAGGATTGTATTCGTATCTGGGGGCTCTTTCGAGAGTTTCAGGCTTTGCTACCCTACCTGCAACTGTCCGCCTGAGCATTGATTATATTGAGGTAACCTTAGTGGCCTTACCTAGGATATCGAGGGGGTACTCTACTGGGGTTATTTTGCGGGTGTCCTGTCTAGGTTGGGGTTGTACAACATAGTTTCTTTACACATTTAAGCTGAGGGCGACAATAATTGGTTACGTACCTTTGCTTGTTGTGTATGGGAGTCTCAAGCCTCTTCTAGGTGAGACATACCTACTTCATTTGGGAGTTCACTTATCCTACCCTTGATTCCTTGTGTTTGGCCTTATAGGTTATTAGTGTATGCTCTATCCACATTAGCTTGCCTAGGGTTTGCGTAATTAGAGAGTCTTTTATATTTTTTGAGTCATTGTGGATTTGGGTGCGGCTCCTTTCCGTTCTCGTCGTTTAGTAGGACTTCCACCTTATACATCTCCTCCTCCTTTGGGAGAGAGAGCTAGATAGTCCAGGTGGACTACTTTGCACATTGATTCACACATGATGGGAGACCATTTTGAAGGTATTCTTGAACCACCCTATCCCATTCAAGTAGAAGATGGGGAGTTTACTCCTACCTATGATCCTTCACCTAATTTGACTGAGTTAGGTCCTGTAATTTCTGAGATAGGTACTTTTCATGATAGACCTAGTTATTCTAGTGTTGATCCCCCATTGACGCATCGTCGGTATGGAATGCCAAAAGATGATGAGACTCATTTTGAACTTGCGAGCACTAGTTATGGTATGTCTGGTTTTGCCACACATGATTTGGAATTTCATGTCGAGTCTGAGTTTGAGCCTAACACTACACCTAGGGGAACTCTCATTCCTTACCATGTGGAGAGGTTTGGGAGCACAATTCACATTTCACCTTCTATCTCGGCGGTGGAAGCTACATCACATAATCTTGCTAGGCCTAGGGTTAGTGATCCTATTAGGATACCAGATCCAATACGAGTGACTAGAGGGAACAACATGTACATAATTTCACAGGTACCTTTGTCCTATGTCCCTAGTTCTTTGAATGTTCACCCTCCACCTCATTCACGTGGTCCTTCGGGCCGGAATGTTCCTACAAGTCATGTCCGTATTGCTGCTTCTTGACTAGTTGTGTCTCAGGTTCAAGTACTTCCCGTTGTTTCAGGAGGTCATGTTCATACTTATATAGGTCATGTTACTACTTTCGGAGCGTATATTCCTACTTCCGGAATGTATATTCCTACTTCTAGAATGTATATTCCTACTTCTGGAGCGTATATTCCTACTTACGGAGTGTCTCATGGGACATCTCATGCAATGAATTATGGAACTTATTATGGGATGCAGTATGGACAAGGTTCTTCACCTTATGGGTACGGGTATCAACAACCTACTTACTCTCCAAATTACAACTTTGTAGCCCTGAATAGTCAAGCTACACCACATTATGCTGCTCCCATGCCACCCTACATGGGTCAAATGGGAGGAGGGCACTATGGTCAAGGCCATGGTGGTTATGGTAATTAGACCTATATGAATCAAAACTATCAAGGAATGATGCACCAACCTGATCATCCTAGTCTCCCTTTCCTCGCAATGCTAAATCTTCCTGAATTGTTGAGATTGACGAACGATACTGTAGCTCATGACCCATCTTGGCCGGCTGTCCCTACTAAGCTTCCCTCGAAAATACCCAAATTTGAGGGAAAAACGAGAGAGGAACCAATTGAACATGTTACTACCTTTCACCTATGGTGCTCTTCAAATTTCTTACACCAAGACTCGATCCGTTTAAGTCTATTTCAACGCACCCTGAAAGGGCCTACCGCGAAATGGTATATAGAGTTACCTAGGTGGCCATTCGCTTTGTTTGATGACCTAGAGATGACTTTTCTTAACCACTTCCAGCTACGAGTACGTTAGGAAGTTGGTATGGAAATCTTGTCGACATTTCGACAAGATAAAGCCATGCATATATCGGACCATATCCAAGAGTAGCGTAGATGAAAGAGGTTGATTAAAGCCTTTATACCGCCGGAATTCCTCCTTGAATGGTTCCTCAAGTCATTATTGCCTTATATAGCGAAGGATGTTTCTACATCCGTAGTGCAAAATGAGGAACAAGCCATTTTTAGGGTGCATGAATTGGATTTGATTTATGTTCAATCTGGTTTGTTATATGAGATCATTCCCAATGCTCTGCATTCTAGTTTCGACCCCAAAGTTAAACCTGGACCACATGCCGATGGCATTGTTGGTTCTGCGAGTGCTAAACTTATGGATTCAGTTGTACAACAGGTCAGACAATTATCAATAAACCAATCTGATTTAGGACAAGACATGGCTTTGTCTCAACCCACCCAAATGATGAGTGTGATTTTGGTACAATCGTTGGACCAGAAGGGTAACTAGCAACCCAGAAGGAATATAAAGAATGGTAAGAATAATCGTAAGGGTGGGAATAGGAATGAAAATGCTAATACTAATGAAAAGAATGCCCGTAATGCTAGGGGGGACAAGCAACCTAAATGTAAATTTAAATTTCCTTGCAAGTTATGTAAGAACAATCACCTCACTTACTTGTGCCCTTGTATCGATGAACCCTCGAGATTCTTAGCACAGGGCCTAGCTATGCTAACTAACCCTTTACCTCACAATCAAAACATGAACTTGAGGACCCATGATCAGTCTAGTGGGGATCAATATCTGTCGGAGGGTAGTGGTCATGGTTGTATTAACATGGTGCATGCTACGAAGGTTGTGACCCGTGCGAGGGACTATGGTTCGTCACAACCCAACCCAGGAAAGGAACTTGATCCACCATGGAATACTTTGTTAGTATTATTAATCCTCCCTTGTACAATTTGGTCATATGTCTAAATCGGGAGTCATGTCTAAATCAGGAGTCCATCCAGTCTATTTATAGTCATTAGCACCATTGGGTAAACTTGACCTAATTGGGGCACATGTTTTATTTAATAAAGTGTTGGGAACACTAATTGAGGATCACTGCCACTTACTGCCCTTGATTGCATAAGTTTAGGATCCTCCTAGATCAATCGCTACAATTTAGGAAGCCACTGGGAGTGCTGAAACCAACCAAGGTCAGTTCACTTCAGTTAATGACTAGTTAAGCTAAGTTAGGAGTCAGTTACATTTAATTCAAGTCCTCCACATTTAGTTAGCGCTAGGTTTACTTGACTGCACACATGTGGTGCGCATTTCTCACCTACCACAGTTAGTTAACCATTAGTCAACACTAAATTAACACTTGAGTTGTGTTTTAGAGATCCAATGAACTCCGGTTATGGTTTAGAAAAGGACAGTTAAATACTGGGTCCTTCGACAGTGATTTATACAAGGTCTTGGTTACCTACAGTTAAGTAGAGTCTAATCAATTTGAACTTCCTCATGTGGATTCAAATTGCTTGTGGCTATTAAATCCATTGTACTTCATTGTAATTATCTATCTAGTTACTCTTTGATTAATGAAAAGAATTCACAGCTGCAAGCCATTTTTGCACTATTTCATTCTTCAATAACTGAGTAAATTGTGTGATATATCATGTGAGTTGTGTGTTTGTCTATAGATATATGTGCTCAATTTAATATGGTATCAGAGCCTCGACGGACAAGGCACTTCTCCTCGTCAGATCTCCTACTGGATCATTTTTTTTTGTTTGTAGGTACAACTTCGAATTGATTTCATCTTTGATGAGACAAGGTCTCTGTTGGGTGTCTATTGGACTTGGTAAAGAGTGTTTTAGTAAGATTAACTGGCTGAATAAAAGTGATGGAAATTTTGGAACAATAGCAACGGGTCTTTCTCCTAGTTTGCGCTACCTCATTAGATCTATTGAAGACCCAAAGGAACTCTGGACAAGATTGGACAGAACCTTTGGAATGATTTATGAGGATAATAATAGCACTTTGGAGAGAACATCCAGCACCATAAGAATCCTTGATCCAAAAATCAGGGCCTCCACTCTCTCTGATGAAGTTGTTCAAGACAAAGAAGAAGCAGAAGCTTCTACATAGTCGATTCGAATTGAAGACAGTCTCCATGCAGTGACTCCTTCTCCTGATACTCCGGAAGTTCATGAGATCTATGATATATAATCTTCTCATATTTCTGAAACATAAGAAGACATTTGAATCTCTGATATTGAAGAAAAATTCTAGTGCACTTCCATGCAAACATTCACCGGTGATTTTCCTTTAAATTCTGTACAAAATTTACCAGTAATTGCTTCCGAAAGTGAAGAGAAATTTTATTTTTCTTCCTCTAATGTTGCTGATGGTGTGAAAATATGTAAAAAATTGGATATTTTGGAAGAAATATCATATTATAAGAGTGACACATTTTGTCCCCATGATCTAGATCTTCCAGCAAAATCTTGCAGGATTGCATGCACCAAAATTCAGAATTTTGAAGAAGAAGAAAGATGTGCATCCACCGTCTTAGTTAACCATTTATTTGAATCTGATATTAACCTTATTGAATCTGATATGATATTATTTATATATTATCTGATATTTCTTGGTTTAATATATAAAATTCATAATCTTTCAGTACCTCTTGTAGATGTTCTCATCAACGGTGTGAAGAAACAAGTACCGCAAGTCTCCTACAAAACTACTGCTGAGGATTTGATTCCATTTCACATTTTTGGATCTGTTTTGAAACTATTTAGATATGATTTACTTTCTGATCTGATAATTTTTGGTTCATATTTTAAAATCCGAAATCCTTCAGTCATGCTTGTAGCTGCTCTCACCAATTTCGGTGTGAAAAATCAAGTACCGCACTTTCTCTTCAAAACTGCTGATGGGGATTTGGTGTTAGTATCCTCATATGAGGTTGATGATAATTTATTATGTGATTAATTATCTATTTCAGAATCTATATCAGAATATGGATCTCTAGCATTTTCTCTCAACAGTCCCACTGCTTCTCTATCATTGATCACATGCTCATCTCCTCACAGAACTAGTAAAGAGGAAGATTTTCTGCATCCGCCTGGACACCTGCTCCTAACACTTGGGGCTGTTCTTACAACTCATGGTTTTCTGTTCATGGCTGAAAAATATCAGTTTCTTGAGTGTTCCTCACATTCTCTGAATTCTCAAGAACCTTTTCTCACTTTTCAGTTGATTTCAGTTGCTCTACATGGGTCCAGTCTTCATCTAGCAGCTGTCAATATTTCTGATTTAGTTGAGCATATCATTATTCTTCCAAAGAGGAATATTCCTCCAGACATAATGATGGAGAGGTTCAAATTCCATGCCCCAGGATACCTATGCACAGAAGAACCAGATTGATCCTGATTCTACCTGCTTAATTAGAAGGGGTTTTTTTTTTCCCATGTGGTTTTTCCCCAGCACCTTGTTTTTGAGTAGTTATCTTACTTTAATTGATGTAATGGGTGACCTATGGTCTTAATTACCAGGGCCCACAGATTTTCCAAGTTAGCATTCAGGGGGGGTGTTAGGATTATTAATCCTCCCTTGTCCAATTTGGTCATATGTCTAAATCGGGAGTCCATCCAGTCTATTTATAGTCATTAGCACCATTGGGTAAACTGGACCTAATCGGGGCACATGTTTCAGTTACTAAAGTGTGGGGAAAAATAATTGAGGCTCACTGCCACTAACTGCACTTGATTGCATAAGTTTAGTATCCTCCTAGATCAATCCCTACAATTTAGGAAGCCACTGGGAGTGCTGAAACCAACCAAGGCCAGTTCACTTCAGTTAATGACCAGTCAAGCTAGGTTAGGAGTCAATTACATTCAGTTCAAGTCCTCCACATTTAGTTAGCGCTAGGTTTAATTGACTGCACACATGTGGGGTGCATTTCTCACCTACCACAGTTAGTTAACCATTATTCAACACTAAATTAACCCTTGAGTTGTGTTTTAGAGATCTGATGAACTCCGGTCATGGTTTAGAAAAGGACAGTTAACTATTGGGTCCTTCGATAGTGATTTAGACAAGGTCTTGGTTACCTACAGTCAAGTAGATTCTAATCAATTCGAACTTCCTCATGTGGATTTGAATTGCTTGTGGCTATTAAAGCCATTATACTTCATTGTAATTATCTATCTAGTTACTCTTTGATTAATGAAAAGCATTCACAGCTGCAAGCCATTTTTGCACTGTTTCATTCTTCAATAACTGAGTAAATTGTGTGATCTATCATGTGAGTTGTGTGTTTGTCTACAGATCTATGTGCTCAATTTAATATACTTTGCGTATTGAAAAACATGTAGATAAACCTGAAGTTTCACCTCACATTCCTAAGGGATTCCTTAAGCATTCGGGGCACAATCCTAATGCCCAAGCTGCCCATAACTATTCTGTTGTTGAGGATTTGGGCCACACTCCTTGTGCGATGTCTGCACTAGAAGTACTTCAGAGTTGTCCTTCACAAAGGAAGGCTTTTCTTTCTACCCTTGGTGTGAATGATGATAATTATTCCTCTGTGATTAAATTTGAAACTGCATGACTTTAGCCTTGCTTGCCTTACTATGTGTCTCTTTTGATTCATGTAGAATGTCTTAACATGACTGTCAAGCGCACTCTGTTTGACGAAGGCGTTGCTACTTTTGTGATGTCTTTATTGTGCTGGAAGGGTTTAGGTTCCCCTGAGTTGTCTAAATCCAGTACTGTGTTGACTGCATTTGATGGGAGATCATTTAGGCCACATGGTATCCTTTCTTCCCTTAAAGTCCATTCGGGAGGGAAGACCGTTTCAATAGAGGTTGAGGTGGTGGATGCGCCCCTTGACTACAATCTCTTGTTGGGTAGGAAGTGGATGTACAGTATGCAAGCTGTAGCTTCTTCACTATTTCATGTTGTATGCTTTCCATTTAATGGGAAGATAGTTACTATTGATCAAATTCCATTCAAGAATCCGTCGGTTACCACATCTTCCGGAGCTTCGATCCTGATTGTAGAGCACTCTCAGCTGGCAATTGGGAGTGTGGGTGTGGGCATGTATCCATCCCTTATGGGAAGCTTTATTTGTCCTGCACCTGTCCTTATGATAGGGTCTAGGTCCGGTGAGGCTTCGACATCTATGAGATCAGTGTCTTTTTTCACGAGTCATATGGAAGATCCTTGGATTCTTCCTACACCAAATACTTCGAGTGAGCCCATTGTGACAGATGTGCCATTGCTTGCAACTATGGTAGCTTATCAAGCTAATATTGGATGTGTTGCAGAGCCTAGTCCTTCCTTTTCATGGACAGAGGAGGAAGACCCATATGTGCTGCTTGCATGGGCAGTTTAGTCTTCTCATGTGCATGACTACCTTGATAGTGTTTTTCCTTCAGACGAAGCGATTATTGAGGCCATGTTGGGAGTTGAGCCACCATGGGAAGAGTTGCATCATAGATCTTACTTTCTTCCCGAGCTTGACCACTTGGAGCATGAGGACTTTAGGGAGGTTCTTAGTAAGAGAATTGGTAGTCCCATGGTTCCATTAAGCTCTCCTAGTCCGATGGCTGATAGGAACATGGAAAATATATCTCCAATGATTCATATCAATATCTCTCACAATCCTAGCAGGATAGAGAATGTCGATATTGGGGCAGAATGTTCCCATGTTGAGATTCAAGAATACACTGAGCTGTTTAAATAATTTCATGATATCTTTGCTTGATCTTATGAATAAATTCTAGGTATCAACCCTCACATTGTTGAACACGAGATTAAGACTTATCCCAACGCTAAGCCTGTTCGACAACACTTGCATGCAGTGAATCCTAGGAAAGCACCCACGATTAAGGCAAAGATAGAGAAACTGTTGAAAGCCGGTTTTATCTATGCTGTTCCCTTGATGGAGTGGGTTTCAAATCCCATTCTGGTTGATAAGAAGAAGGAAGCGATCCACATATGTACTGATTTCCATGATTTGAATTGTGCCTATCCTAAGGACAATTTCCCCACACCATTTATTGATCAAATTTTGGATGAGTGTGTGGGTAGTGAGGTTTTTTCCTTTATGGATGACTTTTCTGGATACAATTAGATACAAATTAAACCTGAGGACCAACATAAGACCTCATTTATTTGTCCTTGGCGAACTTTTGCATATCGAAAAATGCCTTTTTGGCCTTAAGAATGCCGGAGCTACTTTTTCAGTGGGCCATGACCTTGATCTTCCATGATCTCAAATCGATTATCGAAGTATTTTTGGATGACCTCAATTCTCATTCTTGTATGAGAATGCATCATTCCTATCATTTGAGATTAATATTTGAAAGGTATTGCCATTATTTGGTCAAGTTAAATCCTCACAAGTGCATATTTTGTATGAATTCTGGTTGCTTATTAGGATTCATTGTTTCCAAGGAGGGTATAAGAGTCAACCCTTTGAAGGTTGAGGAAATAGTTCAGCTGTCTCCCCCGAAAAACATTAGACATCTTCAATGTTTGCAAGGCATGGCATACTTCTTACAGAGATTCGTTGTCAATTTTGCCAATTTGACTAGAGGCTTTATGTGTCTTTTGAAAAAGGACACCACCTTTTGTTGGGATGAGCAAGCCCAAGAGTCCTTTTATGCGCTTAAGAGAGCCCTAGCATCGGCCCCAGTGATTAGTTCCCTAGAATATAGCCGTGATTTTCTACTTTATGTGGCCATGTCCATGGAGATGATTGGTATGGTTTTGGTTCAAGAGGATGAGGAGCTCCAAGAGCATGTCATATACTATTTGAGCCAAAATCTTATTGACGTGGAGATCCATTATTCCCATGTTGAGAAGCTTGCCTTAGCTACCATACATGCTGTTCAATGGTTGAGACATTATATTCTCCTTCGCCAGACCTTGGTTGTAGCCCATGTCAATCCATTTCAATTCATTCTGACTTGAAGAATGATTGGGGGAAAATATAATAAATGGATTGTCATCTTGCAAGAATTCGATCTCGTGTT
Source organism: Pseudotsuga menziesii (assembly GCA_001517045.1). Taxonomy (NCBI): domain Eukaryota; kingdom Viridiplantae; phylum Streptophyta; class Pinopsida; order Pinales; family Pinaceae; genus Pseudotsuga; species Pseudotsuga menziesii. Next base: position 57,541 of record LPNX011224231.1, on the reverse strand, counting down.
TGTTTCGGCAAAATTGAAGAAATCGTTAATTTTTGCGGAGCTTATATCGGATTTCCCAAGCAAGGCCGAGGAGTTGGTTTGTGAAGATACGTTTATCAATGAGCACATATTCTTAGTCTCAACTTTGGACCCATGGTATGGGGATATTATTATATATTTACAAACATTGAAGTTCCCTACTCACCTCTCACGGGATGAACGATGACGGTTATGTCACGTGTCTAAAAATTACCTCATAGTGGATAACACTTTGTACCACCGTGGGGTAGATTCCATTTTACATCATTGTTTAACTCATGAAGAGGCTGAGGTGGTGCTAAATGACTGCCATGGAGGGGCGTGTGGTGGTCATTTATCCGGGCTTTCTACAGCCCAAAAAGTCTTAAGAGCGGGTTATTTCTGGCTGTCGATCTTTAAGGATTGTGTAGATGCGGTCAAGAGGTGCCATCCTTGCTAGGTGTTTGCACGTAATATGTGCTCAAAACTTGCCTCGTTACATCCCATCATCACCACCAGTCCCTTCACTAAGTGGGGGATTGATTTTATGGATTGCAACCCAGCTTCAGCTTGGGGGCATCATCATATCATAGTGGTTGTTGAATACTTCATGAAATGGGATGAGGCTATGCCTACAGTGAAATCCAATGGTGAGATAGCCACACACTTCATATTCAACTAGATTATTACTCGGTTCGATATTCTGAAAGAGCTTGTCACTGACCATGGCTCGTACTTTCAGAATCGTATGATGGAAGAGTTGGCATCAAAGTTAGGGTAGAAGAAAGAGAATTACTCCTCTTACTAACCTCAAGAAAATGGAAAGGTAGAAGCAGTGAATAAATCACTCAAATCCATTCTCCAACAAACCATCGCACAAAGCAAGACGAATTGGCACATTATGTTATATCCTACTTTGTGGGATTATAGAACTGCTGTTAAGACTACCATGGGTTTTTCTCCATATCAACTTGTACATGGAGTGGATTCGGTATTTCCAGTTGAGTGTGAAATTCCTTCTTTGAAGCTAGCCATATAACTCTTACCAGACACTTCACCATTGGAGGAGTGTTTGGTCCACCTTGAGCAACTTGATGAGCAACGCTGAGGTGCCTTGGTGGATCTAGAAGAAAAGAAGCGTCATGTTAAGGTCCAGTACGATAAGTCTATCCAGCCAAGGAGGTTTAGTGAGGGAGACTTGGTCCTTTTGTGGGATCAACCGACAGAACCCTTGGGGGTAGGAAATTTTAACCCCATGTGGTGTGGTCCTTACATCATTAAGTGTGTGTTAGAGAAGGGCGCTTATGAGCTAGTGGATTATGAGAGTACGGCCTTGGCAGAGCCTAAAAATGGGCTCTATCTTAAAAAGTACTATGCAGGACTTTCAGCCAAGGCTGCTTATTGTATATTATTGTATAGTTTTGCATAGGAAATTAATTTTCTTATGGTGATCGGGTTTGTGATTAGTTTCCATTTCTTTTGGCAGATGTCAATGGAATCTTCCACCTTCATAGGATTTGCGGATGGTGTGAGCTGTCACACTCAACACTCTGCCTCTGCTGCTTGGGTGATTTATACTCCTATGGGTCAGGTATTATCTTCAGGAGGCATATGTTTACGGCCATATTCAAACAATGTTGTTGAATATAGTGCCGTTATTGAGCTTCTACGTGATGCCATTTTACATGGCGTTCTTTCTCTTGAGGTACGTCTTGATTCGGAGTTAGTAGTGTCACAGCTTAATGGTTTGTACCATGTTAGAGATTTGACATTATTAAGAATATTCTTACGTGTGAGATTATTAGAATGGAAATTTGACAATATAACATACATACATGTTCCAAGAATTAATAATCAAGTTGCTAACTCATATGCTAACTATGTGTTAGATTGGCATTTGTTTCATACACAATAAGCTCATCACGAACATAAATTTTTACACATGTAAATAGATAAATCGATCATCATAAAAGTTTTTATAAACATCCAAAAATGTGGTAATACATAGTGTCATAATACAAAAATGGGGCTCTCGAGCCACCAAAATATAAATACACGGTAGTACAAAATGTATCACTCCCAGGTATCTAATACTGTGGAGAAGGAGGGGGGTTGTGATCATGGAACGTCACTACGGCTCTAGCTAGCTATCGAAATAGCTACACCCACCACCTGGTGCTACATGGCCTCAAGCAAGTCCTCGACTTGCGCCATGGGTACTCTGTGTCTTAGTCTCACAAGTTTGGTATGAATGCTTTGGAGTGTCCGCTCCGCATCCACACCTGTGATATCGTCTCTTCTTCCCCTCTGTCTATGACAAGGGAATCCTTCAAGTCACTGTGGTCCCACATCTGCATGCATATGGTAGATGTCACTATGTATTGTCACCCAAAAACATGTCTTTTGATTCCACATAATCAGAAAACACACAAAAAAATATTAAATAACTCAAAAATTTTAAAAAAGAAGGTCGATATTCGTTACCAATGTCCCCGTATGCCGATCCTGGTGGTAGCGGCATGTCTGAGTCTCCCCAAAAATCTATCCCCGCATAGGGGTAGTCATCGATGGAAACTATCTGTCATTGCCACCATGGAAAGAAATCACCTGGATAGGGGTTGGACACCCTACCAGCTCCACCTAGTCCACGCATCGCATTTTCACAATGCCGTTGGGCTAGATATCAAACCCCGTGTAGAGGAAGGTCAACTCTAGGGCTCAATCTTAGAACACTCTCAAATAAAAGCATGCTCAGTATGCTCCTGAAGCCAAAGTTTCTCACTTTTCCCATCTTGCACTCATTGAGCTAGTGTTTCATGTTACCCAGTAGTGCAGTGCTCCAATCGTACATAGTGGGTCTCATGCACTCCACTGCATAGAACATTAGAGGCCACAAGGCCTGGTGGAGTGAAGCTAAGCCTGCTATCCTGCCTAGTGTCAGTAGGATGGCCTTTAGGCCCAGCACCTGTATGGAGTTAGTTGGGATCTAACTCCCCACCTTCTCCGTGTCTAGATAGCAGTACACCACAATGTACTCATCTATAGTCAGGCCACCTCCTAACCCACGAGAGCATAGGTTCACTACTTCCCCCCATCGGGAAAGTCCAGTAATAAAATAAATGTCCTCCACTTCTATGGTGAGGGACATCCCATCTATCTAGAATGACTCTGAGTCTGGATCCCAGTAGTCCACTAACATCTGCAATAGTTCTGGTTTGGCTCTTAAGCCACCATGACACCAAAATTTTTAAATCCCACATGCATGTAACGCTTGGTGAGCCATAGATCTGCCCTTACTGCCTCTTCTACATCACCATGTTCACGTTATCTCCATTCTAGGAACATCCTACACATAAAATTTGAGTTTGATCCATTAGAACACTTAAAAATCATTGAGCGCGGCCGCATACATGACTGTTTTCTAAACAGTTGCATATGTACGCGAATTTGAGGGAATTTTCCGCGTATATCTATCCCTATACATGGAAAAACCCTCGATTTTTGTGTGGACCATGGTGTGCATATTATACTGGCCTAGAATCCTAAATACACCATGGAATTTGACAAAATTTGCATCAAAATGAAACAGTAGAACATGGGTAAGTACCTGGAAAAAACGGTAGTGGATTCCACTGGCTGGATCTCCTAGAATTCGCTGTTGAAGTTCTGAGCTCAAATCGGTAAAAATTTCAAATGTTTTATAATGTTTCAAATTTTTTACTATTTATAGAAATTTTTCAAATTTTTGAAAATTTTTACCCCCTTTCCTATAGTTTGGACCGTTTCTAATCCTTTTGGACCGTTTTTGGACTAATTTATGATGTAGGAGACCTTTTTGAGCATCGTTTTGGCCGTTGGATTGACCCATTCGTGTCGATTTCAGGTATCATGTCTAAACTGGCATATAGGTTAGGTTTCATCACCGTTTGCATTTTGCATCACCTTATGACCGTTTCATTATAGCCTTAGGTACCAACCCACTCTATTATGTCACATAACCTTCTTGCTATTTTAGAAGTGGCATGATATGAATGGTAGAGCTTGACCTTACATGGGTACCCTAGTTAGTGCCCTATTTTCATTTGGTGCCCATTCTGACATTTTATCCCTTAGGGTGTGGGAGTCCGTTGTATAGTATTTCCATGACATTTTGCAAGATCCTCATACTCCTCTTGATCTTTTGCTGGCCTATTTCCCTCAGGAATCCCTTATGTCAAGTTGTAATTGCATTATCATGAGCTTTTCCTACCTTGTTGAGCCTTACGCCGGCTTCCATGACATTGAGTTTCAGCCATATAGCCCGAGCTTGTCTCATGTCTAGCCATGCAGAGCCATTTTCTATTTCCTTTGTAGCTTGATTCCCTATTTTTACCAAGAGGGGACTTTCCCCTGAGTGTCAGTATCCTACACATGTATCCTTGCATTGAGCATAGGTATGTTCCATTGCTTGGAACTAGTTTGTTTTCCCACATGACACTCGTCTCCTCCTAGTCTGTAACTATAAAGCCATTTTATTCTTTTTCAAGATTTTTAAATATTTGAAAAAGTCGAAAAAATGAAAAACCAAAAAGATGGATAAGGAAAGATGTTATCTTTTGGCAGTTGTCGAGTTGTGTCGCCTTCGAATAGAGCACTATATATCACATCCATTGGTTGGGTTTATAGTTTGACTTTAGGAGCTGTACTCATTTATCTGAGTTTATCTCCACCTAATGGTTAAGCTTCCAGTCCCCATGGAGCCTCTGTCGATGCCTCCTGTGTCGCAGAGATGTCCCAGTTTTTTATATAGAGTCTATGTTGCCTTTATTCAGTCACCATTCGCCATTATGCTCTTTTTTGAAGGAAGTTGAAACCTAAGCCATCCATTCCTCAGTTATCTTGACTTTGCATGTCAGCCATTCCCGGTATAGTTACTGGTTCGTGCACCTTATGATCGAGTCCTTCCACATTATACAACTTTGCTGAGTACCTTCTGTTGGATGATGGGGGATGCCTTAATGCCCTCCTTCCAGCGGATTTCATCCCATCCACTTCAGATCATTTATTCTGGGATTGGAATCTAGAGTAATTTTTGAGTGCCTTGAGACTTGCATTCATTAGTGGCAGGTTCTCTCAACATCGATATTTTTTGGGAATACATTAGTGTCCCCTGATCGATGGATCCTCTCAAGTGTTCGACCTCAACACATCTATTCGCACTTGTTAGTTTGCACTCTAGTACCTTGATTCCCATTATCATTATCGGTGGGTGATCTCGTGTCTGTTAACGATATACATCAATGAATGGTAATCAGATGATGGACTACTATGTTCGACCTCGACACCTCTATTCACATAGTAGGACTTGTACTCATATTGGTTTGTGTAGAAGACCTTCCATATTGGTGGCATCTCTTATATTCTACCTCCTTGATCATGCTAGTGTTCATGAGATTTCATCTCTCATGACTTGATTCCAGTATATGTCACACATTTCTAGCTATTATGGAGATCTTGATCCATTGTATATCTTCAGCTATTATGGAGATCTTGATCCTTTGTATATCTTCAGCCATTATGGAGATCATGATCCTTTGTATATATTCATCATGGAGATTCTGATCTATGTATACTTTACATGGCGATGACCACACATGTCATATTTTGTATCATGCCTATTCATGGCCATTGTACTCTTATGTATCCGGGACTACTATATGTATTTGCAGTTATGTACAAAGTTGTATCATTGTACTATGTTGATTGGGTGGTTGGTCTTCCATTTGGGATTCTTCATCACTCCACTTCAGGGATGGACTTATAATGTATTTCAGCCATCGTATGACCCCTCTAAACTCACACATTAGGGGGCATCTGTTATAGCTGATTTTACCACACCGGGTGAATCACACTTGTATGGCCTTACCCTGTCCCTCTGCAGACTCCTTATACCCCTTGGACCATTTTTTGTCATTTGATGTTTCCTAAACCATCCCTATAAACATGTGTAAATTGATATACGTGACTTTTAAACCCCTTATCGCATATATATGCGGGTTTGACCCCTAAGACAGTGTACATAAAGATGTGTACAAAATCCAAACCCTTTTGGAGTTTTCCTTGACATGGATCCGACTCACTTGTCTACTGGCCTTCCATATGCCTTGAGATCATTCAGATTCGACCTTTCATTACCCCATTGAAAATCTATATAAGGAATCCTTTGGATGCATTGAATGCATAAGAGAATTGAGAGCAAAGAAAATATAGTCCATTGTTGCCGGAACTTGTGCTTGAGTTTGCATCCCTTTGTCCCTTGGAGCACTTTGGTTTTCTTCCCAAGCTTTCCTTTTTCTTGTGAGATTACTATCGAGAGATGGAGGATTGAGGTGGTGGAGGCCCAAGTGGGGGATTCAGTTTCTCTGATTCACATACATGCCGATAGAGGTTGTATTCATTGTAATATTTGATTTTATAGTAATAGAAACTTCTTTTCCTGTCCAATAATGTATGTTTGAATCAATATTTTATCCATGGATGATTTCAAATGCTTATACATTGTTGATTATATATGCTAGAGTAGATCTAGCACCAATATATATAGTATGCTTGTCTTGTTTACTTGTTGTTGAGGAAGTGATTCATCAATTCAAGTTGAAGTTGGAAAGCTCAACGAGGATCTAATTCAACCATTTGGAATAAGGTACGAGGTTTGGTCCTTTAGTGTTAGATATTTGGTTTCTCTTGCATATTGGAAAGTATTGATTTCTGGAGTTAAGCTGTCTATTGTAGTACCCCAAGCCATAGGAATTTCTCTCCGTAACAGAGGATCATCCCTAGTTCAAGATCAAAGGAAGCTGAAATATATTTCAAAGTAAAATGTTACAATTTTCATACATTTGGTCACATTTCTTATCATTGTAATTAGAGGAAAGGAAAGGGAAATAAACATGGATCAGCATTCAATGTTGATAATATTCCACCACAAAATAAGACAAAAGAAGACAAACTTGATGACATTGTCTATGAACTTCAAAATAATATTTCTTCTAGTGCATGTGGATTGATGATAGTATCGTATTTGTATGTATTCTTGTAATATGTGACAATCGTTGATGATTTATTCTAGAAGAGATAAGTCTACTTCATGTATACCAAGGATGAAGTCTTGAGCAGGTTGTAGGAGGTCAGGGATCAGATAGAGAACCTGAAAAGAAAGAAGATCAAGGTCTTTAGGACTGGTCCATTATGGAGGTTATGGAAATGATGGTTCATGATAAAAATATACCCATGTTATTATGGGAATAGATATCCAACACTATATTTTATGGATTCCTTAGTAGATATTGGGGGACAAGAATCTTGAAGAGGCAGTCACATGAGTGAAGAAAGCGGTCAACCATTTGAGGATATTTTGTTGTCCAGTATAAAACCATGTTATGAAGGAGAAGAGGATGAGGTTAGAACCTTATATAAATAAGTATGCTTTTGTGGGATACAATGAGACTTTGAATGCCTACATGATCTACATTCTAGGACCGCTAAATTGAGGTTAGTTAGGATGTTACCTTTTATGAGGAGACATCCTTTAGTATCTCTAGATAGTCTCATATGGATATTGATATTGAGTAGGTGGAGGCTCTGAAAGAATGAGGGTACGATTACCTTTAGTAAATTTTATTCATCCTTTATATTATTTGGAGGAATCTATAGAGCTAAAAAGTCTAGTGGATCTACCTAGAGATATTACAGCGACCGAGAAGATGCCAACATGGATTCATGACACTTTGCAGGATGTAGAGAGGCATGGAACTCCTAGTGGTAATTCATGGAGAGAAAAATAACTTAGAGGTTCTCAAGTTATTTGGAATTGATGATTCATGTCATTTATTTTTATAATTCCATATATGAGCAGGAAACATGATGGTAGATTTGGAAGGATTCCAAGATGGAGGAGTATCAGTACATCATGAAGAATGATGTGTGGGAGATATTTTTGAAACCTGAGGGGAATTTAATGGTGAATTCCATGTTGATATAGAAGTTCAAGCGTGTATTCCATATTGGAATATATAAGCTATGGGTTTATCTAGTTTGCAGGATCAGAGAGAGTCATAAATGTTATTCAGTGTTCTTGAGGGAGTAGGAGGCTCATCTCAGTGGTTCCACTTGCTAGTATATGACACAGATGGATACACGGGGATACAGTGTGTAGAAGGTAACATGTTTCTTTAGTGTAGGATACTTATATGTAGAGGGAGTAGAGTGTCTAAAAGTAGAGAGTGTCGGATACATAGTTGCAAATAGAGAGGGGTGTGCAACATAAAGGGAGTAGCTGTAATAGAGCTTTTTTTATGATGGAGGAGGTTCCACAATCAAGAGTACCTTCCTAACCAAGAGAAATTTTGAATCAAAAATTTATTTTGAGGAGATTGTATTGATGTATTACTTCTTGGGATTAGAGGTGCGGGAGAGATCAGGTGACATATTTATAAATCACTAGAAGTACATAGTTGAGATCCTGCAGAGATTTGGTATGACAGATTGAAATTCCATGGATACACTTATGGAGGAAAATATGAAGAAGCTCAGTGACTTAACTTCATATTCATATTGGGTGGATCACACTATGTAAAGGTGGTTTATTGGATCCTTGATGTACATGGTTAACACCAGGCCAAATATATTCTTTGCATTGAGCACCCTGAGCCAGTTTATGGTACATCTGAGGCATGTACATTGGGTTGTGGAGAAACATGTGTTGAGGTAATTGCTTGGTATAATTGGATATGGTATGATAGATGTCTCAAGTGATGAAGTGAGGATGTATGTATATACAGATCATAACTATGTAAGGAGTGTATTGGATAGAAATATCACTTTGTCGTGCTTCTTCATATTGGAATCAACTATGATATCATAGTTTATAAGTAGGAAGCATAATTTTGTAGAACTCAATACATCATATGCAGATTATATCACACTACTGTGCGTCAAGTTGAGAAGTAGTGTGGATTCAAATATACTTGTAGTAATATTTGATAAGGGTCAAATGACACTTCATTTGAGACATGGTTCAAAAGAGAGCGATGACGCTCTAGTACATATCCAAAAATGAAAAGCATTAGGAATACATTTACCCTTGAATATTGAGTCGTATGGATAGTGGTGAATGAACTAGATATCATGGTGGTTCTAATGATGAGAAGCATTGAATCACCCATACCCTATTATGGTTCTACATATGAGAATCATGAGTAATACATTCTCCCAAATTATTCATGTGATTTTACCAAAGGAAAATTATACACTCGTGATAGGTGAATATACCAAGAATAATATTTTTCTAAATAGCCTTGTTATTTTGATATGAGCGAAAGACTCAATATATTATGGACATTATCACCAATAAATATTGATGTGACATAGAATGTCTCCCTTACTAAGATGGAGTATTGATGATTCTCGATATTGCAACATTAGGTAGACATTCTACCATATTTGTCATGCGATTTGATTAAGGATAATGATACATTCACTCACTTTAAATGTCCATGTGATTTTTATAGTGGTGAATGACCATAGTACATCCTTGATTATCCATGTGATTCGAATCGGTGTGAATAAGGCTCAAGGTTCTTGCACATCCTTTCTTAGTCACTTGATTTGTCTAGGTGTGAATAAGGCTCAATGTCACATTTCATACTCTCTGAGAGAGTTCTCCATGAAGGAGTGATCTATTTTGTATTAGAGAGTTTGAATTGTTTATTTGATATAGGCCTTGATCCTCTTTTGTAATATAAAAATATATTCTAATGTTGAATTGGCATCGCTTAAATAATTGTTTGGGACTTCTTATTGGTTCTATTCAACATTAGAACTCTATGCATGAATAGAATTGCATGTAAGGATATTATCATCAACGTGGAAAATTTTTATAATGAAGAAGAAATAACTAAGAAGATAAGTGAACCATTTAATAAGTCCTATATAGAATTGAATAAGTCTCAAAAGGTATTAAAGACAAGAAGAAAAATCAGCCCTGAAGGTAAAATGAATATTGAAGGGAAAAGGAAAATTCAACACCATAAGTAAATTTGAGGTCACATGATGTCTATTAATAAATTTCCTTAACATTCCATTTTCACTATCATCGTCACACATTTTCTCTTCTCCACTTGTGTGAACTTTCTAAGAGGGAAAAACGAAATGTCTAAAGAGCAATTTTGGAGTTTCTTATCTCTCTATAGAGGTTCACTATCTTGTCTAAATTTTCTTGTTAAGAAGGGAAAAAGTTTCTATGTGTTAGGGTTTCTCTTCATGGTTATGTACATGTAACTTTGGAATGATTTATTCTCTAGAAATGTTATTGGGTTTTATCTCAAGTTTGGGTTTCCTAGGGTAAAAAATCGTGTGTCTATAATGCATGGATGTCATTCTATGATCCTTTTGTTCCATTGTAATTGAAAATTGAAAATTTTCATTGCATAATTATTCAATGATAAAAGTGGGATTAAATAAATGTTTGAAAATTATTATGAAATAATTATCAAGATATAAAACTTGAATTTATACTACTATATGAGAAATAATTAACATGCCTCCACAATTTCCTATACCCTCCCTCACTCTCTCCCCTCTACCCCTCATCCCCCCTCATAGCCTTCCTCCTCATTCCCCTGTTCTTCCTCCACTCTCTCACCTCTACTCATCCTTGTATCTCCCCTCCTCATGCTCCTTCCACTCCACCCCCCCTCCACGTATCCCACACTCTCCCTCATCCCCCTCCACCTCCTCCTCCTCCTCTTCCTCCTACCCCTCTCACCATTCACCCTCCTTTTTCTCCTCTTACCCCCAACACTTCTTCATCCTCCCCACCACCACCTCCTACTACACTTACCTCTCCCCCTCATCCAGCCCCTCCACCCCTCTCGACCCGATATCCCCATATTCCCTTTCCTCCTACTACTCTCCTTCTCCTCCTCCCTCCTGCTCTTCCTGATTCCTCCTCCCACCCTGCCCTCCCCTCCACCTCTCTTTCTCTTCCCCACTCTTCACCATATTACTCTCCATATCCCTCTCCTCCTTCCCCCTTCCTCCTTCCCCCTCCTTCTTGTTATAATTTTAATGTTTCCAATATCATTATGTTATCTATTCAAACAATTTGCATTAGATCAGAATAATCATATTCAATAGGATCATTGAAAGAAAGACAAGCACATCAACACAAAAGACACAAATACTTTTCCTTTGGGAAACTACAAGGGAGAAAACCTAGAAACTTCTTTAGTATAGATTTTGTCAACATGTGTAATGCCAAACCAAGATAAGATAATCCAAAAATATAAGAGTATCTTCTTCTTCTTTACAACAAACTTATTCTTCTCTCTCTTGTGCAATTGCTTGATAGAACTTGGTGTCCAAATGAGAGGACCATATCCTCTATTTATACTCAATGTGTGGGTGACATTTTATGCCAACTGGGCCGAATTCTCTTTCTTACAGGGATGAATTATTAGAGAGACTCTAAATAAAATTTATATAATAATTATTTTGGGTAATATTGAGTCGAATTACAATGGAAGGTCTACATTGATTCTTACAAGAATTTTACATGACCAAATACAAAAATAACATCCGTGAAGTAGGTATAACAATATTATAATAAAAGTACAATAAGAATGTCTTAGTAAGTTGCATAGTATTCAACAACCCCTCTTAATAAGGAATTCATTCTTGTATCAAAATCATCATAATTAGACATCGTCAGTAGACACCATCACTACCACTACAACTAAGTACTCATGCCGTTGACTTGTGACATCTCTAGAATCTTTACATCACTAGAAGTTTTGCAGAGCCAACCATTTTTCATGATGGATTTAAATCCACATATCCATACAATACCAACCCTTTTTCATCATGTACGTACCTTTATAGTGCCCACCCTTTTTCAGGTTCGATGTAGCTCTACATATCCGTACAATGCTAGACATTTTTCATGCTCGATGTAACTCTATAGTGCTACCCCTTTTTCATAATGGATGTAGCTCTATATATCCATACAGTTCCATCCATTTTTCATTTTATAGGCACATCCCTATAGTGATAGTCCTTTTTCATATTGTATGCCTATCTCTACAGTTCCATTTCTTTTTCATATTGGATGCACATCTCCACAATCCCAGTCCTTTTTCATATTGGATGCTTATTTCTACACTGCCAATCCTTTTTCATACTGGATTAATCTCTCTGCAGTGCTAATCCTTTTTAATAATGGATGCCTATACTTTTTGTGCCAATACTTCTTCATATTAGATCAATAACTTTACAGTGCTATCCCTTTTTCATGCTGGATGTACATATCATATGTATTACATAGTTCCAACCCTTTTTTATGTTGGATGCGAAGACCACACATCTTCCATAAATCCAACCCTTTTTTGTGTTATATGTGAAGACCAAAATATTCCATAGAGCCATCCATTTTTTATGTTGGATGTGAATACCAAACATCTTGATTTGGGACTCATCACTCCCTCTTGCGATGTACACCAATCTAAACAACTCCAAGCTTGTCCCCGATGTACTCAAAATTCACTATCGATAGAGGATTGGTCAATACAATGGCTATTTTCTTGTCCATCACAATATACTAGAGCTTCACTTCTTCTCTCTACACCATATCCCTAATATAGTGATATATGATCTTGATTTTATTTGACTTGTCAAGAAAAACAGGGTTCTCATACAACTTCACATGACTCTGGTTGTTGCATAATACGCAAGCCACCTCTTACTCGATATCAAACAATCCCACAAGTAGCTTTTGAAACCACACTGCCTCACATATATATGAACAATCTACAATATCCTATGTCTCAGCTATACTCAGTGTCAACTCATCTACTTCTTGTTGAACTAGGAACACATGTCATACCCCAAACCGAAGCAACATCCCTAAGTGCTATTCCTATATGTGGTACTACCATCCCAATATGCATCAATATAAACATGTAGGCTAATCCTATGATATTTAACATATCTGAGTCCATAATCAATCATACCCTTAAGGTACCTCAAAACATGCTTTGCAACAATCAATTGAACATGTATTAGCTCTACCATGTACTAACTAAAAGCGTTCACATCAAAGTATATATCTGGCCTCATTTTTTTCAAGTACATCAATGAACCAATCATATTCCTTTATACCGTGGCATCAAATATCTCTGAAACATTATCACACAAAAACTTCAAGTTCAATGCCATAGGTGTATACATGGACTTAAAATCCATCATCCCAAATCTCTTCAACATATCTACTACATATTTTCTTTGACTAAGGAAAACATAACATGGATTCTACCACACCTGAAGACCTAATAAATAATGCATCATACCCGGATATTTCATCTCAAAATATGTGGAAAGTTTCTTCTTTGTTTATTCAATGAGATTCTCATCAATTGTCAGAAACAAGTCATCTACATACAACAATAGTATCACTGGTTTTCCATATTCAACCTTGAAGTATAGGTTGGAATACACTTTACTCTTGGTAAATTCCAATCTTGTGAGAAATCCATCTATCCCTTCATACCATGTCCTAGGTTCCTGTTTCAAACTTTACAAGGCATTCTTTAATTTACACACATGTGTCTCTCTGTCATGTGTCTCAAATCCTAGTGGATACTCCACATACACTTCCTCTCATATTAGACCACCCAGGAAGTTCGTATTCATGTTCATATGGCGTACCTTCCAATTCATCATTGCATCTAATGCAAGATAGCTCTGATCAAAGTGTATCTAGCCATAGGAGAAAAGGTCTCCTCATAGTCCTATGCCTTCTTTCTAGGAGAATCCACAAGCCATAAATATTTCCTTGTATTTCTCAATGCTACCATATGATGCATGCTTTATCTTGTAGATCCATTTGGAAGACACTGCTAACTTCCCTTTAGGTCCCAAAACCATATCCCAACCATAACTCTTCATGATTGACTGGTACTCTTTGATCATAGCATCCTTACACTCTTTCTTCTCAGCTTCTTCTTCATAGATGGAAGGCTCTACATTAATGATGTCACACAATAGTTCTACATAGATGGAGTATGGTTGAGGTATCTTGATTTATTTGGAAGTCTAGTCTATAGCACCATATTTTCTACATCATGGATGATATCTCATGCCTATGTGGGTATTCTCTTGTATGTGTTTACTTCTTGAGAGGGATCTACATGTCTCATTGCCTCAATGATATCATGGCCTTCATTTTCTTTTGAAGTCCTCTCTTCCACAATTATGTCTCTAACTCTTGGGACTTCAGCTTCTTATTCATGTTCTTTATCAAACTCAATATGTCTTGATCTAATGAAGGATGTATTGTTATTGAAGGTAACATCTATGATAGTCTCTATCTGTTGAAGTGCTGTAACTTTGAAGAAAATTCTACTTGTACTTTAAATTATTATTATTCGTCCTTTGAGAGTGCCAGTGATGTAAAAGGTCATGTGAAAGTCATGAGGTAAAATCTCCGTTGTAAGTTGGGTCAATAGTACCAATAAAAGATAATATAATTATTATTGTGAGTTCTCCTAGGAAGGTTAGCCTAGTTAGGGTAAATTTTAGTTGGGAACATTATTATAAATAGGGAGGCACCCTCCCTCATTTATACATACTCACTCACAATTATATTGCATAAGAGAGAGAAATAAGGAATAACATAGAAGGAGGAGGACTAGTGTTTTTGGTGTTCGGATCTCATGCTTGGGGTTTGGTCTCTCTCTCTCTCTCTCTATGAGTGCTTTTTCTTTGGTCATTACATTCTATTAATCTATATTGAGGAAGGTTTTGTTGGTGTTTTTCCTTTAGGTGTTCCAAGGGTAAATTGTTGTGTATCTTGTGATTTTGTTTCTTTTAGTGATCCTCTTTATGTTGTTATTGTGAAAATGTATTAAATGATTATCAAATTAGGAATTAAGCTATGGAAGCACAGACAACTTAACATGATATCATCGCTAGAATGAAAAGAGTAGCTTTCATGAGGTAAATATGTCTCTCCTTCTCAAGACAAGAAAATTAGGGTTTTCTACTAAAGTGGATTTTTTTAGTGCAAGTGCCATAGGGAAGTGCTCCCCTCCTAGGCACATATTTTGGCACCGCGATCAATTTTTTTTAGTGGGAAGATATTCCATAAAGACAATACCTAGTTTGTCTTGGAAGAAAAAAACTAGAAATCCAAAAACAAAACCAGAAACTGTAGTCCAGAATCTTGCAAGTCGAGTTTCAAGGGTTAGAATATGGATTTTTTAGAAACTGACTATACTAGCATACTCACCTCATTAAATCACATATTTTTTTAAGTACAATTTCCCTTTATGATAATTTTCAAATTTTGTCATTTTCTAATCTCTGGGACACGATGTATCCAAACACTAAGCTTGATGACAAGTTGGAAGGCATAGCAAACTTTCATGCTTGGAAATATAGAATATGTCTCTTTCTAGAAGAGAATTATCAAGGAAGTTGTGTCAGATCCCGAAGAAGATGAAGAAAATAAAAATTTCAAGAAAGACATGATTAGAGCCAACATGATCATAGGAGATTCTATAAAGGATCACTTGATTCCTCAATTATCCTCCAAGGATACAACTAAGGGGATGTTTGATGCCTTGTCAGGAATGTGTGAAGGAATCAACATCAACCAAAAGATGAACTTGAGATCCAACTCAAAATTACAAATGAGAAAGGGTGAATATATCCACAAATAATTCACAAGCGTCTCTCAATTCAAAGAAAAACAGAAACAATTGAAGACAAGATTGATGAAATTGAACTAGTAATGACCACTCTCAATGGTCTTACTAGACCATGGGCTCCTTCATCCAGACAATCTGTGTAAGGAAGGAAATCCTGCAATTTGATGTCTTATGGGAATAATGTGTTCAAGAGGAAGTGAGAGTAGCTAACTGAGAAGCACTATTTAGAGATGATGACCATAATCTAGCTACTCATACAAGAAGAAGAAAAGGAAAACATCATTTCAAGAAGGAAAATCATAAGGGGTCTTATGCTCCTAAAATTTTTCAAAAGAATAAAAAAAGGAGATTACAAGAATACGGATTTTTCCTCTTATCAATGTTACAATTGTTATAATATAAGAGACATTTCCAGAAATTGTCCAACAAAGAAAGATGAATATAAGAGGAAGAATAAAAAAAGAGATCGTGCTCACTTAGCTAAAGACGAAGAAGAACCTCCTAAGAAGTTATCAAAAGAAGAAATTGAAGAATATGTATCTATAATTGGGACAAAATAAGGTGTCATGTATAAATTGAAGGGTCACTAAGAAGTAGCCTTGATTCATGATACTACAATTTCATGTGAACTATGGCATAAAATGCTTTCTCACATAAACTACAAATCCCTACCACATGTGAGAAAGGTATTCACAAGTCTACTAGAACTAAATATTGATCACAAACGAATATGTAAATGATGTGCAAAAGGAAAGAACATAGAGAATCCATTTTTGAAGAGAGACACCAAGGTAAAAGGAATATTGGAACATATACACTTAGATGTATGCGGTCCAATTCGCTTGACATATTTAAGTGGGTATGAATATTATGTAACTTTCATTGATGATTACTCTCTAATACCGATGTTTACTCTTTAAAATAAAAAATGAAGTGTTTGGAAAGGCCAAGGAATTTGAATCCTTGGAAGATATTTTCAGAAAGAAATATCAAGACACTCAAGTCAGATAATGGAGTAGAGTATACTTCAAATGGATTTGGAAACTTCTGCAAGGATTATGAGATTAAGAGGAAACTTACCACTCCCTATAATCCACAATATAATGGTGTTACTAAAAGGAAGAACCAAACCATTATGGAAGTAGTGAAGACTATGATCCATGATCAAGATATTCCTATGCACTTATGGGAGGAAGCAACAAAGACAACAATTTATGTCAAGAACAAAAGATCCCATAGTGCACTTGGGTTCAAAAATCCTGGATAAATGTTCACAATAAAGAGACTAGAGGTATGTCACCTCAATATATTTGGTTTTCTAGTGTTTGTTCATATTCCAAAAGAGGAAAGAACCAAGTTGGATCCTTTTGGAAATAAATGAATATTTGTTGGATAATGTGAGCTCTCCAAGGCCTTGAAAATCTATATAATAGGTTACCATCATATGGAAATTAGTAGGGATGTAACATTTAATGAAGACACATCTCTCAAGAAATAGAGAAATTTCCAACTTTAAGAAACATATGAATGTGTTGTAGCTCCTAGAGCTGCATAACCTATGAAAGAAGTTGCGCCTTCTCCTGATGATAAGATTACAGAAGAACATGATATGTTGGAGACCCAATAACCTCCCCACATGAATATATCCCAGAAGAGAAATTCATCTTGGGATCATGAGTTTATTCAAGAAGCTGAAATGTATGGTGCTCCAGAAGGCTCCATAAGGAATAACAAGAAGCTAAAGCCATTTCCTATTTAAGTGGCTTTGATGTGTGATATTATAGACAAAGAACCTACTTGTTTTGAGTAGCTGTTCAAAACAAAGAATGGGTAGAAGCCATGAAAAAAAAGTACCAATTCATAATTAATAATGATGTGTGGGAAGTAGTTCCAAAACCATAAGGTAAAGGTGTGGTATTCTCTAAATGGATAAAAAGATAAAACATACAACTAATGGAAGTATTGAGAAATACAAAGTGATATTTATGTCCCATGGATTCTCTCAAAAGGAAGGAATCAATTATGAAGAGACATTTGATATTTTAGAAAGGTACACTTCTATCAGAACCATCATGACACTAGAAGCTAAGAAAAAATTCAAGTTACACCAAATGGATTCAGAAATAGCCTTCCTAAATGGTGTTATTGAAGAAGAAGTGTACATAGAAAAACCATAAGGTTTTGAAGTCGAAGATAGAAGGACACATGTCTATAAACTGAAGAAGGCTCTATATGGATTGAAGCAAGCTCCAAGAGATTAGTATGGAAGAATTTCTAGTTTTTTTACGAGCTTGGGATTTACCAAAATTAAGACTGATCCTAACCTTTACTTAAAGGTTATGGATGACGAACCCATAATATTGTTGTTGTATGTTGATGATTTATTCTTGACAAGTAATGAGAATCAAATCTCAGAGTGTGAGGATTATTAATCCTCCCTTGTCCAATTTGGTCACATGTCTAAATTAGGAGTCACGTCTAAATCAGGAGACCATCTAGTCTATTTTTAGTCACTAGCACCATTGGGTCAACTTGGCCAAATTGGGGCACATGTTCTAGTTACTAAAGCATGGGGAACACTAATTGAGGCCTAATTCCACTTATTTCACTTGCATGCATCAGTTTAGGTTCCTCCTATATCAATTCCTACAATTTAGGAGCCACTAGGAGTGCCAACACCAACCTTCAGCAATTGAGCTTAGTTAGTGACTAGTCAAGCTAAGTTTGGAGTCACTTACTTTCAGTTCTAGTCCTCTACATTCAGTTAGCTCTAGGTTTGCATGGCTGCATGTAGGAGAGGCACATTCCTCACCTACCACAGTAAGTTAGCCTTAGTTAAAATTGAATTAGACACTTGAGTTGTGTTTTATAATTTCGATGAACTCTGATAATGATTTAGACAAGGTCAGTTAACTATTGAGTCCTCCAATAATGATTTAGCCAAGGTCTTAGTTACCTACAGTCAAGTAGAGTCTAATCAATTCAAATTTCCTCAAGTGGATTCAAATTGAATGTGGCTATTTAGCCATTGTATTACATTGTAATTAATCATCTAATTACTTTTTGATTAATGAAAGCATTCACCGTTGCAAGCCATTTTTACATTGTTTCATTCTTCAATTGCTGAGAAAATTGTGTGATCTATCTTGTGATTTGTGTGTTTGTCCACAGATGTATGTGCTCAATTTAATATGGTATCAGAGCCTTGACAGAAAAGGCACTTATCCTCCTTATATCTCCTATTGGATCATTTTTCTGAGCAAAATTGCTCCTTCCAGCTCTGCATCAGAAGCAGAAGGTTTACCACTTAATACCCCAAGTTAAGGAATTGTTTATCAAGCTTGATTGATCAATTATGATGGGTGTGATGAAAACATCAAATATACAAGTTTTCTAACCTTACTTTGTTTTTTCGTGAAATTGCAGGTACAACTTTGAATGGATTCATCAGTTCCTCTTCTCACATTCACAAACTATTCAGAATGGAAGATGAAGATGATTGCATATCTAAAGAAAAATGTCTCTATGAGGTGTATATTGGAATTGGTGAAGTGTAATTTGAGAGTGATAATGATTGGCTTAATGAATGTGATGCAACTCTTGGAACAATGTCACTAGCTCTTTCTTGTAGCTTGTGCCACCTCAAAAGATCTATTTAATTCCGAAAGGAGCTATAGAAAAAATTGGGTAAAACCTTTGGAATGATTGATGAGGATCATAGTAGAAATTTGGAGAGAACATCCAGAACCATAATAATTCCTGATCCAAAAATATCAGCCTCCTCTCTCTTTGATGAATTTGTTCAAGATGAAGAAGAAGCAGAAGCTTCTACACAGTCAATTCGAATTGAAGACAGTCTCCTTGTAGTGACTCCTTCTCCTGATGCTCCGAAAGTTTATGATATATATTTTATCTCATCTCCTCATATGGATGATATATAAGAATAAATTCAAATATTTTATATTGAATAAAAATACTACAGCAATTCCATGCAAACACTCTCCAATGATTTTCCTTTGAACTCTGTGCAAAATTTGCAAGTAATTGCTTCCGAAAGTGAAGAGAAATTTGATTTTTCTCCCTCTAATGTTTTTTATAGTGTGAAAATATGTAATACCTTGGATATTTTGGAATAAATATCAAATTAATATATTGATACATTTGATCCCCATAATCTAGATCTTCCAGCAAATTCTCGCAGGATTGCATGCAACAAAATTCAGAATTTCGAAGAAGAAGAAAAATATGCATCTACCGTCTCAGTGGACCATAATATTGGATATGATATGAAACTTATTTTATCTGATATTATATTATTTATATATTATTTTATATTTATTGGTTCATCATTTCAGGTTCATAAGCTTTCAGTACTTCTTGTAGTTGTTCTCATTAATTTTGTGAAGAAACAAGTACTACAAGTCTCCTTCAAATGTGTTGCTGGGGATTTGATTTCATTTCCTAGTTTTGGATATGATATGAACCAATTTAGATATTATTTAATTTATGATATTATATTATTTGGTTAAAATTTTAAAATCCAAGAGCCTTCAGTCATGCTTGTAGCTACTCTCAGCAATTTCGGTGTGAAAAATCAAGTACCTCAATTCTTCCTCAGAATTGATGCTGGGGATTTGGTGTTAGTTTCCTTTTATGAGGTTCCTGATATTTTATTATGTGATTCATTAGATATTTATTAAGGTATATCATATTATGGAGCTCAATAATTCACTCTCCATAGTCCCAGGGTTTCTCTACTTTTGGTCACATGCTCATCTCCTCATAGAACTGGTACAAAGGAAGATTTTCTGCATCCTCCTAGACACTTGCTCCTAACACTTGGGGTTTTTTTAACCACTCATTGTTTGATATTCATGGCTGAAACATATCATTTTATTGAGTGTTCCACACATGGTTTGAATCCTCAAGAACCTTTTCTCACTTATAAATTGATTTTAGTTGCTCTACATGGGTCCAGTCTTCATCCAGCAACTATCTATATTTATTATTTAGTTGAGCATATCATTTGTCTTCCAAAGAGGAAGATTCCTCTGGACATAATGATGGAGAGGTTCACATGCCAGGCCCAAGGATACTTGTGCACAGAAGAACCAGATTGATCCTAATTCGACTTACTTAATTAGAGTGGGGGATTTTTTCCCATGTGGTTTTTTCCCCAACTCCTTGTATTGAGAAGTTACTTTAATTTATTTGATGTATTGGGTGACCTATGGTCTTAGTTACCAGGTCCACATATTGTCCAAGTTAGCATTCATGGGGGGTTTTAGGATTATTAATCCTCCATTGTTCAATTTTTTCATATGTCTAAATCAGTATTCATTTCTAAATCGGGAGTCCATCCAGTCTATTTTTAGTCACTAGCACCATTGGGTCCACTTGGCCTAATTGGGGCAAATGTTCCAGTTAATAAAGCATGGGGAAAACTAATTGAGGCATAATTCCACTTATTTCACTTGCATGCATAATTTTAGGAACCTCCTAGATCAATTCCTACAATTTGGGAGCCACTGGGAGTGCTGACACCAACCTTCAGCAGTCGAGTTCAGTTAGTGACTAGTCAAGCTAAGTTAGGAGTCAATTACATTCAATTCGTGCTAGGTTTGCATGGATTCATGTAGGAGAGGAACATTCCTCACCTACCATAGTTCATTATCCTTATTTAACACTGAATTAGACACTTGAGTTGTGTTTTAGAACTCCAATGAACTCTGATCATGATTTAGACAAGGTCAGTTGACTATTGAGTTCTCCGATAATCATTTAGACAAGGTATTAGTTACCTATAGTTAAGTAGTTTCTAATCAATTCAAATTTACTCATGTGGATTCAAATTGCATGTGGCTATTTATCCATTTTATTACATTGTAATTAATCATCTAATTACTTTTTGATTCATGAAAGCATTCACATTGCAAGCCATTTTTGCACTGCTTCATTCTTCAATTGTTGAGCAAATTGTGTGATCTATCATTTGAGTTGTGTGTTTTTCCATATATATATGTGCTAAATTTAATATGGTATCAATTCCTTGGTAGACAAGGAACTTCTCCTCCTCAGATATCCTATTGGATCATTTTCTTGAGAAAAAAAGCTCCTTCTAGATCTGCACCAGAAGAAAAAGGTTTACCACTTAATACCCCAAGTTAAGGAATTGTTGATCATGCTAGATTGATCAATTATGTTGCGTGTGATGAAAAACTGAAATGTGCAGGTTGTCTGACCTTAATTTGTATTTTTTTGTAATTGAAGGTACAACTTCGAATGGATTCATCAGTTCCTCTTCTCACATTCACAAACTATTCAAAATGGAAGATGAAGATGATTGCATCTCTAAAGAGACAATATCTATATGAGCTTTATATTGGAATCGGTGAAGCGTACTTTGAGGGTGAGAATGATTGGCTGAATGAATGTGATGCAACTCTTTGAACAATGTCACTAGCTCTTTCTCGTAGCTTGTGCTACCTCAAAAGATCTTTTGAATTCCCAAAGGATCTCTGGACAAAATTGGACAGAACGTTTGGAATGATTGATGAGGATCATAAGAGAAATTTTGAGAGAACATCCAGCACCATAAGAATTCCTGATCCAAAAATATTGGCCTCCTCTCTCTCTAATGAATTTGTTCAAGATGAAGAAGAAGCAAAAGCTTCTACACATCCAATTTGAATTGAAGACAGTCTCCTTGCAGTGACTCCTTCTCCTGATGCTCCGTAAATTTATGAGATCTAGGATATCTAATATACTCATATATATGATACATAAAAAGACATTCCAATCTATAATATTGAATCAAACTACTGCTGCACTTCCATGCAAACACTCTCCAGTGATTTTCCTTTGAATTATGTGCAAAATTTGCCAGTAATTGCTTCTGAAAGTGAAGAGAAATTTGATTTTTCTCCCTCTAATGTTGTTGCGGGTGTGAAAATATGTAATAACTTAGATAGTTTAGAAGAAATATTAGATTAATAGAGTGATCCATTCACTCTCCATGATCTAGATGTTCCAGCAAATTCTTGCAGGATTGCATGCACCAAAATTCAGAATTTTAAAGAAGAAGAAAACTGTGCATCTACCATCTTGGTGGACCATACTATTGGATCTGATATGAAAATTATTGGATATGATACTATCTTATTTAGATTTTATTTTATATTTCTTGGTTCAATATTTCAGGTTCATAAGCTTTCAGTATTGCTTGTAGTTGTTCTCATTAATTTTGTGAAGAAACAAGTACCGCAATTCTCCTTCAAAACTGCTGCTGGGGATTTGATTTCATATCACAGTTTTGGATCTGATATGAACCCATTTGGATCTGATTTACTTTCTTATATGATATTATTTGGTTCAAATTTTAAAATCCAAGATCCTACATTCATGCTTGTAGCTGCTCTCACCAATTTCGGTTTGAAAAATAAAGTACCGCAATTCTTCCTCAAAATTGCTGCTGGGGATTTGGTGTTAGTTCCCTCTTATGAGGTTGCTGATATTTTATTATGTGATTCATTAGCTATTTTTGAAGCTATATCATATTATGGAGCTCAATAATTCACTCTCCATAGTCCCATGGCTTACCTACAGTCAAGTAGAGTCTAATCAATTCGAATTTCCTCATGTGGATTCGAATTGCATGTGGCTATTTTTCCATTGTATTACATTGTAATTAATCATATAATTAATTTTTTATTAATGAAATAATTCATAGCTGCAATCCATTTTTGTGCTGTTTCATTCTTCAATTGCTAAGTAAATTGTGTAATATATCTTGTGATTTGTGTGTTTGTCCACATATCTATGTGCTCAATTTAATAAGAAGCTCACTGCAGAATTTGAGAGGAAATATTTTTCCTTGATGCATTATTTTCTAGCTCTTGAAGTATGGAAGAGAACATAATACATATTCCTTAACCAAGGGAAGTATGCAATGGAAGTCTTGAAAAGGTTTGAGATGTTGGAATGTAAATCCATGGCCACACCCATGTATACACACTTGAATTTTTGGTTTATGCTTCGTCAAAATTAGTGGATGCGACACTATACAGATCATTGGTTCATTGATGTATTTGACGATTACCCATCCAGGTAAATGCTTTGCTATGAAAAACTTGAGTCAACATCTGGTTAAAATTAGACATGTTGACCTGATAGCCGCAAAGAATGTGATGAGGTACCTGAAAGGTACATTAGACTATGGTATTAGTTATAATGGAGATCATGACTTCACACTATATGGTTATACCTATTTAGATTGGGAAGGAAGTGTCTCGGATAGCACAAGAACTTCAGGAGGATGATTCAGTTTGGGGTTATCCATGATATCATGGATAAAGAGGAAGCAATCTAGTGTTTTTCTTAGCATTGTAGAAGTGGAATATGTTGCAGCATATTCCTCTAGTTGTGAAGCCACTTCAGAAGTTGTTGTTAAATCCATATAAATACACCTTTACTCACACTTATATTTCACAAGAAAGAGAAATAAGGAAGGATAGATAAGGATGAGGACTAATGTCTTTGGTGTTTGGCTCCTATCCTTGGGGTTTGTCCTCTCTCTCTATGAGACTTTGTTCTTTGGTCATTGCATTCTAGTAATCTATATTGTTGAAGGTTTTGCTTGGTTTTTCCCTTTAGTGTTTCCTAGGGTAAATTGTTGTGTACCTTATGATTTTGTTTCTTTCAATGATCCTCTTCATGATATTATTGTGAAAATTTATTAAATATTTATCAAGTTAAGAATTAAGCTATGGAAGCATAGAAAACTTAACACTATCTTCTTGAAGCCCGGTTTTTTTTTCAAGGGAATAACACATTGGGGGCCCACCTAAAGGGGCCTCACCCATTTTTTATGATTACAGAGCTAAACTGATGGGAAAATTAAGTGAGGCCCTTATATAGCGATGCATA